>QOCX01000139.1:187575-207005 GCA_005959815.1 Sarcophaga bullata | reverse complement strand
CTAGGATTGAAGCTTAGCTTTAGACTTAGCTAGACTTTATTCATTTCTTAGGCAATCATAATACATACATAATTGACCATTACAACCCTTCTGTAGGATTACGGCCTAGCTTCTCACACCACTTATGTTGTGTGTGTTAATTTTATACTAAGTGGCGGGACCTACAGTTTAAAGTCGACTCCGAACGACAGATTTTTGAGAAACTTTTCACGGCAATTTTATTTACTCTCAGAGTTTTTGCCAGAAATCTGCTGAGAGGAAGCCGCCGAAGAAGAAATATTTTTTTTTTCATATTTCTTTTTTGATTTCTGACCGGGGATTCGAACCATGGCCTGTCGTCTAATAAGCCAACACACTACCTACTAGACTACGGCGACTTCATTTCCTAGGCAATCTATTAAAAAAAAAGGTGTTGTGAACCTGAAACGGTTATGTGTTCAACATTGGGTCTCTAACGAACTGGTCGGTGGGACTAAATAATTTTGATTCGAACATGCAACCTAATTGTATTCTGGTTTAATCCATTGACCAAAATCATTCCTTTTGCCTATCAACACACTCCAGCAACACACTCGGCAAAACTACAACGTGGTATTACTTTATCCCGAATGAGGCTAAATACAGGACGACCTAAGCCGAGTAAAATTCTATATACCTAGTCAATGTATTCAAAAGTTTCATTTTTTTTACTCTGTCATATGGAGGTACAGTGACATCATCTAGATTGTGAACACCTGAATATACTCGTTTACATGATTGCAGTTGCATCACGGCTAAGGTATCCGGCTAGAACACTTTGTCATTTACTAGCCACTTATGACTATAAATTGACATCAAATTGGCTTGACCTTTAATTCAGTTTATTGCTAAGCAACTTCTTTACCTACATGCTACTCTACTCTTTACTTTTGCTTTTGTAATGGCAAGCTTCTTCTTGCAATTATGTATATCCAAGCTGAATGTTAGATAATGTAACTTCTCTTCTGGTTGTTAAATTTACACAACTATTATAGAAATATTAATAACAACAACAACCAAGAACTGGGAAGACATCTTTTTTTTGCATATGGTGTGATGTTGGCATGTCAAGGTTTTCAGTGACTCATATTTAACCAAAAAATTTTATTAAAAGAAGAAACCTCTGAATGCCCTTGAAATTATTGTCACTTAACATAATAGTAATACATATACGCTATCCACATACAAGCTCTCTTCAATTTTTTTTCTTTTTTACTCTTCCTCATCATCATTATTATTCTAAATTTCAACACTCACCTTATTTATGCCGCTTAAAATGTTCTAGAATGCCATTTCTTGCAAATTTCTTGCACTTTTATTTCACTTTTCATTTTTTATTTTTTTCTTTTATTCATATCACTTTTACACAATATATTTATTTATAATTTAATTATTTAAACAAATCTTTAACACTGGACACAAAGAACAATTGAAAACCCCGTTTAATTTAACAAAAATTTGCATTTTAATCGAAAATGCTTATTGATCTCACCACCGCACCAGAAAACTAAAGAAAACAAATTCTTTTAAGAACTCTTTAAGAGATTTATTTTATTTTCTTTTGTGTTGTTTTTTCTTTTCAGAAAGAGAGAGAGAGAGAAAAAAAATAACGTACATTTGTTTTTGTTATTTTATATTTCAGCAAACAATATATGTAGAGGGAGAGCTAAAAAAAACAACAATATTAGCATGAGAATATATCGCTCGTTTACTGGAATAGCATCGTAACTCATAAAACACATTTAAAGGCTGTAGAAAATTGGGCCTTTTTTATGTCTGCCTAAAAAAAATTCATAAGGAATAGTATCGTTTAGTTTATAACCATAAAGAAGTAAGTGAACGATATGTTGTTATTCTCAACATTCATTTGTTAGAGAGTGCAAGAGTTGAAAAACAAAAACGAAATGAATAAGAGTAAGCATTAAAAGAAATGCAAATAAAATGTTTATGTTTTGTGTATATGCACGTAGTTGTTATTGGTTTTGCATATTAGTTATACGATTGTTGTTATTTTATGCCTACAAGTAAGTTGTTATTGTTGTTTGGTTTGTTTTTCTTAATTTTTATTTCTTTCTTTTGGAAAATATAGAGCAAAACAACATGTTAAATATTTTAACTTGCAAATACTGGGTTAGAGATAAACACTCAAACACGTAAACCCCTTGTACATCCATACAAATATACAGAGGAAAAAACAGATGTACAAAAAAAAGGAAGAATTTAACCCAATGCCTTGTGGAAAGGGGTCTTCGCATATAATTCCGTAATATTGGAGCATTTTGAAACCAATTTTCGTCAAGTTACCGAAGTGTGTTAAAAAGTTATAGAAATCTACCTTCAAAGAATCGGTAGAAAGAAATTGTTGTTATTACTGTCAAATTCTAAGCAATATAAACACCTTATGGGTTAAAATCAAACTTGGCAAGAATATCTACAACGGAAATAAATTCAATTTGTCTGCATTCTTGTGGAAAATAAATTTCCATTAACAAAGAACACCAACGCCAAAGAAGGCCTAGAAAATTAATGGCAAAAGAAAACGGAACTGGTTCAGGGAAATTTTATGATTGGTTTATTAAAGATTTTTTTTTTTTTGATAAACTTTAACTACAACAACAAGTAAAAGGCTTAAAAATCAAAATGTGAAATTAAATAGAATCGCCAAACTCTAGTGATGAAATAGGCCTTGTTGTGAAATTTTTTGATTTGATGGTTTTCTTTGTGTATCCAGTATCGAATAGATTTCTGGTCCATAGATGACATTATTAAAATTTGCATTTTGTTGTTACAGGATCATGTTCAACGGTTATCAGCAATAGTGATGAAAAGAGCTTTCTTCATCTGACACCTACAAGTCAGTGGCAAAGTACAGGGTGTCGCAAAAGTACTATACTTAGTGGGTGGAAGGGAAGTTCATTTAAATACACAATTTAGAAGTTTATTTTTAATAATTTCATTCAATAGCAGCATTCCTAATAATAGGTGCCGCGATTAGCTTCCTACGAAATAAAAATTTCTTTTGGCGGCTTGGTCAGCTAAAAAAGCGGTTGTAAAAGAATGATCCCGATCGTCAACCAAGTGGTAATCTATTACGATAGAACTTCGATGTCAGGTGGAATTGGACAAGCCCCGTAGACTGAAATGCAATAGTATAACCAACGTAATAAGAACATGCTCTAAAGTGGACAACATACGTTAGTGAATTTCCGAGCCATAGAAATTTTGGTTAGGATATAGAAAAACAGGTTGAATACGATATTTTTAAGAGTGTAAAGAGACATAAGATATCATACGATTACCAAAGGGAAAGAGTTTTGCAACGATACTGAGTAATAGAACTAAATGTACCAATTTGGAAACTATATGCCGTAGGGGATGAAACATTTTACGACGCGCGGAAGGGTCAAATACCAGTTCTGCTACAGTAACAAGGGGGTAGAGTAGAGTCATGGCAATTTTTCAAGTTGAAGTTTACGCTATTGAAAGATGTGCTGAATTCCAATTGAGAGAAAGTACAGCCGGCACTTCACAGCTATCTGTCAGTTCCTAGCTATAATAGAATATTTAAGAATAACTTAATAGTATAATCGACCTTCGTAACGGGCATTAGGCAGTTCTGAAATGTTTGTACAGGATAGAAGGCGTTCCGAAACGGGTTCTAAGAGGATAAGGTTGCCATTTTTCTTAATGACACAACATATGGAGATTTTCTTTTTTGTGTGAAAAAATCATAGCACCCTGTATTTCCATGAAAACAAAATGGAGAACGAAAAAAATGGTACAGAAACCAATTCACTTCTTGGCTTCATTAGATATAAACTAGAAAATCCAAAAGGAATTAAAGAGTCGGTAAAAGTGAAACAGATAGTGAGAAAGTGAAGAAAAAGTTAAAAAAATTCAAATCGGTTTGACTCTATTATTTGATACGCTATTTATTTAAAGTTAGGTATACGACATATGCACATGCATTGTGGTTGAGTTCTTAAAGCCTAAATAAATTTATTTGCAAAGAAACAGGCTTCCTGTACGTACAAAGGCCGAGAGGAGATAAAGCAAGCGATTTTAAGTTCCGATATTGTTATACGTTACAAACATCAACTTAAGTCCCATATACCGTTTAACGATTTCTGGCCGCGCAAATGGAGTTCATAAAAATGGTTTGAAAAACAAAAGGAACATGAACTAATTTTTGCACTCCGCCTGATATCAATGATGACTACTGGCTGACTGGCTAGGAATGGTGTGGCATGGTGTCGTGTCGGTTTTAAGAATATTTGTAAGGCATGCATGCATATGCATGAATGTACATAAACACCATTCATGACTGAGCTGCAACAACAGAAACAACAATGAAGACAAGGATAAAAACAAAACAAACAAAACATGATTATAAAGCATTGAACGACTACAACAATATTAATACGGTTAGAAGATGAGCAAAAAAGTGCCAAATCCTTGTAGAGTCCATCAAGTTTAAGTTTCTTTATCAAATACAAGTTTAAGAATTGTATTGATTGGGTTTGACATTGTGATATAACCTTATAGATTGAGGGCAGTCTACTAAATCGTTATTCTCAACTAATCTAGAACTTTTGCATGATGTTATTAAGTTTCTAGAAGTTGCCAGAATGAAAATAAATGCAGAAAAACGAGTGTTTTTAAATAAATAAAGGATTTTTTTTATTTTTCCAAATGCAACTCGAACTTAATAGATCCTGTCCAACAACATTCATGCGAATACAAGAGCGAAGAGACAAAAAATACATATTCAAACATGCAAAGTTGATTATGTGAGAATAACACATGCGCACACACTCACACACACAAATACATGCATTTTCTCTAATAAAAAAAAATTATACACACATGTGCACATTTATAATCTTCCTTTTGAAAGGAGAAAGAGAGTAAAAGAGGAAGCAATGAATTGAAAGGAATAAAGTAAGCAAATGCTACATGACCGGATATGAAATAACGTGATAAAAGCATATGTTGTTGTTAAACAAAAAACAACAACAACTCAACTATCACAAACACATATGCATACACACAGTAAAACCACAATTTTCAACTTGTTAAAGTATTAATGGTTTGAACAAAAAAAAAAAACAGGAGAAGAAAAAAACCCGAAAGAAAATGAAGAAAATTTCAAATGAAAATGTTAAGTGATACACCATAAAGGATAAAAATTGCAGTACAACTCCTTGTTAACAGTAGTTTGAGGGGTTGAGCGTGGCGTTAACAAATGTTTGAAACACATTGACAATGACAATTGCGGATATAACAATAGGGAAGAAATTTTAAAATCGTTTTTTTTTATTGCATTAAGGAAAGATGACATGGAACCTGGAAGTCATATTCGCTCAATTGTTGCCAGTATTTTAGGAAGTTTTTTTTTTAATTAAATGGTGGTGCTTCCACAAATGAAATTTTTCGTTAAAAAATTAAACTATGCTCAGGCATAGGCAAAAGGACTCTTAATAGACATTAATACTTAAAAGAAGGTATCCATTGGATAGAGTTTCTACTATTAAACTGGCACTGTCCTAATTTTGATAAGTCAATGACACAGCCAGCTCGGTCCAACATTTTTAAGCAATACAAAGGATCCCCATCGGAATCATTAACCAGAAGTTCCTGTTTCATTCCTAAAATCTAAAGAATATTTAAAAAAACATGTAGTGTCGCGAATATTTCTATTAATTTCCAGTATTGTAACATAGGTCCGGATTTAATGACATTGAGGCTTAATGCCATAAGCACAGATCCAATAAAGTATGGCAAATAATGCCTTCATTGGGGCAGAACACTGTACCATCAGTACAGTTTGCTTGCCTACGAATTATGTCTTCCAGACCGCGGTAACACAGACGTATCAGCACACCATACACTAAACTTGATTCCAACAAGTCCTAATGTAACCGCTATGTGATGGCAGGTTTATGTCCTTAACTTTTGCTCATGACTTTTATTGAAGTGTAAAGCGCTATGGTGTGCCCTCTCCACTTAGTTATTCCACTCGCGATAATTTAACCTCTTGGAAAGGACCTTAACATCTCGAAACAATTGGTCAGAGCTGGACACCCTAATTAAATTCGGTTTACCAGTGGCAAAACTCAGTCTAAACCTATCGATTTGAATACTTCATGCAATTAAAATATTTCCAATCTATTCCGTATTTCTAAACTTTAACTACCTGCCTGTTTCTTCAGGTGTTTACGTAGCAATTTGTCTGCTTGCCTGACTTTAAATCAATATTTAAATGTGAATGATTATTCACAGTTGATTGCACACTTCATAAAATCATAAACATAATCATTATGATTAAATCTATGTACACATGTACATACATATGTTTACTGTGTGCATTAATGTTATTCAAAAATCGAAATTTTGAGAAATTCATATAATATCTACAGACATATGTATGTACATACATAGATACATATATTTGATGTTGACGTTTGAATAGTTTTTCATTAAGTTATCCAGAGAAACAAATCAAATACTGTAAAATGAACTTAAAACGACTAATTGGCAGCTTGGAAGGAAAGCCAACCATATGATCTTATAAAATAAATACAAAATCAACATTTGTATTTAAAATATGAATTAAAATTTAAATAATTTTATACACACACACACATATGTACGCTTTATGTTATCATCAGAATAATTTATTATAAACTAAAACATATTGATTGAATAGAGTTCGTAAATGATTATTTAATTTTTTAAATATTTAAACTGAGATTTTACATTTCAATGCCTTCGATTATAAAATACTTTTCAGATGTATTAGACCAAGCAAGGTATGCTCATATATGCTATTTGCATCCTTGCTGTAGTTACTTGACTGGTTACAAAGAGACAATTGTTGGCCCTCAACGATAACTTTTTTTATTTTTTTAACTACTTGAAAACACATTCAAATGATTTTCCTTTCTCTTTCTACCCTAGTTTATATATCCTTCCCCCGTTAGTTCGATTCATAAGTATTCATAATTATTTTAATATCTGCATTGTGCTTTGCATTCATAATGAATACATCAAAAACTATAACTGCATACATCAGAGTATACATCAGAATTTATGAAAATATTTTTCAAATATTTTTACGATTAAAAGCAGAGTCGTTTATCGTCGAGTATATTTTAATGAATTTTGTGGTAAAATCAGAGAGAATAAATGGAAACAAAAAAAAAACAAACAAAACTTGTAGAAAAACCCAGTTTTCATAATATTTTATTGAAATTCTACTCGTTTATTGAAAATAAGGAAAAATAAGTAAAAATCATTATTATGATTAACATACTCCACAAATGATTGAAGTGAATGAAAATCTCACTCACACAGCCACATTCTTGCACACATACCTACACTGGTAAGGAATTATACAGTGAGGGCAAAAACAACAATGGAGTGAATGGAAAATTCAAATGTTTTAAACCCCAAAACCCTTTTGTTAGTGTATTTCACTGTAAGGCAATTGCAATATCGCATGCAAATACGCATGTTGGTGCGAATAACTGAAAACCCTTTTTGTCCGATTGAACTGGACAATGTAAGTTATTCCGTAGGCAACGTATAGGAACCAAGGACTTTACTACGTTAGTTTCAAAAGGCTGAACATTTGTATAGGAAATATTCAACTGCCTTCTCTTCTAAATTGCCGCATCGAATATAACCACAACAGCAATAGCACTACAGTCCTATCGATCAGGTATTGCATCATATTTGCCAGTGCCCAATAAGTAACGCCACCAGTTACAACTCTTCTGGTGGATTAAAAGCGAAATAGAAAGCCTGTCTGCATTTTAGGTTAAGTAGTCCTTGCGACTTTACTCTACGATATGATATGATACCCCTTGGTTTCAGGAGGCCGGATATTCGTATTGGAAATATTCAACTGCCTTCTGTTCTGTAGAACTATCTACCTAATAAGTAGAGCCTCCGGTTACATCTCCTTTTGTGGACTATAAATGAAATAGAAGGCCTGGCTTCTACATTCTCACAATATGATATGATATCCTTCCATCAAAATTAACCTGTTCCATGCAATCGTTGAAAGCAGTATTTTCAATTGACCACGATAACGTTTCCACCACTTTGTCTGCCCATTCGCTGTCATACAAAGCTCGGGGGATTCGAAAAAAGGTAACGTATGTTCAATAAAAGGGTTTGTACACTACTATCACCTACTGGGAGATGGTTATGTGCGAAATGAGATCGCGCACTTCTCTCTTTAATGGCAAAAATCTTTAGCTTGCAGACACTTGAGCTATCAGAAAGACTTTAACCAAGATAACTATGAATTCAAAGGTTACAATCCATTTTGGAATATCTGTGTAGACATTGATATCAAATCCCTTGATGGCTTTACCCCAAATTCATTCCAAAGGTAAAGGGATTTTTGAATAAAATTTGTGTCAAACTTAAGCGTGTTGAAAATTCTAAGTATCCAATGCAGCGAGAGATTCAGAGAGGCACAAGTAATTCTAAAACTGGTAGATGTCTGAACCCATCCCAGGAACATAGACATCGTGGTTTCATTATGCGGGCAATAGCCTTATTATGCTTGATTTCAATCCCTAGGGACTAAATCACTGTTTTGTACTCCCAGGTCAGATTCGAATGAAGAATAGTGCCTTATCAGAGATATTGTCTAGGTATTCTGATATTCGAAGTTCGAATTTCGAACTACTACCATATGATGCAGATACCCTTTCAATCAATATTCATTGAATAGTTTTTAAAGGCATACAAATTAATGTTTCGTAATTTTTGTTAGACACTGTTGAATTCATATCATCACTCTGTACTATGCATGTTTATTAATTTAAAAAAAAAAACTGCTCCACATATATTTACAATATTTTAAATAAAATAAAATATTTCATTTCATTTTAAATATGTATGTATGTATGTATGTATGTATGTATGTATGTATGTGTGTATGTATGATTGATTGTATTGGGCATAAATAAAATATATTACAGCCAATAGTTGATTCATATTTATGGTCAAAATTATGGGTTACTAAATACACAGGAAAATTGGATTCTTTTTTATTAAAAAAATAAAAAATAAAAGAAAATAAAAAAAAAGGAAATCGACCAACTTAAATACAATTTAATTGGTTTTAAGTACAACAGATTATGGAAATCATTTTAAACTGCTTACAATGCAAAAGTATTAATGACTGTTGTAGTTTTTTTTTTTTTTTTTTAATAAAAAACCAGAGAATTTATGAAATATTTTATAAAAAATATTTCATAAACTAGGAAAAATGCAAAGAATTGAAAAATTTAATAAATTGGAGATTATTTTCATAAAAAAAAAATTAAAATGAAGTAGAAAGTTAAAGCAAATACAAGCAAGTTTCTTGTCAGACATTGAGAAAGCTAAACCCTATAGTTAGTGAACTCCGACGCCAGTTTTACCATGAAATCTTTTTCAATAACGTCTAGCAGAAAAAAAGTACGCTATGTACGTTACTTTAATAAAAAGTATTCTTTATTGTTTTGTTTATAAAAATTTAGTACCAAATAATAAATAATATTGAATAGCAGTAGAGCAATATCTGTTATTACCTTCTTATTGCTTCTTATAGCTTCTGTTTCTATAATAGTTATTGATTCTTAAAAACTAATTGTGACAAAATATATACAAAATTTCTCTTAAACTATGATAACCTTAAATTACTTTACTTTAAAACACTCCCGTTTCTATCATTTCCATTAATTTAAGCATTTTATTGTAGAGCAGTTCTTGGGCATTAATACCCCACACAAAATCCAAATGATTGAAGTCAGCATAGTTGACTTTAAATTTGCCCACCACATTCGGCAATTGTTGATGCAGTTTTTCAACATCTTCTGGAGTGGCCAGCCAATCATTGATGGAATAATGTAACGCCACTTTGGCTCTAACATTGCTCAACTTATATTCAGGCGGGGAAATGGAATCATAACGCCAATGATTACGTATCCAGCCATAATCATATTGACGAAAATGTCCACTGCGCTTCAATTGGCCATAGTGTTGCATTTGTTTGGTGGAGGCACCAGCAGGCGCATGACCCAATACCACTGGCAACATTGTTTCGTTCATTTGTTTCTTATCGAAACCGGCCACCAGAAACATGACATTCGAACAAATGGCTTCGGTAATGGAATCCTCATCGCATATGATTTGATTAAACATTTTGATGAATTCATTGCTGGGCAAGAATTCATGAGCGCCAATAAGTCTTAAAAGTATCTGAAATTTAAAGAATCATGAAAAATTATTCCCTTTTTAGATTGTAAGAAAAAAATAACTCACCGCCAAAGGTTCACTGAAAAAAGCCAAAAACTCTACCACGGGACTTTTGGCATGTTTTATATAGGCCACCGGTGCCAGGGCTTGCATTAGCATTACTTTGTCACACATTTCCGGGCGTTCACTGCACATTATGAAAAATGTCATCGTGCCCTGAGAATGACCCACATAATGCAATTGTTTGTGTTCGGTTTGGTTCAAAACATAATTAATAGTGGCTGGTAAATCGTATTTGCCCATCTCATGAAATGAAAACTCCCAAAATGTAGCATGTTTCGGTGTGTACTTAATGTGTTTTCGCGAATAAGTGTTGCCACGCACATTCGTCATCCATACATCGTAACCTTTGTCATACAGCAGATAAGCTGTAACAAACAGACAGAAAAAGAAATTAAAAAAAATTTTAATCAATAAGTGTGTACGATATTTTAAGAAATTGTAAAGCACTCGTCGGCTGAAGTAATTCCCCTGCAAAAGTTCTGGAACACAGGGTCACTTATATTTATAAATTATAAGGATATTTACATTAAATAGTACGCAAAGAAGGTACTTTTATTTTGGTAACTTATGGAAATCCCACAATATCAGTTTACACACGAATATCGGACTTCTGTAATTTCCCAAAAGATCTCTTCAATAGCTGACTTTAATTTGGAACATTCTAACTGAATGTTATTCGCACAAACCACCACCATTTGGTTTCTCATTCTAGGGATTAGAAGACCTGAAGGGATCTATTGGCATCTGGGATCTGAGTAATATAAAGCAGGACCAATGCTCTTTGCCGAATGGCCTGATGAACTGTGAATTCATCTTGAAGCCTGGATTCTACTCCCAAATAATACCGCATAAGCCGCAAACGTCCCCCAAACCTTTCATGATAATCTGTAATCAACATATCTCCTCAAACTGAGGTCATCTTAAGTTAAAATCTTTTCACAAGTCGCTACGTTTAAAAATTGAAAGAATCTCGTCTGCTAAATTGAGACTATTGTGGCGCCGTAGTATAGTAGGTAGTGTTTTAGCTTATTAGACGTGGGACCTTGGTTCAAACCCAAAGTCAGACATCTCGAACAAAACAAAATCTAAAAAAATATATCTCCGGCGACTTCCTCTCAGCAGATTTCTGGCAAAAACTCTGTGAACAAATATAATTGCCATGAAGAGTTTCTCCAAACACTTTAAACTGGGCTTTAAACTGTAGATCCCTTCAATCATGTATAAAATTAATGAACGCAACATAAGTGGTGTGAGAAGCATGGTTCTAATCCTGAATAAATTGTTATAATAACCAATTATGTATGCATCTAAGAACTATATATAAGGAGTATTGTACCAGTGGCGTGCAGTATAAGTGGGTTCAAAAGGTTTTCTTAAAAGCAAACGTTGCTTATCACCACGTGTTGAAAGTAATAGTTTGCTGGCTCACTAAACCTGCTGTTTCAGTGGACGTTATCGGTGTCTGGCAGGAATTTTTGGTATCAAATAATATAAATGGTGCTTATTTAATGACAAAGTCATGGCTTTCCATGACATGATGTCTGATAAGGTCAAGACTCTCAAAAGGAATCTCGCAAGCCATCCCTGGAGTGAAAGTTTTCAAAGTCTACGTCAAGCTTTTGCATGGTTGTTGACTTCTTTATACCAAAGAAGCTGTTTAGTGGGTGTCTTCAACCATTTTTAAATCAATATAGCTTCTTAAGCGAGCCACGCTATAAAAAGCTGCCTTCACCCAAATAATAACATGATATGTGACCTTCCAATTACGTGTTCTTTACACGCAATTGCGTTTGTGTTGACCTATTTATTGGCATCAACGGATACTTTTTATATGACCCCATAACCTTTAGATCAAAAACCGGTTTAAATATAATCAAGCTCAGACTTTTACCACTGTAGAAAATTAAAATCAGTCCGCATTTAACCCCAGCTGGTGTACTGAAGTACAATTTAGTATTCCCTTTCCTACCTTACTTTTAAACGTAAATGAAATAAATTTTACTTACCTAAACCTCTATTTGGTCCCATTAATACCCATGTGGCTGAACTATCCAACAAGCCATGGTTTAGTAGAACAGGTATAGCGCCCGGTTTGGCAATACGATGCACTTCTAAAATATAACCATCATCGGTCACAACACTATGTATTTCCGCTGGATAACCATATTTTTTTATTAAATCCGGCTAAAATAAATTCAATTAAATACACCAGAGATTACATAAAAACACTCTCGATTTTCAAACAGCAACTATCACTAACCGTTTTCAATAGGGAATCTTCAACTATATCGGGATCAATGGTCACTTCATTCGAATAATAACTATCTTCCACTGAATTTGCACTGCGTTCATTGCTTGCGGTTGCACCGAATAATGAAAATGAGCCCCCGAATTTGGGTATATCGAATAAATGCACGCTACCCAAAGAGAATGACCAGGTATTTGATTCTTTCGTTGATGTTTCCGCAGCCAAAACGTTCGTATTACAATTGAAACTTAAAATTAAAGCAAATAAAATGCGCAGCAATATAAAACGCGTCCACGACATTGTTCTTTGAAACGGCAATAGCGACTAATTGCAAAAAAATCTATTCTATGCCTCTATGACTGGGTACGTCTGTCTGCGGGCTGGCTAAGCTATGGTATTTGTTTGAACTTGTGCTTGTTTTATATTTTTTTTTATATTAAAAATTAATCAGGTTTTTAAAACTGCGAAATATGATACTCTTTAGCATTAAATACAACAACAACAACAACAATAAGAAGAGTAATAAATACAAATTGTAAATAAACAACTCTCAGCAAATGAGCACAAGCATGCATGAGTGTAAAGAGATCGTTTGTACCTATAAACACTGCGAACTTGTTTAACGTTTTAAATAAAATTTATGAAAACGAATTAAAACATGCCTTTATATGTGAATCGCAAAACAGTAGTTAAGTGTACTTCTTTCTGAGCTCTCTTTAAGTGGGTTTTTTTTAGTTTTATTTTAGTGGTCATCTTCTGCATACCCTACAAACCTACAAAGATGTTGAAAAATACACACGGGGTTTTAAACAGATGTTTGCAACACATTGAAAGAAACCAACAAAAAAACCACAAACGTGTACTGGGTGTCTCAAAAGAATGTTTATATTGAGTGGATTGTTTAATGATACCTACTTATTTATTTAATTAAACATTACAACCCTTTAGTCAGGATTACAACCTAGTTTCTCGCACCACATATGTGGTGGGTGTTACCGTGAGTAGCGGGTTCTACAGTTTAAAGTCGATTCCAAACGATAGATTTTTCAAAAACTTTTGATGGCAATTTTTGCCAGAAATCTGCTAGGAGGAAGTCGCCGATAATATATCTGTACTGATGATTTGAATCTCCCTTAAGACAATACATCTACACCGCTATGATTTTGGAAATAGCTCAGGAAGTTTCAATGTTCAATCCGCATCCCATAGAGGGTGGAGAAATGGTGTTGGAATTCCACCTAATCCATGTCTCCTTCCAGATTTTCCTTTTGACTTATGAACCATAGATCAGTAAATGACAGATTCCTGATCTGTTGCACCAGTTCATTAATTTTTTTTCATTTCCAACAATACCACTCAGTTCCGAGATTTAGATTAAGGAAATAGTACATATGAATAGTACCTAGCTGTTATCAAAAAGTACTTGAGTACGCAACCTCTATAGTAGAGTATAAAATGTTTCGAACGCTTAACTTTCCATTGCTTTCCATAGCGTTTCAATAAATGTATTGTAATATAGGGTATCATCATCAACAGTGTTGCTCTCTCGTTATTACTGCAATATCGCCGATAATGGTTCGAAGTGCACATGTTCTCTTTCTTCCAATAAATAAACATTAAAAAAGAGAACCAGGGAACGAGAGAGAGAGAGTGAGATTGAGAGGGTTATGGCATAGAGATTGATAACCTTTAAAATAAAAATAAAATATGTAAAGTACCAGCGACGATAAGAAATTTAAATCAATAAAATGCTCCCCGTCAAAGGAAGTCTTGTATTGTTTTCAATTGTATATTATGGTACGCGAAATAATCGGTTAAAAATATTTATTCTTTATTTACTTCTAGTTGGTAGATAAGAGCGATCCCCTACTTATCACCATGAGGAGTGTTCATTTCCAAAATAAAAGAAAAAAAATCAATGACGTTAAGCACGAGACTTTAAAAATCTTTTTTTTTTTTTTTTGTTTAAAGTGTTTCTAATTATTTTCAAGTGCCTCTATACATAATTTATTACAGATTTATCTCCCTATAGTTTAGTGAGAGGGGAAGTTAGAAGAGAAGAGATTAATGGAAATAAAGAGAATACATATTTGATAATAGGGGGGGCCAATTTGTAAAACCCGAAACGGGCCTCTTTTTTTTTTTTGTGGTAAACAAAGAGAGAAGCTTCAGATGATGATGCTCAGATAATTCGTGTTAAACAACACAGTGGAATTGTTTACAGCATCGATTTAAACTCTTTGAAGGTTATTTTGAACCAAAATGCTATCGATTTGAATAAATTTGTTTGCGGTAAACAGGTATAATAAAATATTTTTTTATTTAATTATTGGTTTTATTACAAGTCAATGAAACAATATTATGAACTAAACAACAAGGCACATTCCTCTCAGCAGATTTCTGGCAAAAGCTCTGAGGGTAAATAAAATTGCAATGAAAAGTTTTGTAAAAATCTGACATTCGAAAATGACCTTAAACTATAGGTCACGTCACTTATGTATGAAATTAAGACACATGGGTGGTGTGAGAAACTAGGTCGTAAACCTGACTGAAGGCTTCTAATCACGAATTAAGTTAAATAAGAGACTTTATTTCGAACACAAATAGTCTAAAGTGAACAGTATTGTATTCCATAGAGGGAATAACATAAGGAAACAACATCATAGTATACAGCGAACCTTTTGGGAAAGAGCAGAACTCATTTAGCAAGGTTTCTCACCACCTTACCTAATGCAACAACCCAAAAGTTATTGTTTCCTATCCAAATTATACTCATTATTATCATGACTTTAATTGTAATAAAATATCTCTTTCTTTTTAGTAATTCCAAATTACTTTATAATAATAATAAGCTTGTCGTGATATTTATAAGAAAATGAAATACATTTTTATACAAAATCATGCATTAAATTACTGCTTAAAAATAACTTTCATTAGAATATAATTTAATTTATAAATATTATATTAGCCATTCACTAAATTTACGAAATGAAATGAAAACAATCATTATTTATAATAAAAAAAATAAAATTAATTAAAAAACAAAAATAATTACAATGCGAGAAAGTAAAATGATGATCTACAATATAATATATAACGACAAAATCAAGTAAATATAAACAAAGAATATGTATACATAGGGGTTAGTAGTCGTCACAATATTAATTGTAATATTTTTAAATTTTTATTTAACAAACTAGTGGGCTACGAGGGCTGTAAGGACAGAACCTTCAGTTAAAAGTCGATTCCGAACGATAGATTTTTGAGAAACTATTCCTGACAATTTTATATACTATCCGAGTTTTTGCTAGAAATCTGCTGAGAGGAAGTCACCGAGGAAATATATTTTCATATTAGCATTCGTTCAAGAAGTCTGACCTGATCTTTGCAGCGTGGCCTCACATTTAATAAGCAAACGCACTACCGACAGGGATTACAATTCTAATTTAATATTTACATTTAAACGTTATCAGTCCAACCAATATCAAAACCAAATTCTACTCTAACAAAGTGGCTTCCTACATTATATTGTATGGCAGAGTTTAAGGAATTCGTAGATCACAAGGTTTGTCAATGAGTTAGCTGTTCACGCGTGAAACAATTAAGAAATGGTGTGAAATGATATTCACTTCATAAAGTGTTATATATAGACCACATGTTAGTTTAGGTTGAACGTCGCCGTAGTCCAGTAGGTAGAGTGTTGGCTTATTAAACGAAAGGCCAGGGTTCGAATAACCGGTCAGACATCAAAAACGAAATATGAAAAAATATTTCTTCAGCGATTTTCTCTCAGCAGATTTCTGCCAAAAAATCTGAGATTAAATAAAATTGCCCTGAAAAGTTTCTCAAAAATCTGTCGTTCGAAGTCAACTTTACACTGTAGGTCCCGCCACTCATGTATAAAATTAACACACACAACATAAGTTGTGTGCGAAGCTAGGCCGTAATCCTGACTGAAGGGTTGTAATGGCCAATTATGTTATATATGTGAAAAGAGTATACTTCAAAAAGTGTTATTTACATACCTCATGTTAGTTTAGTTAGTTAGTGGGTAGCTTGTCGTTCACTGGCGAGTTTACTCGGTGAACGGTTCGAACTCCGAATGAAGCTAGTTACATTAGCGTCACATTCGTTAGCCACCATGCTCTGATCTTCAAATGTTCTTTCACCCAAAAACCAATGGCGTCTGTTTTGAAGTGAAGGACACTCACATAAATCTAAATGACATACTGGTTAAAAACTGGGAAATAAGAAAGCTGTGCTGAATAGAGTGTTTGGCGATGTTTCTTTGAAATAAAATCCAGTTTTTAAGTCAATTCGTAATCATGGATTGGATATTTGCCCATCTCGTCACACTTTAGACTAAAAAAAAAATTAAAATAGAAGCTGTAGACTAAAATCGTAGTAAAATTGTATTCCAAGAAAGTAAAGACAGTGTTGCTACTACGGAAGAGAGTAGTGAAAATGTTCAACTATACGTTGACAACTGGAAAACTTATGTAAATGGACTGAATTTTAAAAAGTGTATAAAAGTATGTTGTTTAGCCAACAGCAATAATAAATACGAGTTTTTTTTTTGCCCAGCCTTCGTATCTTTATTACGCGCTTACTACAGTATTTTCCAGAATTAGTCAGAAATGATTAAGAAATGAAAACGTATTATTATTGATGATAATATTAAATTGCCAATTTAAAATGATAATAAATTGCTAGTCTTACTAATACTATTATTGTTTTGTTTTTTTATTTATTATTTTTGATTCTTAACTGATCAAAGTTTAATTTAATAAATTTGTAATTGTTTTGTTTAACATTAAATAAAAATCACTTGTCATACGCATGTTCGAAAAATTGTAAAGAAAAGTAATAAAAAAATTAATTCAGTAAAGTATGGTAATGAAGATTGAAGGCGTTCATATACAAATACACTTCACGCAGAGAAAAAAAAGTAACATTTACTCCTACGTAAGCTTCTCTATTCTAGAATATTCTGCTTTAGCATAGCATGTTATGCTACAGCATGCTATACATTGTTTTTGTAAGATATTCTACTCTAATTTAATAACATATGCTGTTATCCATAACCTTCTTCCGTTATCTTTCAGCTTCAAAGTAGAATAGTAGTCCTAACCATCCACTTTGCAGCTTGTTATGCCATATCAACAGAAGTTGATTGAAAAAAATCTCAAACAATCTCAAGAACTCATAAATTTTTCTTCAATATTTGATGACTTGTTTCGAGAGCTTCAATCTATTTCTGTAAATATTTTGTAAATTAAACAAATTGTGACATTCTCTATAAAATAAAGTAAATAAATAAATAATTTTTGATCTCCTACAAATCACAAATTTTATAAATAATTTTAACATTTCCTTGATTTATAAAAATATTATCCAAATACGATCAATTTCTTATGGTACGTATTTGTTTAGAGTTACAAAAATCCAATTCAAACACAAAATGTTCAAATATTTTTATGGGACTGTCAAAACAAACACCGTGTGTGACAGTGTGACAGTAGGGATAGAAAACACAATATTGACAAGCTACTGGCGAAACGAAAGTATCATTTTGTATACACTTTGTTTTAAGATTCAAACATCGTGACCTCTTAACAGATGTAAACAATTTGGAACAACATCAACCCTCTTGGTTTCAAGTGTGAAAGTGTGGTTTGTGTGTTTTTCTTTAATTCTATAATAATTTAGAATTCAAATCCATAAACGTCGAAATTATTGTGTACACATGGTGTCATTTTTTCTAAAGTTGAACCAGGTTTTCCATAATCACTTGGTTCTATTCAAAAGGATATGGTTTATGACGGTAAGGTAGAGTTTAATTAAACGAAATTTATTGCGTGTTTATTATTGAAACGTGAAGAATTTAGAGTGCTATTTTTAAAAGAAATATTCATCCTTTCCTTTCACAAAAAGCAAACAAAAAAATACGAAATTAAATAAAGAATTCAAATTTAAAACTTTAACAGAAATATCCCTAAAAGCATAAAATCAATGACTACAGCATTTTGCCAATGGGATCGTATAATCCAATATCCTATTTGCCAAAGAATGCTGTAACAAACAATAGAAAAATAAAAAATTTAACACACTTTATTTCTTATTCCTTCGATGTAAAGCCTACAAAACTTTAGATTGAATTTACGAAATAAACCCCATAAATCGTTGGCTCTTTAAAAGATGCATTTCGAAACTGTATTTCCTAATTAAAGAGACACAAAGAAATTTTCATTTCCTAAAGATTTTTGTTGATTTTCGTAAAGAATTTCTAGTTTTTGGATATTTTTGTGTGAAAATGTATTTCGAAAGTGAAACATTTGTTTCAACACATGTTTATCACTTTACTAGGTTTCACCTAATGAAGACCGTAAATCATGTTGCAATAAAAAGCTCCAGACAGACAAGTATTTTATAATAATTAGAGGAGATATAAAATGATTAACAGATACGCTATGGCTGATGGAGAAAATTCAAAGGATTTTAGAACAAAGTGGTTTTTAACTGCCCCTTAAAGTCTTGTCGACTGTAGTTATGGTAATGTAACAATATCAGCAATGATAACAACAGTAGTATAAGTAATAGTATAGTAACTATAGTAATAGTAGCAATAGTAATTGTAGTAGTGATAGTAGTAGCAGTTGTAGTAATAATAGTAGTAGTAGTAATAGTAGTAGCGGTAGTAGTAATAGTAACTGCAGTAGTATACTAATAGTGGCAATAGTAGTAATAATAGTAGTAGCAGTAGTAGTAATAGTAGTAGAAAAAAATGCCGCAGTAGTAAAAATAGTAGTAGCAGTACCATAGTAATAGTAGCAATAGTAGT
>QOCX01000139.1:161943-187556 GCA_005959815.1 Sarcophaga bullata | reverse complement strand
GTAGTAGTAGTAGTAGTAGTAGTAGTAGTAGTAGTAGTAGTAGTAGTAGTAGTAGCAGTAGTAGTGGTAATAGTAGCAGTAGTACTAATAATAGTAGCAGCAATAATAGTAATAGTAGTGGAAGTACTATAGTAATAGTGGCAATAGTAGTAGTAGTAGTAGTAGTAGTAGTAGTAGTAGTAGTAGTAGTAGTAGTAGTAGTAGTAGTAGTAGTAGTAGCAATAGTAGCAGTAGTAGTAGTGGTAACAGTAGCAATAGTAGTAGTTGCAGTATAGTAATAGTAGCAACAGTAGTAGCAGTATAGTAAGAGCAGCAACAGCAGTAGCAGTAGTAGTAATAGTAGCAAAAGTATTAGTAATAATAGAAGCAGTAGTATAGTAATAGTAACAACCGCAGTAGTAATAGTAGTAGCAGTATTATTGTAATTGTAGCTACAGTAGTAGTAATAGTAGTAGCAGTTGCAACAGTAGTAGTACTAGATTACTCGTGTTAACAGTTTACACTTTCACCCAATACACTCGTACACTGACCATGGTCGAACAATAACTCAATTTATTAGATTTTGCCCTATAACTTCATTATCACTTTCTAACAACATTAAAAACTCCTAAAAAAAACCCCGCCGTAAATTGCTTTCATCGCATCAATCCGTGTTATATCTAAAACGGTAGATATACATAGTAGAATAGACTCGGAAAGGTAATGGACTTAAGCATATGGTATGCAATCTACATTGGCTGTTATGTAGGGCACTTTGAATTTATCTCTTCAGCTACCATAAGCAACATTTTATTTTTGGGACATATTGATATCTAAAGATTTCACAAATATCCAGGGAGATTTGTTGCATGTGCCATACTAAAGTTGTAGTTGTAGTTGCAAATGCAGATAATATAAGGTTTTATAACTCAATTCATTTAAGACTTGTTTGTGTTGAATTTGAATCCCCCTTAAAAGTATTGCAAATTGTTATTGTCTGTTAGTAAGCTACGTACACATACGTATGTGTATGTATGCGTATCTATGTGTTGCAAGTTAAGGTTTCCTATGATCTTACATTCGTATGTATGTGGCAAACAGTGTTGTAAGTGTTTATAATCCAGTTTTGTCATTTTAGGTTTATGCAACTTCGTCTTCTGCTTCTTCTTGATATTTGTTTCTAATTTTTTTTTTCGAGATTCTACTTTGGCCACAAACTAATTATACAATAACAAAAGTTTTATGTCAGCAATATCTTCATCATCATCTGTGGCATGTACTCGATACACATACAAATACCTGAACATATACATGTAGATATGGCAGTACTTGCCACTTCTGGCTTAGTTTAATACGTTTTTGTACGTTTCGAGTGTACGTAAGTACACATACACACATATATACATACATTTGGTATTGTGGCTTAAAAAGTTTGATGTTGCATGTTATACAAACGTGCAACAAGCACAAAATTTATCATATTTTTGCCTAGAAAGTCTATTAAATTCTTTCAAAACTCCCTCGCCTAGACGTTTACTTTACTTCCATCCATCCCTTTGCAAATGTTGACACTTAGGCACTGCACCGCCTCTTTTGCATGGGATTTATATCACAATGCCTTGGCATGGGACTTTTTGACATGCAAATTTTGTTTTCCTTTTTTCCCTTGTATTTGTTCTCCCCAATGTTTTCCTTTGTCCAATTTTTGTTTTCCCTTTGTTGAGGTTTACCGTGCTTCTCTTGACCACATTTCTTTTATTTAAAAAAAAAGAATGAAAGTTGACTTGGGGATTTTTTGTAAATCTATAGAGTTGTTCTGGCTTTTTATCCGGTTAAGGCTTAAACTATTACTGGCCTAAAAATTGCTTTCCAGAGTTATTATAATGATGGAATACTTGTTGTATTTTCATGTTGAAATGTTTACAGAAACTCAGAGTCAATTGTGGTAATGGAAGAGATTTTCTCTGGTCAGTTTTAAATGCAATTATTTGAGGTTTTTGGATTATGGGGTTAAATATTTTAGAAAAATAATTGACAGAAAAAGGGGGGAAATATAATCGTAGGCTTTGGTTAAGTATCGTATTGTTTGGTAATTTGTTGCCCTTACGTCTCTTTTATATATTTTCTATAGCCTTCCTTCTTGGCAATAAACTGGAGAATTGTTTTTCTCTAGCTTCTATGGACACACTTAAAGCAAAAAATTTTCACTTGGATTAGCAAATTTAAAAAATAAAACGCAGGCAATCTAAAGCACCCACCACTCTCTTCCAAGAGCATAAGATTAACAGCGAACATCACAGAAAACCAAGCACCACTGCTTAAAAAAGAGTAAGTTCGATGCCAAACAAATGGCAGCCCTATTATCCTAGAACCTGCTACTGCTTAAAAAAGTGTAAGTTCGATGCCAAACAAATGGCAGCCCTTTTATCCTAGAACCTGCTACAGTACTCCAATTTTCACCAATATTTGGTGAAAGTGAAACAAAACAAATGAAGTAATAAGAAGTGTCAGTCAAACGCTCTTTAAACGCATAGCCTTTTTAATGTGTTTTATGTTGTTTTATTGGAACTTTGTAAGTTAAGGCCTATTTTCTCAAGGGGTTTTGTCGATGCATTATTTAGTGATCGACTGAGGTCCATTAATATTTAAAAATTAAAAATTGTGACGAAATTTTCTGTTTCTTCGTGTTGTCATGGATTTGAGCCTGTATTTCTACCACTACCCTCCAAACACCTTGTGCAATATATGTATGTCCAGATATTTAAAAATTTTAAGTCACTACCACCTAGAGCGTCTCTTGCAGTTGTTTTGTATCAATCTAATATGAATCACAGGGGTATTCCAAGTAATCATAGGCAAAGTATCTATTAGAGTATGCCTACTCTTATTGAATATCAGACCACACATGAATATAGTACTTTAATTTCCTTTAGGCTGTCTATTAGGTAAAGATATTAAAATGATCGCTGACAAATCCTGGTTGGCCTAAACTGAATGGGAAGCGTACCAATGAAAACTTCGCAGAGACATCTTTGTGTTTGTATCTATCCTCATCGGTCATTGCGTAATACCTATAGATAGGCTTGCAAAGAAGCTTTGCTTACCTTCCCTTAAGGAAGAAGACATTTTGCTCACTTTCTTATTTATGAACCTAACTGGCTCGATGCTAACTTTGCTCATTTGGCTCACACTTTCTAGATAGCCCAATTGAAATACCGTTATACCGCAGCGATTACTAAATTAAACTTTGAGGCTGGTTTTCAACTCGATTCTTTTGCAGTTATGCTTTAAAGCCATGATACTGATTGGCTATACGGGTTAATCACAACTTATGGAGATAAACTCTGCAGCATCACGTCTTGTGGCATCACAACGAGCAGCTGCACAACTGAGCTATGAGCTTTAACAATGTTGTCTTTCATTCAATCCTATAACATAACTTGAGAAATTTCCTTCAATCATATCTTATTCGCATTACATTTCGATGTAAAACAACTCATTTTTAAATGAGTCTACGTTTGAAATATTTTTACATTCGTTGTGTTGAGCGTATTATTTGATGATTTCAGTGCAATTGTTGTCTATTTTGACTACAATTTTTAATTTCTTTTGGGACTTTTACAATGCCTATGCAAAATGTGTTTGTATAAGCTGTCAAAACAGCAATGCCACATGCAGCTGGGTCAAGGTGCTTAAAATTTTTTGATGTTTACATAATGCTCCTAATATCTCTATCATGGGCAATGTATGCATTCCTTTAAATATCTGTTTTTTTTGATTTTTTTTTTTGCAAAGCATTTAATTTCTTATTCATTGAAAATTCCAAAAACAAAAAACATCAGAAAAACCAGAAAATACTGTCATAATGAAACATTAATTTGGTCAAATTGTTTTCATTCGGTTGCACTTGCGAAAAATATCGGAAAACGTTTATCCTCCATTGCAAATAAATACCGATAAAATGTCATTTTAATGATTATTATGGAAAATTATCGATTTTGTACAAAATATTGTTGTAAGCTTGTATGTAAGTTTGCATATCCTGTGCACAAATCATGTTGTCTGTTGTCGTTCTAACGTTTTCTAAATGTTGAAACAAGTTGTGTGTGGAGTTGAGTAAATGAATTTTCAAAATTTATTGATAATAATCCAAAAATATTTTGTATTTGTTAAATAAACAACAATAACAACAACAACAACTACCATAATAATAGTAATAATAATGACAATGATAATAATAGCAATAATGATTACGATAATAACAACAACAACAACAATGTCAACAATCTAATGATATGATTTGGGTTTTTAATACCTGGATTCTGCCAAAGATAGGTTGAAAATTAAATTGGAATTTGCATCTGATTAAGCTGAAGTGCGTGAGTGAAACATTTTTCGGATTAAATTTTGTATTTGAATTTGAATTTGAATATTTCGATAAAATTCAGTTTATTTATGCCATCAATCGTTGTGGTGCTTTGTATTGTATATTCGATTATAATTGAAGATAAATTTTGTTTACAGATAAATAAACATACTTTACGTATGTGAATGTGTGTTGTTATTAAACGAAATTAATATGAATCTGATGATTATTATTAAATATTTATTTTTGGTTAGTCGATAACAACAACAACAACAACAACTTTAAAGATAAACAAAGTTTTATAATTTTTTAGAAAAAAAATTCTTATTTTACAATAAACTTTTTCCTTTTTTAATTTCATAAAATGTTGAAATCAATTTTTGACATTTGCACCGCCGTTTTGTGAATTAACGTCAATGACTGGCTTTAAAGTTATTATTAGATAGACAAAATGAAACTGACTTTTGCTGAAAATTCACTGGAGAAATCCAATTTCAAATGCCAAATAAAACTGAACATGACATTGGTATTCTATTCCACTTAGTCTCACGCGAAACCTATACAGTTCTACTTGATTCTCGGTATGCCACTTTGCTTTTCATTCACCAGACATTCAAAAGTCTTCATAAGACTCACGTACCTAAACCCTATAAGGATAATACGGTCAAAGAGTGGATTACTCTATGCTAGCAGCAATACCTGTTGTGTGGTAACTTCTAGAAACTTCTCTGTTGAATTGTTATTGTTATTTTCTTCTGTCTTTCTTGGTGTTTCTAAGTTTATGTTTTTTTAATTTCCTTTCATGTCTTATCTTTGCTGTTTTTTTTATTGCAAATCTTCTAGATTGTAACATTTGTTGTTGTTTGTTTGTTTTTTTTTTCTTCATATGTCTTTGATGTTTATTCTGTCTTAAGAACCTAAAATTCATATCAACCTTAACCTCACTTCTAAATCCTCGAGTTACATTTTTAAATTGTGAAATGACCCCCACGTAAATGGGATTTTTTTGTGCGTGATCTTTGATTTTGTAAAGAATAATTTTCATATTTCTGCCATAATGTTTTTCTATTGAACTCTTGCAACATTTGATGGCATTTAATGGTTTTCAAAATATTTATGCACATTACACGTACATACGTACGTAAACAACAACATTGAAACAATTGTTGTTATTAGTGTTGCTTGTATTGTTGTTCTCATTATTGCTACAGTTGCTACAATTGCTGTTATTGTTGTTTATTGCACATGCCACTCTTTGGGCGTTAATGTTAATGAAAAGTGTCAATTATGCCTTTATGATTTACATGATGGAGTGCCACAGAGGTCTTATTGATGGTAAAGACAACAGTAGTTGTGGCCATTAATAGTGTTGGCGGTGCTTAACATTTTAGTTGCTTTTCAATCTATAAAGACTGAAATGGTAAAAATAGGTCGCTGGTTTTGGTTGCTAGTTGATGATAGAAGGTACTAAAGTTCACAACAATAAAAACAAATAAAAAAATAACTGCCTTATAAAACAATAGCAGGATAATGAAACGCTCAAATTTTATATGCCACATGCAACACTAACAATACACACCTTTATTACTTAATGTTGATTATTTCAGCAGGTTTCTTTTCTCTCTCTCTCTCTCCCTCTCTTTCATGCTTTAAAGTGGCGTTTTTCTTTTATTTGGTCGAAGAGTTGGTCGAGTGAAGTTGGAGTTTCACAAGTGAAGTGGTTGACTGAATGCTAAAAATTTAAGTAGTTGGAGCAAGCAGAACATGAAAGGTAGGGTAAGAGAAATAGGGTTAATTTAAGGTTAATTACGCAACTTCAATTCAATTTAAGTTGGGCATAAAATGAACATTGAACAATAATGAGATTTTAATTGAATTAAAACATGGCATAAGTAGGTGGATATGTCATTACGACCGAGCCGTAATCTTGAGTTGTAATAGAATTCATGCTTATCAAGCGTATTTATCGAGTCATCAAAATCATTAGGAACTATAGTTAGGAGGCTATCTATCTTTATTATATAAAAGGAACGGAAATAGGAGTAACGATGTTTAGTGTCACAGTTGAATATATCGGAAGGAGGAAACTTATGGATATCTTCTTAGTCTTTAAGTCTACGTCCAACTTACGCACGAAGTATACAGGACGGGACATAGCTATGTATACTATCTCATAGGTGATGATAACGATATCGCGACTTTGAAAATATTATGAGACTGTGTGACAAGCTCAATCAGCTAGAGAAGAAAAATGGGGTCATCTTCTAATGAATCCCAAATAAGGCCTAAATTCGCGATAAGAGCCTAAGCTCGCACATCTCTAATGGAGGCAGCATCTTTTAAGGAAGTGGGAAAAGTGATTCGGAAGGGTGCACACGGCTAAAGGAAAGACTGAAAGAGGCGAACACTTTTCTAAAAAAAACAGGTTTAGGCAAACAAACCGTCTGTTGTATAATTACAATAAAAGGATATTTAAGATATGTCTCCAGACTATTCAAATGTAGCCTGAGAATAGGTACACGGCTTAATGAACGGGCACTGAAGACTCAGGGAAGACTTATAGATCATAATAGGGATTGCTTCTAGCTCTGATACACAAGAATACACTTTAGTGCAGTATTAATACATTTCAAAGAGAACACGCGGATACTCATCAAGTACTTGGCGCGGAATTATGCTGACAGTAACCGAACTGTATCCTGAAGTACTTTAAAGACCATGTTCACCCGGATAGTTTATGACTGAAGGGTTTTAAAAATAATTACCACCGAAAATGTTAGAAGGACAGTTCGAAAACAAACTGAAAAGGTTCAAATGCTGCATCCACAGGCGGTCGTTTAAACGAAACTGTATTGCGTATAGAAAAGCAAGATCCTAGGCACTATACAGGAATAAATATATTCACTTGTGTTTTAGTCAACATTGTTTTTGACATCGTAAAATGGATAACCCTTTATTATTACATTTTTATATAAACTTTCATGATTACTGGAACTCCATAAAAAATTTGCCTCATGCTCATATACATTCTGCTTCTCGAATAAGAAGTCACAAACGAAATTTTGTATTTTAAAATACATTAACACTTGAAAAAAAAGAAAGAAATAAACGAAATAAAATAACTCCATAATTGCTTCTAAAAATAATTGTAAATCATAAAACAGGAACGACGTTGCAATGCAAGGACTACAGCGTAATTTAAAATAACAAATTACTTGACATTCATAATGTCAAATATTAACACATGACATAAACATGTTCCCACATTATAACACCAAAAAAAACCGAAACACACCCTTGGACGCATTCAACCAAACATACATTCGTTTATTCATTCATTCATTCATACCATACATCCACTCATATGAACAACTTCTCAAGAAATCTACACGCATTCGGTAATCAAAAAATTGTATTTTTTTGGTTTTTTTTTTTTTTTTTGTAAAAGCCAGGCAGTCAAGCAAGAAGGCAGGCCCATCATTTCCGAGTCGTACGTTATGAAGAAATAATGTTAGGCCTATTCATTATCAATGAATGAATGAATGAATGTATGAATGCATGAATGTAGGCTACTAAATAAAAGAAATTGAGTAGATGAAATTATTTTAAAATGTACTTAAAAGTACGTTGATGATAAATAAGCACACACACACACACACACACACACATCTAAAGTAAGTACTCCTCATGTGAACATTAACACCAAATGAAAACGAAAATGACGATGATTTTCATGATGCATAAAGTACATGATTTTTTCATGTCACTTGGCACAAGTGATTTTTTTCTCTCTCTTCTTTTTCTTTCTTTTTTTTTCATCATTTGCACATTTTGTCGTTTTATTTCGTTGTTTTTTATTTCGTTTTGATGGTGAAAAAAAAAAGCAGAGTTAATGACATAAACAGCTGTCGTCAGTTCCGTTGAGCCATGCAAAACGCCACAATTTCTTTCCTTTTTTATAAAAAAAAAAAAAAATTATGAAAAAATCCGTTAAATTTTGTGTTTAGGATACTTTTTTTTTTCTTGAAATCAAAGACATTTTTCTGAATTTGTAGATTATGAATGAGGGGGGTAATAAGCGGCATACTTGTCCCCTACTGGATTTTTAAAGTAAAGGAGGAGGAAATTGTTAAGCATGGCTCTGAGGAGATCGTTTAGCATGCATCGTTTTCGACAAAAATAATGCCTCATAACGCATTCAGCACAAAAACCGGTTCATAGAGCGGATGTAATAGCTCTTGATGTGTTATACAAACTTTTCCGGTGACAAGCGACTGTCCAATTTACACACGTATTTACGGACGTATAAATCCGTCATGCAATATACGATGATTTTCGAAGAAAATATCTTTTTCGCATGGTTGAGATTGAGGATGGTTTGAGCGCAGATAACAAGCGCTTGGCGGTTAAGAGCCATCGACTTTTGCATTGTCTATCTTTGTGAGGGAATATCTTTAAGTCTTCTACCAAAAACTTCTTCAAAAAGCCCATATTCTGGAGTCTTCTGTGTCATCTTCAGCTAAAGCCGCGATATTATCAGCAGAGCGGCTGCTCTGGGGATACCCATACCTCTAGGCATTTCCCTTTTTTAGCCATTAAACGCCCTAGTCTGTGCCCTGCGTATGAATCATTCAGCTTGAAGGACAAATAGCCTAACAGACGTTCCTGGAAAAGGTCTCGAATATGAAAATGATTTTGATTATACGGGCATGTAAATTACGGCCCAAAAAGGATTACAAAAAGCAAAAAAAAAAAAAAACTACAAAAGGAGAAACAAAATGTCAGAATCCGACACTCCACCCACCCTAGGTGAGATTAGGTTAGTGGGTAATTTGCCGTTTACCACACAAGTTCCACTCCAGTGGCTCATATGGCCTATTGTGTTACACAGTGTAGTAAGCCTCCTTGCCATTATTCGTTAGCGATGGATTTAAACCCACACCAAGCCAATCTACTTAGTGACATGTTGGAACACCATGCCCAAATCTTTAAAAGCTCTAATAATCCGAATACCGATGACGTATATCTTGAAGTGAAGGGCACTCACATAAATTCACGATTCGTTTCATCTACATCTAGGCAGCTTCTGGAGTAATCTTTGTGGAGCAGACTGACCTGCATATAGATAAACTGACATATTTTGATACCGCGCCCAAACAAGGCGGCACTGACAGTACCAAGTTAAGATGACAACTACATTACCGTGCTGGTATTAACTTTCTCGATTACGCAAAGCCACATAGTCCTGCCAGCAATTTTAATTTTGTGAATTTGCGAAATACTTCATATTTTCACCACACCCCGCTGTATGGCAATAATAATCGCCGTCATTCATAATAATTATGAAAAATTGCACATTTTCTGGAGTGTCAACAATTTCACGCATTTTAACAACTGCGATTTGTCATTTGACGTGAGCCATGTATGTACATATAGTATGTGTTTTCAGAAATGGGGGGGAAAAACACACATAAACCTTGATTTATCAACAAAAAGAAAAAACCATGATATGAAATAAGAAATCTAAAAATAAAAAACTTTTAAACAAAATATTCTGCATTTAATAACCGCAAAACAATTGATTTCACCACCTTCAGAGAAAATTGAAAAAAAAGAAACGTCTTCACTTCAATTAAATGGCCTTCGAGATGCACGTTTCTTTTCTTATAACACTTCCTCTTGCAGAGGTGTAAGCAGCTGTCTAGGGAATATTATCGACACAAAAAAAAAGTATCAAATAACAAATAGCTTTTCGATAACAAGCGAAGAAAAAGAAAAGGCATGACATAAGAATCAAGAACATCGACATCCTCAAAAAGCCCAATCAACTCATTATCACCAGCATCATTTTCGACTTCATCAGTGAACGGCGGCAAAATGAAACACCAACGTCAGTATTTTTATTGGTTGTCATCGACACTCTTTCATTTCTATCGTTTAAAGGGGGGTAGCAATTCACACCAAAATCACTTAATGTTGCAAGGCGAACTGAAAGTTTCTTGTTTTTTTTTCTTTGTAATCGATACTCTTAATCAATTGGTAGCTTTGGGAAATCAAAAGTACTGAGAAAATAGGCCAAGAAAATATTATTTTTCTCACGGCATTATTTTCTTTTTAATTTCAACAGACAGCTGATGTCAAGGTAATAAATTTTACTGTAGCGGAGGAGAACGAGTAAATTTCATTTCAAGATTTTTTCTGGTTAAATTGTGTTGAGATTATATTTTTATTTGATATTTCTAGTTGGCATTCGAAACATTTGTAGGCATCAAACTACCAACGAAAGTGGAGGTTGTAACATCTTAAAAAGGAGTATTAGTCAGGCCTTAAATGGTAGTCTCTTATCCAAGTATTGGAAGGCCTGTTGATATTCGCCTTACACGCCTAACATGCACGATAGAGGCCATAGAAGGGCACACGACATTGGGTATACAGGGGACTATAGTGAACTGGTAAGAAGCCATTCGCATGATAACTAGAATCAGTTTAATACGGCGAATACAAAGGTCGAAGCTGGAAAAAATATTTGGCATCTTCCCTCCAGGACTTGTACTGCAACACTTCAACATTTAATACTAAAGGTTTATGGGCGATAGGGTAATGATGGGTATCGAATATCGATTCAAGCAGTTTTGGCCATACATGCTGAGGTGGTTATTGTTAATGATGACAATATCCTTCCAATTCTGGCGATTGCGATTCTGATATAAATGCTCTAATATTGGCAAGTGGCTATCGCGATAATTCTACGGGATGCCATGAAGCATATGCAGAAGACTCATGAGGTTTATACTACGAAATACCTGGAACAGAGTAGGATATATTTATTAAGGTTCTGATATTAAACTTCAGTATGGACTGACTGACCTATGCAGTGTTTTCCAGGCGAAACAATTGGCATATTAAGAGCATTGCTGGTCGGGTAATGGGATTGTAAATCTTTCAATTTACTCCCACAGCCAGGCTGCAATCAAGCGCTTTCGACGTCATCTCGGCGTTGGTACTACAAATTTTGGATCAATCAAAGAAAATTCTTAAATCCAGGACAGAGAAATTTGGTTAGAAATTGGTTAAAGCTGATATAGAGCCGGTGATCTTTTTCGATATAAACAAGGGATTGTTTGTCTTACTATTTCCTTAAATGGCATGATCAATCCATTATATTCTTGCAGTTCTTCCAGGATATCGGCTTATTAGAATTCACAGCGAGTACAACTTTTGCAGGAGCTGTAGCAATGGCAGATGAAATGTCTAAGTTCTCAACTCTTCATATGAAGAGGCCGTAGCTGTTGGCTTCCAATGTTCTATCATTTTTTTCTACACTCTCCGAAATAAAAATTATAGGAGGAGATTATTGACTTCTAACATTCTGCATATATTAACTGCACTCTGCAAAATAAAAATTCCTAGACGAAAAACCATGGTTGAACACTTGACTCAGGCAATTCGAAAAAAATGAAATCTGCAATCTTCAAGCAAAAACTCTGAAAGTAATTACGATTGCCATGAAAAAATCTTTCAAATCTGTCTTTCAGATCTGTCATACGTGGATAAAAATTAACATTTGCAATAGGGGTAGTGTGGAAAGCTAGGTTGTAAGCCCGACTAAAGGTTTGTAATGTCGAAGTAAATATGTAATTGGGGATAGTATCCCGTAGGTGAAATTTTAATTCCCGAATTGAATATTGAATTGTGGTATTATAAAGAGCTTTGGATGAAGAAGTCTCTTCCAATTGCTACTTTTTGAAGGTTAATGAAGGTTAAAAAATACTTTATCATGCTTTTAAAACTTGCATACTTGCTAGAAATCCCGAAGTTATTGTCTTTTTTTTTATTGTGTTGTTGCTATTATCCCTTAACGATTTGTTTGAAACAAAATCTCTTGCAAGGCCATAAAAAATTATATTTATTTTCCACTGAAACAAATTGTTTCTAATCACCATTTAGCTTCAAGGCTAAATCGTTATTTTCTTTTAAAGTATAACTACCTACACATTGTTTTACAAAAGATTAGAAAGAATTACAAAATCAATAATCAATTTGAAATTTCAAATGATTTTCTTGAGTATTTTTTTAAATTTAAAAAAAAAAAAAAAAAAAAAAAAAAAAAACAAGCAAACAGAAAAACAAACCAAAAATGGATCCAACAAATGGAAAATCCATTGAAATGGAAAAATAAATGTAAATATTAAATGAAATGATAAAAAAAAAACAAATAAAAATAAAAATATATTGAGAACAGAGAACAGAGAAAGAACAGGGAAAGACAAGAAACTATTTATTTACACAGAGAATCTAAAAAAAAAACTCCACAGGTTGCATAGCCAACCCAACCATACCTCCGGTCTAAGCTAACATTTAAAAAAAAAACTTCTCTTCTTTTTCTTTTTTTTTATATTTTTCTTAAGGGAGGAAAATCAAAGTAAATAAAAATTGATAAGGATATAAAATGTGAATCACAACAACAACAACAATAAAAACATCAAACAGAGCAACAAAACTGGATAACGAGCAACAAAAAGGAAATAATCTCGGTTTATGGTATTCAGTAGCAGGAGCAAAAAAAATCGCAATAACAACAACAAAAAAGAAACGATTTTCTGTTGAAATAAAAATATTACGATAGAATGGAATGAAGCAGAACGAATTGTGGCCAGTCTTGTAATAACAAGTTCAAGTATTTCTGTTTTTTCTGATTTCGTTCTAAATTTAGAACAAGAAAAAAAGAAAGGAATTGCATTTATTGTAGTTTAAAAAGACTTTATTACCCCCTACCCCCACACCCCAAGTTTTTAAAGTTACAGGGTTAAATTCACTGTATTGTTTCAATTATGCCCATGAAGTTTATTGAAAAGAAATGGCAAATAAGGAGGGTTATTGTTTAAATAATAAAATTGGCCAAAAAAAAAGAAATTTAACATCAAAGTAAATATTATGGCAACCTTTTACACATCAATGATTCCATAAATGGCATACAATAATAAATGTTAGCGGCAAAGATGCCAGGCTATTAAAAGTTCAAACTACTATAACACATTACGTGGCTTAAAAGTGTTTTATTTCCCCACATATTACCCATACAATAGCATCTCTTAATATGTTTTCACTTAAAGTATTGTACCTAGTCAACAATAGATGGCAACCCTACTAATCTAGAAGTAGTAAAATCAATTAAATGAAAAATAAAGCAAGACAATGAAAAGATCAATGAGAATTGTGGTTAAAAATTCTTCTCTGCATATATTGATTGCGGCTCAGATCTGTCTGGTTTCTATACAAGCGGGTTCACTATTTCATCTTTTGTTTACAAATAATTAAAGTCAGTATGAGATCATTTGTTTGCCTTTCTGCAGAGGAATATCAATCTTCACACATGAATTGATTTCTTATTCTCTATTATACTTGCTTTACAAATGCATCAACTTTATTGTTTAATTCACTATCCCCGTATCCAGAGACCTACTAAGCACCTCTAGAACATCCGATATTATTAGACAATCTCTTAGGTGTTGTACTCCAAACAACATAATCGCACCGCCTTACATATGCCGATTGCGCGCTAAAATAACTGACTATCAGTGCTAATTTTTGCAACCGAAATTTTCTTCAGCAAAAATCTTTGATTTAGACGTAAGGAAGCAAACTCTCGCCCGGAGAACTTAGAAATGATTATGGAGCAGCGATTGTCTTTTACTTACTTTCGTACTTAATTTTTAATTAAAAACCTTTTACTCAAGATTAAAAATCTAGCTTCAGACAACAACCATATGTATGCGTGTTAATTTTATTCATGAGTGGTGGGACCTTAACGTTTAACATGGGCTCAAACGCCAGATATTTGAGGAACTTTTTCCATTTTCATACTGCTGAGAGGAAGTCAATTGAAGAATATATTTAAGATTTTGTTTTGTTCAAGCCTAAATAAGCCAACACACCTTCATGCTTGACTACGGCACTCGCATTATGGTATAGTTGGACCGCATTTTTTCAAAAATGGCCGTGAAAAACCCTTATCGTTTGGCTACGTTAAAACCGGAATTTGTTGACCTAATATTCGATTTTATGAACTAGATGGTCTATGTGTCAACAAGACTGCAGCACGGACCACACTACACGACCGAATTGCATGTGAATTTTCTAGCAAAAATAATTTAACATGTTGACCATACCATCGAATGATACCATGCGAGTCAACTTCACTTGTTTGTTCCTCAAAAGTTTCTTTAAATGCCACAAATGAAGGTATGGGCGTACCAAATTACTAACTACGGCATCCCTGTTATTAATTTATGCTTTTAGCGAATATCTTTAATTTCTTTTCTACAAGCTTGTTATTCTTTTTTCCTTTATCCACTCTTTTGAATTTTTAAAATATTTTCTTTGTTTTTTTTTCTTGTTTCGCTCGAACATTTCATATATTGATGAATGAATTTTACGACTTGTTGAGTATTTTTATTTCCGTATCCCCCCTAGAGCGATTACTGCCAAATTAAATACATGCACACACACACACATATTCACTTTTACAATTATGTTCGTATGTATGTATGTATGGCTACAAGAATGTATAGAAATAAGTATTCCCCATACTTTCATTACAATAATGAAATTGCGAATGCAAATGTTGTCGATGATGTTGATGTAAAATTTTGTATGAAATGTGGGTGAAAATTTGTTTTATAAACACACAAATTCAGTGAAACGGAAACGGAAATAATTTTGAAAATGTTGTAAACGTACTATTGTGCGGTGTAAAACAAATATTTTATTTTCAAAAATATTTTCATTATTTCGTTTCGTTTTTATTTTTATTTTTTTTTTTACTTGAAAATATTACTTTAAAGCAGAAAATATTTGTTTCGTTTAGAAATATCATTTGCTCTTAGGTTTGTGGGATATGCGAGTAAAGAATCGTTGTATGAAGAAATCAATCGACAAATGAAAATGGATTGGCATTACTGTGTTAAAAAAAAAAATAAAACTACAAGAGTTGTAATTATAAATGAAGAGGTCATTATGAAAGACTTAAGAGAAGATTCTGGCAAGTCGTCATAATCATAGAAAACAATGTGTAGATTACACTCTGAGAAAACCAAATGAAGATATAATGAACCTCCATGGAAAGTACAAGAAGATAAAAGAAGACGACCCGCAGGCACTAGGAGAGAACAAATGGAATCCGAAAAAAATTAACAAAAATGAGTAGAATTGGTTAAACTTCAATGGTAGACTAATGAACCTTATGGAAAGAGTTCGTTTTGACTCTTCAAAAATCTTTTAAATTTGTTACAAACAAAATATCAGAGCGCAATATCCAGTTAAAAACTTATCAAATCCGTAAAGGATTCTCTTTTAGTTTCAAAACGATTTCGTTTTAAGTCTCTTCAGAGATTGTACAATATCACCATTCCCTCTCATAAAAAAAGTCTATTCTCCATCCTATTCACAAATACCTGTTCGATCAGCCTGAAGGACGCATACCAGAGGTGAGGTCTAAGCCAACGATTCATCAGTTCACCCCCTTTAAAGGACATCAGTTCAGCCTCATACGCACACACATCATAATGATTCGAAACTCAAGACATTACCACCCTGTTCCTGCACATAAGCATAACGAAAGTTTTTCTGCACATTGATAGCAAACTTGAAGTAACATAATTCAATCGTGCTACCATGAGCACATACAGATAACTACTGTATTTTCTTAATACTAACGACGTTGCCTTAAAGATCGAAGAATAGCGAAGGCTTTCCTGCACACTAAACCCCAGTCTGGATGTAACATAGTCCTCTGACAGCATTATAACAACCGCCCACAATTCATACGGCAGGTTTGATGATCTTAAAACACTTCAGCCTGGAATACATTGTACTCATCGGAGTGTTTATAAAGATAATTTAATGCCTTCCAACAAAGGCATCAGATCAGGTACGACCTGGCAAGTGCACTCAGTCAAACAGATGTGCAGTGCCAACCAATAGAGCGATGCCACGCATATAACACGGTCACCGACAGAGTGGAGCTCGCATGTAATTCTATAGTTGTTGTTGGCCGTCCTGTGTTGGACACAGGAGTCTGGTGGTATAGTACGAAGCGGACACTGTATATCTTTGAAAGAAGACGATTGATAGCAGGGGTACCTTCATACGAACATCACGTGAGCGCGAAAAGTACAATACGACCGCGTGATATCGGTCACAGTTTTATGGTGCTCCTCTTCACCACTATCCGAACCATCGAATATACCTTCCGAAAGATCGAAGAATAGCGAAGGCTTTCCTGCACACTAAACCCCAGTCTGGATGTAACATAGTCCTCTGACAGCATTATAACAACCGCCACAATTCATACGGCAGGTTTGATGATCTTAAACACTTCAGCCTGGAATACATTGTACTCATCGGAGTGTTTATAAGATAATTTAATGCCTCTTCAACAAAGGCATCAGTATCAGTGTAGACCTTCAATGCATCAGTAAAAATTGCATGGCACCACCCAATAACATCCACCATATAACAAGTAGACAAGTGGACTCATTAATTATATTGTCTGTGTTGACACAGCATCCTGTGGTTTACGAAGCAATATATTGAGAAAACATTATAAGGCGACCTTATAAACTATGAGGAAAGTACAATAGACCATATGGTCATAGTTTTATGGTGCTTCTTCACCACTATAATATATATTGACTTGATGTTATGCAATTTTTAAGGTATCTGTGGCAATATGGATCTTAATTCAATTTTTTTTTTGGCTTTTTTTAAAACTTATCTTTAGGCATTCCTTTTAATTTGGAAATTATATTTTCACACCTTGAATTACTTCAGTTTTACATGTACAGAAGTGATCACCTTCAATTTCTCTTAATTATTTTCACTGTAAACGAAACTCACACCCTTGTTAATTAAGAACACTTTTAGAAGCATTCCTATCGTAGACTGCCATTTTATGGATATTCTCCTTTTATTTAAAGTAATAAATACCATTTAATTAAATGCAGAATGCCTTAAGAGTTTTACAAAAAATGTTTCAAACACTTTCTGTTGGCATTACTAATTAAACACCGTTTCTTTTTTCTTCTATAAAGTAGGGTTTGAATATATTCCCGGTCCTGTGTTTTTTTTTCAGTACATTTTCAAAAATTTTTAAAAGTCTTAATGGAAACATAAACACACCATCATCATCATCATCTTCATCAACATCGTCATCGTCATTTTCAGGCAGTAAATAAGGTTGTGAAGTTTGCATTTCTAATAAAATTAAGAAGTTCTGTTGCATGAGGCAATGTTTACCTTTAACGGTATTTGATGTGTATTTAAGCGTTTGGCAGTATAAATAATTTGTTAAAAGGATTTGCCAGGAGTAAAAGAAGCAAAAAGGGTGAAACCAAATGATGTGTTTATAAAGGAAAATATGTCGTAGGAAACATAAGTCGTAGGAAACAGAAACAAATTTGCTCTTACCAAGACTATCCTTAATTTGAAATTTCATTTCCTATTGCATTACCCTTTCTGGTGTCATGTAATACGTTTGCAAGACAACCTGGCTTAACTTGCTGCTGATAAAATAAAAGTAAAAAAAAAGGTTTCTAATATTATTAAAATATTATATTCTATATGAGGGAATATTTATTACACAGAGAAAGTTTCATAAACTTAATACACTCGTATGTACAATGTATATACAATAGATGGAGTAGATATTAATTAGGCAAAATATTAATATTGCAACTAAATTAGTTTATATTCTAAAAGAAAGAGACAGAGAGAGAGAGAGAGAGCGGCAGAGTAAATTAGCTACTTGCACTAGGCATCTATGAGGTTAATTAGAAATGAATTTCAAAATGAAATTAAAAATATGTGATGAAAAATATTCAATGAAGTTACTATACATCTACCAGGATACATAANATCTGCTGAGAGGAAGTCGCCGAAGAAATATTTTTTTCATATTTCGTTTTTTGATGTCTGACCGGGAATCTACCAGGATAGCTCTCTTTAAAATTATACAAATATTATGTATGTATGTTTTTATGTATGTGTGTGCTATTATAGAAGACACGTAGTACCCACATGATACCAAACTCCGAACATAATGGCGCAAGTAACTCAAGATACTCTTCACCGCACTGATTTTCAATCAGTGAATCTCTAAGACGCTACTCCAAGCCCAAAAAAAGATCCGTTAAAACAATGACGATAGTCGCAATAACTGTAGCGCTTAATCAAAAGCTGAAAAGACGAGAGTTTTAACACAAAACGGATCTCTTTACCTATGGGGAAGTCAAGCTAAGATTTTTGGAATTTTAGTGTACAAACCTATGTAGGGGTGTTAGAGGGGCGCACATATTTGAATTGAGGAATAGACAAGACACACAGAAAAGTACTGACTTTATATTCAATAGAATCACAGCTGATCCCTTAGTAATTTAATGATCTCAAACAACTCGGTGAGGAGAACACACTCTTTTTTTTTGGTTATGAACTTGACAGAGATGGATTTGTAACTGGGCGAATACAGGTCAAGATGGCGTAATGGGCTTTAGGGTCTTTCTTTTATAAAGAAGGGGCGTTTCTCAAAGTTCAAGAAGTGGTTTTGTCCAAAAAATACCCCAGTCGACTTATATTGCTAAGGTTCTAAAATAAAAGAAATAAATCGTGTAAATGGAGATTTTTTTTGTGGAACCCATATGTTCCAAAGACGGATAATAGAAAAATAGGTTGCCTTTTTAACAAGACTCAACACATTTCCATATGTAATTTGATACCTAACTTTCATACGAAATTCAAGACTTAATTTCTTCTTAAGGACATCCACCTTATTCTCCAGACTTAAAATATAAGCCATGATTAAAGCCTTAAAAGTCTCTATACACTGAGTATGATTCAAAATGGTAACAGGCTGCATTCATGCATCAAGTGAGGCTCTTCGATTAAGCTCTAAAGTGGTCGCCGTAGTCTAGTAGGTAGTGTGTTGGCTTATTAGACGAAAGGCCAGGGTTCGAATACCCGGTCAGACAACAAAAACGAAATATGAAAAAAATCCCGACCTCCTCTCAGCAAATTTCTGGCAAAAACTCTGAGAATAAATAAAATTGTTATGAAAAGTTTCTCAAAAAATCTGTAGTTCGGAGTCAACTTTGAACTGTATGTCCCGCCACTCATGTATAAAATTAACACGTACAACATAAGTGGTGTGAGAAGCTAGGTCTTAATCCCGACTGAAGGGTTGCAATGGCCAATTATGTATGTAGGTATGTAAAGTGCCTATTATTATATAATTTTTTTATAAAACATCTCTTCCATCTTCTTATCATTTCCCATTGTTTCTCATTTTCATTAATCGGCTTTTCCCCTTAAAGCAGGAGTTTTCTCTACTTTAGTAGATTTTGGAATGTTAGAAACTAACAATGAGTAGCATTTCTTATATGAAATGAATTTCAAATGGAATTTGATAACATGCTTAAAGCAACTTGCCAGCTCCTACTCCTAAACAGTATACAACTTCAATAGGCTTTGTTACCAAATCTAATCTGCATGAATACAATGATAAAAGTAAACATAAATTTATCACGAATGAATTTATTACCTCATGGATAAATTAAATGAATATTTAAAAAATATGACAATGAATATTAAAAACAACAAGTCGTTACAACATAAACATTAACTGTCATCGGGACATGCACTGTATACGAGGATTCAAACCAAAAAAAAGAGAAATTCAAAATAAAAATCTAAGCCACCGCATAAAATATTAAAAATAAAATCAAATTAAATAGAAAGAAAAAAATAAAACAAATTTTATGGCTAATCAAGATATCAATGGAGAGAACACAAAGCTAACAGCAGTAGCAGCAGCAGCAGCAGCAGCAGCAGCAGCAACATGACTCGAAATTGATAAAAGAAATGAAAGAAATTTTCTAGTTAAAACGACGACATTGCCAAAGGCTACACGAAGTACAACATGAAGGATAACAACGTACATAGTAGTGAATTTATGTATGTACATGAATTGTTTCTTGCTTTAACATTTCATTTCATTTTATTTCATTTCATTTTAGCATTTTTATCAAAAATCAAACAACAACAACATCATGCAAAAAACCATAAATGTATTAAAATTTACACAAAAAAAAAAAAACCAAAAAAAACCAAAAAAAAAACCAAAAACGAATATAAAAATCATAAAAATTGTAAGGGCGTCTACCGAAAGTTACATTTAGAGTTCAGTACAATACATACATACATACATATACTGCGACAGTACTCGTAAAATGTCCAAAAAAAAAAAAAGTTCTTAAATAACAAATTAACTTCGAAAACGAACGCTTTAAAAGCAGGCGTTTTATAAGGGTTGTGAGCGGCTTTTAAGGAAAGTTTTTGGGGAGGTTTGGAGTGTTGGCGGCGGTGGCGGTGGCGGTGCTGGCATGCAAGAGAAAAGTAAAGAAAATGCATTAAAATGCTTTGACGAGTTTATAGCCTCAGGGATAATATACCATTTACTTCGGCTACTATCAAAATACAGCCCACCCACATGCTCTTGTGTACTCTCATAGCGCTGAATTTATTTTAAAGGAATGAATTCTTTTTCGTTATAAACGATAAAGTTATGAACAAAATTGAAAGTGGTTTAAAAGATCTCTAAAAATTATGTTAGAAGCTTTAAAGTTTTGTTCCATGAACTTGTTTTTTTTTAAAGAAGTCTCCGTAGTCTAGTAGGTAGTGTGTGGGCTTATTAGGCAAGAGTCTATGGTTCAATCCCCAGCTCCGACATCTCGAAAAAAGTCCGTTATCTTACGATCATAGCTCTCTAAATTAATATTAATTAATCGTTTTCAAGAAAAACCATCAAATGACACAACATCAGATCAAAGTCTGCACTAAGCTGTTATTTTTTCCGGATGCAATGGATGTTCCACAATCGGGTTTAGTTGGCCCTTAGGCTATATTTGATAGTTTTACTTATTGGCGTGTCTACCGAGTTAGAAATGAATTACATCGCTGAAGATAATTTTCGAAAACTGTTGCTCAGACACCCATTTGGAATATTTACGGCAGTGCGAATGTTTTGTCGCATTGTTGTGTGAGCTTGATTTCATACCGATAGAGGTTCAAATTCAAATGCAAAATACGCCATAGGAAGTCGTAAGATAGGTCCAATTACTCCTCGACTCCGAACGACAGAGAATCTTTTTATGGTAACTTTTTGACTGAAGAACTATTGAGATGAAGTTTGACGAAAGAAATATTTTTTCATTTTTCGTTTTGTTCGAAATGTCTGAGCTGGGGTTTGACACAACACACCACACCACCTACTAGACTATGACAACATCTTAGCTCTGAATTATGAAATCTACAACTTAAGTCAACCGCAGTTATGGATTCATCTCAACAGGCTTGTCACTAATATGTGCATTCCTACGTATTGTTAAATATATTCCTTTAATTCTCTGACTTTTATAGGCCCACTCAAGCAACCAATATTAGTTTTTAATGTTTTTTTTGGTAGAACATTGAAACGTAAAATTTGTTAAAAACAGCAAAAGCCCAATCTAAAACAAATATGAGCAACATTAAAACACCGAAAAAGCATGGAAGTAATAGCGGAGGGAGAGAGAGAGAGAGAGAGAGTGAGGTTAAAGGTTAACGTCATTGTCGTGCCATTAAAAGTAATAAAGATTAAAAAATGCCTATTTAACTACCCCCATAAGCCCCTCGTTCTCCCTTAAGTAAGCTGAATTTTATTTACGTTGTACGAGAAATTTATCCCCAATTTGCGTGCATCACACAGACACATTAAATATGACCCAATACTGTACACGGGCAAAGAGGAGTGGAACGGTTTAATAGAATGGGAAAAAGAGGCCAGTGAATGAAACGAAAAGATGACAAATCTTATCAGTAGAAAAGAAAACACAGTCAAAACAAAAATTACATTCTGGAGTGTTTTCGAAAGTATATTCATGGTATTCACCATACCCTGTGACTTGAAAAATATGCAACTCTGCACAATTTTTTTTGGTTGAAACAATTTCGTATTCATGACTCGTTTTTCACGATGGCAGTGAGTTAGAAGAAAATTCAATGCAAATGGAAAAGAAGGACAATTTTTATTAGACATTATCAGACAATTTACTTTGGAATATTATATGCCTTATCAATTACTAATGCCGCTGTGATAGGTATACCCCCACCGCCTCAAAACATTGCAACCATTCTGCCTTGCCACCATTACCCCATACTATGGCTATGTTATGATTATGGTTGGTTGGTAAACATAGAAACGAAAAAGTCAGTTTTGTTTGTACTATTAAAAGCTTAAATTTGTTTTGTTAGCAAATATTTTGAATTGGAACACGTTTTTAGGAGGTAATATTCTGATTTTTATGTCTTAAAGTAAATATTTGTTAAGGACTATGAAATAAGCCAAGCCAAATAAAATATGGTGTTAAATTGAAATGCGGTTAATAATGTTTACACACAAAAATTAACTGAAATAGTGTAGAAAGTTTATAGAGACCACTTTGCGGTAGAAACCTTAAGGATATGCATTTGCGTATACAAATTCTACAAACTGTTCTTGGTATCTCTTCACATACAATCTATTATACTGTGCCTTATCTGTGTAGGGGTATGTCTTTACATACAATCTATTATACTGTTCTTAATCTGTGTAGGGGTAGCTCTTCTCCAGTCCAGATTGCCCTCACAAACTTCAGCACCTGATATGCAACTGCTTGTTGTCTTCCAGGTTGCAATAATGTCGCACTAATTCAAGTCTGTATTCTGACGATTCATTCTCATAATGACCTAAAGAGTGGTATCAAAACGATTTCGATTCTGTACAAGTATTCTTTGAGTCAACTAAGCCCTACAGAAAGGCTGCTTACTAACCTTAGGTTATTCCTGAATAGTCGTATGCTTGATTCAAAACATCTCTTCTATTGCAATTACGCATTGAAAGTTTAGATTAATTTAAGAAAACTTCCTTACTATCTCCAATTCCCCTCACCTTCTAAGTATCTCTACTCACTTCACAGAAAAGTTCTGACCCCATTTTGCAGCGTGGAAAGTCCCTTTTTCGAAAACTCATGTCTCTGTCCGCTCATTGCAGCGAATTCCTACATGGCCTGAGGCCAACGAGTGCCATACTAATTTGGATTTTGTGTGCTTTCTATTATATAGTACTGCTAAGCCCATTTTTTGTAAAAGACCTTTTTAAATGGTGTTACAAAAATTTTTCTTCAGAACTTTTAGCATTTGCATACCTCGGCAGTCGTATTCATTCGCAATCAAGCTCCACCTTAGTGACATAAGAACCGCGCCCTGTGTCAGTCATTAAAAATTTTTAGTCACGATTACTATCTCACTTCCCACAACCGGCCATGTTATGTGTTTTAATTTTATCCAAGAGTGAAAGACCTTTCCTACCAAAAGATTTTTGGGAAACTTTCCATGGTAATTTAATTTACTCTCAGAGCTTTTGCCAGAAATCTGCTGAGAGGAAGTTGTCAAAGCTTATATTTTTTAATATTTCGTTTTGCTTGAGATGTTTAAGCTGATATTTGAACTACGGACTCTCACCTAATAGACTACAACGTAGTAAAGTAAGTTTCGTCTAAAGAAAGGTTTGAAGAATACTAAATTAGAGAAATTTTTGGACAAAGTGTATAGAGTCTCTTTTAAGATTACCTATATACTTAACCAGTTTCTTACGGAGTGATCTACTTTATGTATATAAAAAGGAATAAAAGGATATAAACTTTCTTATTCAATATGAATTTATTAACGTAATACCATAATTAATAAGTATTATGAATATTAACCAATAAACTTTTTAGTAGTAGTTGATGTTACAAAACTTTCACTTCAGCTATCTATGACCCCAATTAAATGATCAAAAACTAAATGTCTCCATGGAAATAAGAATGTCTCCAGTGTTGAAATATTACAGAGTCTTATTTGTAAACCTAGTTGGTTGTTTAGCTCATTAAAAGTTTAATGTTTGAGTTTATCAAAGAAATTGAAAGGAATCATTATAATCATAAAAAGGAATACTTAAACTTATTGAACTTTACAGAAATGCGTTTTAAACATACAATGTAAAGCAAAGAAAAAAAATATTAAAATTATCCTTAGTATTCTTGTCTTTTTTTTTTTATTAAATAATTTTCATTATTAAACAACTGCTACAGGATTCATTTTTTTCCATCTTTTTTTTAATCTTGTTTCATTTTTCTATTTTTCTATTTCATTTTATAATCCTTAGATAAGGACATCAGCATCAAAATCAGTATTATGAATACGAATAATGTGCCATTTATTGTAAACAAAGTTAAGAAACTTTTATTTGTCAAGTGGTATCATTTAACTTTGTTGCTGTGCTGTCGTTTGCTATACTTGTTGGGTCCTTTTTTCATTTTTTATTTTTTTTTGTTGTATATACAGTAGGGAATACAGATACCAATTACCCATAACACATCTAAACATTTAACATATGAATACGAGTGAATAGTAGTGGTCATGTACATACATATGAATGCTACCAGCCAGAGAGTTTTAGCTGCTAATCCAACTACTTATCTATTTATATTTATTCATTTCAAAAATGTATATATATGAACATACGAGGGTTGTTTGAAAAATTCAAATGCCTTAAAATATGTTAAAAAAAAAGAAGGTTATGAATTGTTAATAACTTCAAAAACTTTAGTTTCAATGGCAATTGGAATTCGAATCTAACCCTCCTATATAAAATAACAGTAGTTGCTGTCAATGATCAGCTTGGCAAAAAAAAAAAAAAAACAGTAAAACCCACATTATTTGCTCATTTTTTGTAAAACTCGTATGGTTTTTTTTTGTGCATGTATGTATTTGTTTCTGTATTTGTATTCGTATTTGTATTTGTCTAATATAACAACTACTTTAAAACACATAAATTTTTAAATGTACACACAAATACCAAAACAAACCAAATAAACCATTCATCCTAATAACACCCTACACTAAGTAATAGGACGCATAAGCTAATCTTTACTTGGACTAAGAATATCTTATTGAGTTGATGTTAACATCTCCAGAATTAGTTAAAGTAAATAGAAATTATACCTAGAGAATCAAAGTCGCATTACAGATTATTACCTTATGGACCACTACAACAATATTATAACTTAGCTTCTTAGTCTTCTTTTTATCCATAAGTGGATAATATAAAACCTCTACGACAGATTCGATAAGGTTTCTCAAGATGAAGGCTGCTTAA
>QOCX01000139.1:146657-161215 GCA_005959815.1 Sarcophaga bullata | reverse complement strand
TGTAAGTTCCACTTCTGCCAGAGGCTTTGATCTGTTAAACTCTGTTAAAAGTTATATATTCTTACAAAAAAAAAAAGTGATGACAAATGTATAAAACAGGTCATCAAAAAAAAGAAGCAATTTATCGCATTCTATTCCTATTCATTTTCCTTTTTCCTGTATCTTACCTTCCGCTGGATGTCAACATCTCAATGATCCTGATATAAACTGAAACATTTTTACAATACTTTTACAAATATTGCTGAAAAACTCTGAAAGTCCTTAAAGTTTTCAGTAGAGGATCTTAATAAAAATCGATTATTTGACAGGATAACATTACGGCAGTGTGCGAAATAATTGAAACATCAAAACAGTTTTTTCGCAGGTGCATTATGATACTCTAGTAAAAACTTTTTATTCTGAAAAATACACTGACGTTTACAGTATAAAATAGTCGAGCTTAACTGTATATAAAATTTCTACTTATTAATATTAAATTTTCAAATAAGCACACTGTCAAACATTTGAATAAGGAAATACTGTTTAGTTGTGGTCTTTGTTTCAAACTGCTTTAATCAGCATATATTATTAGAGACTTTATGAGTATTAAAAATTTCATTCCTTAGCCAAAAAGAACCCAATAACTATAGATTTGATACGAAAATCTAATCAAACTTGTTCTTTATTTGCTGTATTCCAACCTGGGTTTCAAGACCCACTCGACCTCTTTGTAATTTTATTAATAAAAAAAAACCCTATTCATTTCGTTTGTAGTGGCATCCTTTACAAATGTTAAAGTAAACAAATTTATATTCATATGTACACACATGTATATGCATATGTGTGTGCTTTATTTTCATTTATTTCAAATAAGAGAATAGAAGTGATACTCTTGAGCATTTCAATAATTTTATTTCATATATTTTTCTCATTTTGTCTCCATTTTTTTTTCTTCAATTTCTTTTTACTTTTCTTTTTGTGACCATCAAAAATGAAATTTTCATAATCAAGTTTATGAAAAAAGAAACAGAATTTTTTCATAGAAATTTATCTCATGTTGAGTAGATTATTTCAGTTGATGATGATGATGACTACTGACTACTCAAATGGCACTTTAACGGAATGAAAACAAAAAAAAAAAATCAACAGAAATGAAACGAACTCAAATGAATTGAAGAAAATGGAAGAGGAAGTAAAAATAAAAATAAAAAATAAAATATAAAAAAGTAAAGAAGTCTTGAACCCAAAGTTATTTTGAAAATACAGACACATTTATGGGCGTTTACATGTTCATACTCGTATGTTGAGTAGCCTTTGTATCCAGTTGATGGGGAAAAGTACAAAAAATTTTCCATAAACAAAATTCCAAAGATAAATTTATTGCTGTACGTTAGGTGTATTAAACTGGATGATGAGTAGAACATCAAACAAGTCCAAAATTTCATTAAACTTTCATGCGTCTATTGTCTAGAGTCTAAGCGGATTTAGATAAATTTTAGGCAATCACGTGTTAATCTGCATAGATGACTCAAGAATGTAACAACAGGTGCCAGAATGTCTTTAAAGATCGGGAATATTTGAGATAATCAGACTGCCTAACAACACTTGTACTTTTCAAGCAGATGTCAACACCATAAAAAGAGACAATGATATCCTGGTACTTTATACTGTGAGTTTAGCCCCTATGGGTCTTAAAATCAGGCAGCAGTCTGCTATTAATCTCAAGTTTATAATAGTAATCCGGGCCTTCTTGAAAATATGAGTTTTAAACATTTTCGAGGACACTGAAAGGCTTTTCAATCCTTAAGAATCCTACAGTACACTTATCTTCTTCTAGCTGGAAAATTTTCGTAAAGAAAACAAAACTAAGAGAAAATAAAAAGATGGGAGGAATGTTTTTTAAAAGCTTTATAGTCCTTCAATGCACTGGGACGCAAGTTTAACGCCCCAAGAGCTTGTGCGCAATATGTCCGAGTAATATGTTAGGCATCCTATCGACGAATTCATCACTAAGCATGTGTCTGTCCGATTAAAGGTTGATTAATCCATTTCTCCATGACCTAGAGATGATAAGCCCTAAGTGTTGATTGTAATAACAGTAACTTACTCGTCAAATATATGCTACTTAGAAATCAATCCCTAAAACTTAGTTGGCTTCAGAAAAATTATAAAGTATTGTTCATATGTGGCAGTCTGTTTATGAATAAGAAAAATATTTACATATGTTCACAATAAATATCTATAACAAGTACAATATTTTTTCACATGCAGTGTTTTCTCTTTTGTTTTTTCGTTTATATTGGGTACTCTTCACACAGAAACAACAGGATTTCGTGACAAAAACACAAAATATTTTGAACTTTACATGTGGGTTTCTTATCCTTTCCAGGGAAAAGAATAAGAGTGAGTGTGTATTCATGTGCCTAAAAAAATATTTGCATGTATGTGTAAGTAAAGATGATCGAGAGAGTAAGAGAGAGAGAGAGAGAGATTATTGAAGTTCCTTGTACTTGATTTGTTTTTGACATATTTCCGTAACAACATAAACCCAAAAAAAGTAAACAAAACAAAGTCAAACCAGTAAGAACGTTAGAATATGAATGAGAATCATAATGTGCTGGCCACAAGACAAAGTCAAACCGTTTAATGACAAATATGTACAACACAGGCTTTAGTTTATAAAATTTTATGATGTTTTAACCATATTTATGATTTATTTTTGTATTTACATATATAAACGATAACGATAACGATAACGATAAAAAAAAACAACAGCAACAAACCAAAAAAATAATAAAAGTTTCCCCAAAAAAAAAATGTATGTTAATAAAGGACAAAAAAAGATTTGAATTTGAATAAATTTGATTTAAAACCTATAAACAGCAAAGCACATGACAAAAGAGGTCAATTTAAAGCGAAGAGAGACCACCGCATTAACTTAAGTTCAATGCAATAAGTGAAGTGATTGGTTTTGGCATTAAAACCCTCTTACAATCTCATGATCCTTTTGAATAATGTCGCAAAATCTGTCTTCAAATTTTTCCCTGGCGATTAAGAGTGTATTATCTTCATATTCTTGGCAAATAATTCCCGCTTCAGATAGTTTCGTTATTCTCCCACAACCACGAAAGGGCCCTACATTGTGAGCATCCTCTTCTTAATCTTATTATTTCATTTCGTGTGTATAGGACCTCTGGCTTCCATCTGGATATCAGATTCTATACAACACTTCTATTCAACGCCCTAGTAATGAATGCACAAAGCTTTCCGTGTTTCCCGTGCTGCTAGTGTATACGTTGAGATACTGACAGTCCTTAGGCCTTCTGTCTAAGTAAAGATTATCTCCAATCGCCCGTGTAAAACTTAAAGGTAAACGTGCATTAGTCCAGAGTTTTCGTTCACTTTTCAGTAAAGTTAGCATCCGTATGGTGTACAAAGACATCGTCAAGGTTATGGGTTTTCGAAGATAAATTTTCTTAGCCGCTATACACAATCATAGCTTTAAGCTGTTTTCCCCTTGTTCTGAAAAGTACTGATAGCAGGGAGAAGAGTTAAACCATCAATTTCATTTCAATCTCCTAATGCCATGATTTTTACTTTATTTTGCGATTAAAGGCCCATATTTTGATCTTCCTTAACCTTTCTGATTCAATTTCTTTATTTTACATTTAAAATATTCCTGTCAAGCTGAAGGTTGAGCTTGACCAACAAGATGAACAATGTAACATTATTTCCAATTTAACGCACTTATGCATGGAATTGCTCATTTAAACTGGCATTACCCCTACTCCCTTACTTGTCCTTTTGCCAATAGTAAATCAAAGTAAATATTTACGATATTTGACTTTTCCTTACCCTAATATGCTGATTTTGTTCTATTGATGACATTGAATAACATGACAAATATAATAAAAAAAAGAGACGAAATTTCTCAATAACCTTCTTTTCATATTATTTGTCCTTTTTATGTTAATCAAAGAAGGATCTGTGATTTCTTATGTGATTCCTTTCACTATTTAAATAGAAAATGATTTCCATACCAGCCATACACATTCAGGCACATTCAGACTTTGGCAGTCCCATGTTTATTTAGTTGCTTTGAATGTGTGTTGTATTGGTAAATAAATGGATAAGTTTAAGGATATTATTAAAAGGATATAATATGTAGATGAAATATGTATGTATAAGCGTGTTTGTGTTAAAAGTTTAATACAGACAACTTAACAGTGACACTTCAAATCAAGTGGAAAAATCACAGACATATTGAGGGAGAAAATTCTATGACAACATGCTATAAAGCTACTAAATCAAAAGAAATTTCTCTCTCTCTCTCTCCCTCTTGCTTTCTCCCTCTCCCTCTCTCTCTCTCTCTCTCACTCTCAATCAATCTCTTTCTCTTTAAATACATATGTGTTACCAATAACAGGATAACATTTAAATAAGTGGAAATGCAAACAAACTATGGCTTATACACATGTCAGCAGACATGTTAGGCAATCATTTTAAAACGATGGGTCAAATTAAAATTGTCTAAAAGTAATAATCCTTTTTTAAGTCCTTGATTGCCCTAATAGGGGATAGCATTAAATATGAAACATTCGATTTGAGTTGTTTTTTATTTTATTTTTCCTTTTTTTTCTCTTCTACAGCTCTACAGAAGTCTACCCTCTATTAAGCAGAGTTACGAGCTTAGAACCACTTCCATATGTATGTTCAAATAAAGCTAGAAATATAGTTTGATAAGCTATGTTTACGTTAGGAGGGTAACGTACCGCTGTATTAACTATAACATGCAGGAAAGACAGAAAAGGACGTAACGGCCTGAGATAGGCAATTTTCCACTATATCTACACACTTGCTAAAGATACCCCCTAGCCAGTCAATAACGTTTACGAACTCTATTACATCCTCAAGCTTGCAACCATTCAAATCCACCAGCCCCTCAACGAATCATCTACCTACATCCCAAGAAATGAATACAATGGCACGTCCCTGCTAATCATATTTAGGACCAGTTTCGCACCCGAACCTTGACCATTAGACACCTACGACCCTCAGTACTATCAACATCCCCATGCATAGTACGCAATAATTCTAAAGAATTCTTTTTTGGTGGTTTCAGCGACCTCTCTCATCGCATTACTTTCAAAACTGGTTCTGATATTGCCGGTTCATCCGCAACGACGTTATCAGCAATGTCGCAATAATCAGGTACTCAGCATAATCAAATTTGACTCCCAAACAAGATGTGTCGAAAAAACATGTGCTTTCTTACAGAGTTGAGGGATATCTACATAGGTTATTATCTTTGAGCTCCACGATATATGTTTCCTAACAAGTTCTCAAGTTTTAACTGTCCCTAAAACCTAGGCCTACATTCTGTTGAAAGGCTATATGATAAGCTAACATTGGTTCCAAAGCTGAAAACATCAGTTTTCGCACCTGTCCTCTTTTTGATGTCGGTAAATTAAAACCTAGCGGACTAAGCCCCATTACCTTATATCTCTTTGTGAAAAAGACATAATCGTGGTCAAAAATTTCCACATGGCTAAAGACTACTACATTGTCAACATAGGCTACAATCTTCCTTCCTATACTTTCAAATTGTTTCCATACATATAGTGCTCTCCGATGAATTTGTTTTCTAGCTTTTCCTTCAGCTTATTTAATTTATAAGATCACTGTTCAAATCTAATGATCATCATCACACTACGTTCTGAAGAACGTGAGTTTAAGTACGCAACAAAAATTCTAAACTGGAACTCCTAACCTAACATAGAAAGTTGATGAGAAACTGAGTACTTATCGGAACCCATTATAATTTATTCGTAATATTTTTATATCTTATACCACTGTAAAGTTTTAGAGCAATTGGATTCTTAAGCATCATTCACAGTTTGAGAATTACACGCACATACTTATGGAAGACAATCAACAGCTGTTCGATAGCAATAACAATTTACTGTCAGAGAATGAAGAAGCAGCAGAACCAAGAAAAAACAATCAAAACGAAAACAAAAATCAACAGAAACGGCGGATTTTCTTTACAATTCGGGTGTGAAAAGTTTATTTTATTCTTTATTGTTAATAAATCGAAATTAAAGTCTTTGTTAATTCTTCTCAATAAAGGAAGAATCTCCACTGCCACCGAGCTAGTATAAATACCTCACCAAATGTAAGAGAAGGAAAACATTTAAAGCCAATAAAATGAAAATCCTGTGTGAAACACAAGTTGTCAGCCGTTCGAATATGGTGGCCAAGACGCCGCGTATGGTTAAAGCCACATTAGCGGTGGGCTACAACACCTCTGCCAAAGATAAAGAGGGTAATAATAAAAAAGAATTGGAAATTATCCACTTTACACCGCAAGACAAGATGGGTAAACGTTATAAAACATTTTGTAACATTGAGAAAATCTTTACCAAGTTTTTAAAGGATGGCAAAGCCACCATTAGTTTTGTAACGCCAGCTGAGAATTTAATGATTAAATGTGATCCGATACAGTTGAAAGGCTTTCTCCAGACTCTAAAACTTGGTCTGGAAGGAAAAGACTCACTCAACTTAAAAATGAACATCGCAGCTGCTACAGCAATACCACAAAAATCACAGCCCCAAACAAATATGAGCATCTTAAATCGTGGCGATTATCCCACAAAGGGATTTCCGCGCACTTTAAAATCGCTGACCATATCAGGCATACAACTGTGTAAGGTGACATTCGAGATATGTTCGCTAAGGAATTTAACCACATTAAATTTGAGCTTTAATACTATTGAGAAGGTGAGTCGGTTTTTCTAGACTGTAATTTCACTTGTTATCACGAAAGGACAAACCAAAAGAAAAACAATTTTCTTTTTATTGTTAGGGATAAAAACTAAACAGCTTTTCTTATTTCTGTGTGGCATTTATTTCTTTCAGATTCCCAACGAAATGGGACGCTTACAATTGACCGAACTACATCTCAATAATAACAATCTTGGAGAAAAAAACGATTGGAAATGGTTAAGCGGAAAAAATCTTAAACAATCGTTAAGAGCTCTTGATATTTCAGCCAATAAGTTGGAATATTTCCCTGCCGTTCTTATAAAACTTGAAAACCTGGTCACATTAAAACTCGATAACAATCAACTAAAGCGTATACCATTTGCTATAAGACGTATGCGTAGTTTACGTTATCTGTACATGTCTTCAAATCAATTAGAATCATTGCCAGCTGCCTTTAACAATAAGCGTTTGGAGATGTTAGATGTATGGGGTAATAATTTCCAGCCACAAAAAGAATACGATTTAGATAATAAACCACCCGATTATTTGAAGTGTTCATCAGTACAAAATATACACACGCCTACGCCTCTGTGGGAATTGGCCTGTCGTTCGGTTCATCAACATAAATTGCCCTATTCAGCAGACACATTGCCATGGATTTTAGTTGATATTTTAAGTGAAGCGCCCAAGTGTGCTTGTGGAAAATTGTGTTATGGCAGTGCAGTACTGGAAAGAGCGGCCATGGCCACATTTGAAAATGTTAAAAATTTAGTTTTTAGCCGAGATCGTTTGATATACGCTGATATAGTTTTGTGTAGTTCACAGTGTGCTGGCAGTAAACAAATGGTGGCCACGTAGTCTTAGTTGTAAGTTTATTTATTTTTGTAATACAACGAAATTCATTTTTGTTTTCATTTCTATAAATATTAATGGTTATTCGCTAATAATCCTAATTTGCTTTTCATTTATTACATTTTTCTACATCTTTTTATAGTTATGTTTTCATTTGTAGCTGTTTAATATTTCTTTTTAAACAGTTTTCAGTTTAATTTTAAATATTAAATAAAAGAATGAAGAATTTATATAAAATTGGGTTTCATTTACGGCTAACCGGTTTTTGTCTCTTTTTAGAAACGTAATTTAAGTTAAAAAAAACTGTTCTTTCTGCACTAAGGATACTATAGTATGAATGGGAAAGAAATCAAGATTCGAAATTAAGCTGAGGAGCTCAAACTTAAGTAAATAAGTTTCAGCCATAAGAGTCCAATTAAATTTTCGCTTTAACTAGAATAGTTTTCATTGCTAAAAAGTAGCCTTAAAACGCCTGATATATTTAAAACCGCAGAAGAAATACAAGGAATATAAGAAAGGAAAAGCGGAATTGTTGAATTATGACAGTAGGGCGTGTGGTCTGGATTTCAGTTGCCCCTGTCAATTGTATATTTTTATGTTCTTAAATAAGTTACCAATAAGCCAAAAGTGTATAAAAATTACAACAGTAGAGAACAAAAGTTTTTATCCTCCCTTTTGGCCTATTAATCACCTTATTTCTTTACAGACAACTTTCAGATTAAAACAATAACAAACCAAATGACATCTTACCTTCAATCCTTCTTGCAGGAGTAAGCACAATAGTATGGATGTATTCTGATACCAACCCGAATGCAGAATATATTTTGCTATAGCAGTCTTCTTTACATTGGAGAGCTCAGCCAACGATGTCAGAAAATAAACGATGAGATCTATACACCCGTTATAGAACCAACTTGTTTCTCTCATGAAATATATTCCTTAAATACTGGTTCCAGGCTTTTCAGTTTTAACAGCTCCACGACACGACAAATGGTTATTCAATAAAAAAAAAGAAACTAGACGCGCTTGAATTGCAAATGGCGTTATATGGTTAAAAGCACTCTACTCAAATCAGATAAATTCACCATTTTGGAATATTGAGACTTGGCGCATAAGAATCTGCACTTGTCACAGTTCCTAATTTAGCACAGTTGTCATTGTTGTCATGAGCTTGAATAATTTACAGCTTCCACTATTTAAATTTTTTTTAATTTTCCTTATTTACAAAAGAAGAGAAGTGTTTTCTCATATTTTTAAATGTTTTACTACTGTTTTCAAGTTTTTGAACAACTGGATTTGTAATTTTTCATTCAATTACAGTTTAAGAATAACATAAATATCTGAAATACAATCAACAGCTGTTTCAACAACAACAACAACAACACATTACTCTCAAAGTGCAAAGCAGAACCAGAAAAAAACCCAATCAAAATGAAAATAAAACTCAAGGTGGAAAGGCGGATTTTTTTGAAAATCGTTTATAAAAAGTTTATTTACATTTCATTGTTAATAAATCGAAATTAAATCTTTTGTTAATTGTTCCCAATAAAGGAAGAATCTCCGCTGCCATCGAGCAAGTATAAGTACAATAACAAATGTAAGAGCGGAAAACATTTAAAGACAATACAATGAAAATCCTGTGTGAGACACAAGTTGTCGACCGTTTGCATTTGGGTGGTAAACCGCCTCATATGGCTACGGCTATTTTAATCGTAGGCTACAATACATCTAACAAAAATAATGAAGGCAATAATAAAAAGAAATTGGAAATTATCCACTTTACATCTCAGGACAAAATGTGTAAACGTTATAAAACATTCTGTAACATTCAGAAAATCTTTACCAAATTTTTAAAGGATGGCAAAGCCACCATCAGTTTTGCAATGCCACCCGAAAATATAATGATTAAATGTGATCCCATACAGTTGAAGGGCTTTCTGCGGACTCTGAAACTTGGTTCGAAAATTAAAGATTCGCTCAATTTAAAAACGAATATCGTAGCTATAACCGCAATACTACCGAAACCACCGCCCCAAACAGTGATGACCATCTTAAATCATGGCGATTACCCTACAAAGCAGTTTCCGGGCACTTTAGAATCGCTGACCATAAAATACACGGAACTAAACAAAGTGACGTTTGAGATATGTTCGCTAAGTAATTTGACCACATTAAATTTGGGTTTTAACGCGATTGATAAGGTGAGTCAGTTTTTTAGAACATTGAATAGAATTAAATTTTTGGAGATTTTAAATAAATAGGATGGTTGGGTACAAGGTGAAGCAAGATGACCATCGTTATGCGGGCTGTTTGTTGTACCTTATCTACTTGTCATTGGTGGATAGGGTTCTAATTCTGATAAATTATTGATTCGTATTCAAAACCTGATTCGAAAATTAAATGGCTGATGTACTTGCTAGATTGGGATTCCACTCTGTGTAGTAGTTGTTCCCAATCCAGCAATCTCCTGTAACTACAGCTTATTATTTGTAACTATCCAGACCTTGATCTGCCGCCTAGGCTATTGAAGCATATGCTTACACAAGAAGAAGTTGGGTATCTTAATTAAAGGATTCTTCAAAGGTTTGAAATCTCTGTCAAGTGCTGACATTTTGGCCCTCCGGTGGCTTTTTATGGGATTGAGCTGACTTTCTTATCCTCTAGCACAATCAGTTTGGATCCAATGACCTACAAATGTAATTGCACTTGCCATCATGACCGTTCACATACTCAAATCAACCAACCAAAGACCAAGAATTTGTGTTGTAGTGTTATGGTCATAAATAAACGTTATTTTTCTTATTTCTGTGTGCCATCTTTCTTTCAGATTCCAAACGAGATGGGGCACTTACAACTGACCACACTATATCTCAATAATAACAATCTCGGCGACAACATAGACTGGAAATGGCTAAATGGTAGAAATCTAAGACAATCTTTAAGAGCTTTTGATCTCTCAGCCAATAAGTTGGAATATTTCCCTGCTGCCCTCATAGAACTTGAAAATCTGGACACTTTAAAACTCGATAACAATCAACTCAAGCATATACCGTTTGCTATAAGACGAATGCACAGTTTACGTTATTTATCCTTGTTTTCCAATCAATTGGAATCATTGCCAGCCGTTTTCAATATTATTCGTTTGGAAATGTTAGATGTAGAGCGTAATAATTTCCAGCCACATAAAAAATGCGATTTTAAATCCGCAGTAAAAAATTTCAACACTCCAATGCCTCTATGGGAACTGGCATGTCGGTCGATTCATCAACATAAATTGCTATACTCAATAGACACACTGCCCAGGATTTTAGTTGATAGGCTTAATGAAGTGCCCGTATGCGCTTGTGGAAATTTATGTTATGGCAGAACAGTATTGGAAAGAGCTGACAAAGCAATATTTAAAAATGTTAAGCGTTTAATTTCTAGTCGTGGCAATTCGATATATGTTGACATAGTTTTGTGTGGTCCTAAGTGTGCGCGTTTAAATTAATGATGGACACGCAATCTTAATTTTAAGTTTATTTATGTAATAAAAAAGAAATTTTCTCATTACTTTACGTTATTCACCAATAATCATGATTCTTGTCATTTATTTATAACATTTTTGTTCATTTTTCTGTGGTTTTGATTTCATTTTAGATACCAAATAAAAGTATGAATTATTAAAGATTAAAAAGAAAAAAAATGGATTCATTTCATTTGTGGTCAGCAGGTTTACATGTCATTCATGTCATTTTAGATGTATTATTTAGGCTGACACAATTGATGTTTCTAATTCTTAAAGATTTCATTTGACGTTCTTAGTTGTATGGGGATAAAGAATGCTCCGTCAACTCCACTTAGTTAACTAACGTGTTGGTACTTAGGTACATCGATAGTATTTGCAGTAAGTATAGTACATAATGATTAGAAAGAAACAAGATTCGAAATTAAATCAACAACTTTTGGCTTGAACGTCTTCGATGTTGTTCCCGACAGTCGCATATTTTTATGTGGTTAAACGGATGATCACTAAGCTAAATTGAAAGTTTATCTCCCCTTTTGATTAATGAACCGCAGTTTTCGATTGAATCTCAGATTGAAACAATTTGTAACCGAAAGATTTAGTCCCAACGTATTTCTTCTAGCAAAAGTACAGACATGGGTTCCGTTTGCTTGCTTGCTTATAGGTATAACAGATAGAAGAAGACGGACAAAATAGCTCATCAAGTTTGACTAAGGCTAGATAAAAAGCAGACGAAAAATCTGTTCAAATTTTAAAAGAGTTCACTTTACATAGTTGACAAAGTCATTACTGCACTATTAACGCCTAAGACGAAGTTGTACAGAACGCACTAGAGACTAGGACTGGTGTCTAATTGCCTACTCTGTTTATCTGCCTATTATGTAAATGCAGATATAAAAGCAAAAGCTTCGAATGCATACAAAGCGGTCCATACTTGATTACTGCTTCGAATTTAAAATTTTGTTATTTTTATTTTACAAACAAACAACAAAGTTTTCTAAGTATTCATTTAACATTATATTTAATTTTCTCTTCAATTTATTTAGCTAAATTCAAATTAAATAATATTCAAAAAAAGCTTCACTAATATTTTGGAAAATTTTGTGCAATACAAATTTGTGCTTCAATAAATAATATTTAAAAAAAAACCTTAGAAAAAAACCTAATAAGGAACATTAAAAAGTATAATAAAAAAATGTCTCTTCAACATTATGCTCATAAAAATATGTCTCGTTAAATGCTAAGTACATAGGAAAGATCATTAATTATCATTTTGAGTTTTGTTTTTCCTTTAACCAAACAATGATTTTATAATAAAGTATACTACATACAATTAATAATAATATAAGAAAGCGCATAATAATTTATATAATAAATACCACAATAAAAATTTGTGCTTAAATAATGAACATAAAATAGCAAATAATGCTTGCCTGCCCTTTAATAACAGCTGGAAAATAAAGTAAATCGATGTTTTTCTCCAAATAAAGCTAAAACGTTACGTTTACTACACTTTTTTTTAATGAACAACTCATAATTTACAGAGACAGAAGAGCAAGGGTATAAAACAACCGATGGCTATAAAGACGGGCATTAACACCATAGAATCATCCATTGTATAGGGATTTGGTTGGCGAGGGCCGCTAGTTTTACTGTTTTTGTGATTATCACCAAATAATAAATCCATATCGTCTTCTTCATCATCATTGATTACAGAGTTATCCTCTTCTGGAGGTGGGGACGGCACTTTCTTTTCTTCGGCCGCTGCAGCTCTCTTTTGGTTCGATGTCTTTTTAGCTTTAGGAGTTGTTGCTACCTTTTCAGTAATCGGCTGTTCAGTTATGTCATTCATTTCTGTATCTGGTACACCGTTATCATTGTGTAATGGCTTAAGTTTTGGTATCCTATCCACATCTCCTTTGAATAATACAAAGGCATTGATTTTTGGATTATCGTAAGAACCTTTGATAAATTCTAAACGCACCATATTATTGCGTACATCGGATGCATCACCCTTGTAATATAATTTTCCATTTGATACAGTAAAGTAAACATATTCATCGTGAGCCGTACCACGGCCAACTTGAGCAAAAATATCCAGATTCGAAACCACCTCGTGTTTGCGATTGAGTACAACATCAAAGATCTAGAAAAAGAGAATAAAGTGTAAATAAAGAAATCATATTCAAAGACCAAATGTTTGCTGCAAACATTACTCCTGCAATAAATTTCTGCAGTATTTTTCAATTCAGCTAAAAAACTTTAACAAAACTCGCCACTAAACGTATTCCAACTCCCCATTAAATAAAAGCAATAACACGTGTGCACTATGGTTGTAACTCACCTTCATATTCGGTTCATTAAAATACACTTCACAGAATTTAAGTACGAGAGCGTAGTCACCATCACCCTCCAAAGGCAAATCGTAACCAAAAGTTGCTGTATGATAACGTTCCGTGCGATAAAGGACTTCATCCTGTTCCGGCACACGGCCAATAATCAATAAATGATTGCCATAATCGGAGGCAGTGCCCACATTTAGTGGATCGGATTCATAATGTATGCTGTGCTTATCAATATGGTCATAACCACCGGCATTAACTGCATAGATAACCTGCAGGCTGTTTTTATCATTTTCATCAGCGGAGGCGGCAGTAGCAGTTGACACACACCACAAAAGTATTACTCTTAACAAATAAAGATTTAAACGTGTCTTCATGGTATATTTAACAAATAATTAATGATAATTAGCTATAGATACTATAGCTATGTATTTAGCTGATATTGCTAAATGAGCTGCTTTCGTGGCTATTGCTATTGTCAGGGGGCTATTTTTATCACAAGCTGTTTTTGTAGCAAAAGGTACGTGTACCTTTTAACTTTAAATACCAATCTTTTAATACTTTTATTGGTGTGAAGAGATTTTAAAGTAATTCTTTAATTGTCTTTTAATTTTTTCAGTAGATTTATTTTTAATTTATTGATTTTTTCATTCAATTCTTTTGGGGCAAAAATAATTGTTTGCTTTTTTTATTTGGTGTGTTGGGTCAAGTATATGTTTTTTTATTATTGTAAAATAAATGGTATTTCTGAAGCTCTTGAATGGTCAGCTGTGAAATGTTTACAGGTTCTTAGAACAGGAAGCTTTGGTATATGAGTAAAATTTGGTAAATTAAGCAAAAAAAGTTACCAGACTAATAAAAAAGAGTAGTTTTTAGACACATGCATTGTTCATAAAATTAAATAACATGAGAAAGGAAATAAATGTATAATTTTCAGAAACTGTCCAAATAATATTTAAATATGAAGCGAATAATTTATAATTTACTAGTTTAAAATTTAAAGTATAATTTATTATAATATAATTCATAATTATTATTATAATATAATTCATGCTTTTACTTTCGACAGACTTTTCTCTTCATCTTTCCCTACTTGCCTTGATACACACTTGATA
>QOCX01000139.1:57883-134823 GCA_005959815.1 Sarcophaga bullata | reverse complement strand
TTGTCGCATTATGTTATGAACGAATTCATAAATGATTATGTTTGTTTACATAATTGAGAAAATATATTTTTAAGCGCCTCAAGCAATATATTGACACACTTATTCACAGGTTTGTTTTCATATCTAAAATTCTCGTGTCACGGTGTTAGTGTTAGTTAAACTCCTTCGAAATGGATCGATTGATTTTCATGAAATTTTGTGTGCATATCGGGAGGTCTGAGAAATGGACATCTTTTCATCATTTTCATATCCCTAAATGTTAAGGGGGCGTGGCAAATCATTAAAATTGAATATTTATGTACATATTGATCGTAGACGTATAAAATTTATCGATATCGACCATACCACCAAAAATGAGCGTGAAAACGACCCTCCCCCTTTAAGAGATACCTATAAGTCGGCTAATTCGATGACTTATACATATGTATGTACATATATAATATATATGTAATATATAATAATTCACACGTTCCTAAAGCTATCAGAATGCTGAGGAAATACCTGTCAGCGGTTGGCTTATTAAACATGAAGTCGTTGTTCAAGCCACAAAATAAGAACAAAAATTTCTTCGAAGACTTCCATATCGCCTTGCTGGTGATGCTGCTTCTATAAGAATGACAAACGGTAGTTCCTTTACAACATCACATAAAATACGCAAAAATTTGATGAGTAAGACGGAAGAGTCGAAACGTAAACAGAAAACTTTAGGCCTAAGCGACAAAAGCAATCATCAGTCACTGCTACCTGCCGCCCATGAACACCAGGAAAGTAAATTGAGAAGTCTTTCAGCAGATTTCTGGCAAAGACTTTGAGAGTAAATAAAATTGCCATGAAAAAAATCTGTCGTTCAGAGTCGGTTTTAAATTGTAAGTGGTGCCACTCATGGATAGAATTAACATATACAACATGAGTGGTGTGAGAACCTAGGTTGTAATTCTGACTGAAGGATTGCAAAAAAAAAATACCTAATGCTCCGGAGTATGCTGTTAATTCAAGCATGTGGCCGAAGTATAACGTTGAATTTTAACATACGAGGTCACAGAATAAGGTCTGTAGCAAATGCTAATTTTTTTTGTTCATTTTTCTTATTAATTTCTAACTGACAGTTTTTTATATTCGTTTTTATCTTTAATTATTCTTAACCTATAACCCTATAACACTTTTGTCAATTTGATAAAAATCACCGGCTGGTGTATGTAGACTTTTTCTTTGACTGTGTGCATATGGAAGTTCTCTTCATAACAAAATTCTAAAGCGAAAACTTAGCTTAATAATTATGATTTGAAGGAAATATTGAAAACTGAAACGCCTAATGGGAAATTACGGACAAGGAAGCCAATCCAAATTTTCTAACGTTTAAATTTAATTTAAAAGAAAATTATTTGAACAATTTTTATTGACTGAATAGCGCATGTTTTCCAAATTTTTCTTTTGCATAGTTTGTGAAGCGTTCTTTAAAATCTCTTGTTGTGTAAGAGCTGCTATTGATTATTTTCACCATCAGTTTGAAAGAAAAATTAAATTTTTTTTATATAATTTTTGTTGTTGTTGTTGTTATTGTTATTGTTGTTGTTGCTGATTCTTTTTCAAGATCAAAACAATCTGTTTGCTTTTAATCAAATCATCAAAACAGTTGATTGAACTTAAGATCATCATCAGAATAATAAATTTGAGTCTGTGAGCATAAGGAAATGCAAATTAATGAAAAGAAAAATACTTTCGCTATCATTGCCTGCCTCATTGCTTGTGCTAATTTTAAACTTTAGGCCTAAGTGTTTCAATCATTTAGAGGTCACAACTCACCTTAAAGGTTATACATAATGAAATAAGAAATAAAAGGTTACCAGACGTCTGTTTTTTCGCGACAAGCGTTCCATTGCAGGTTTCAGTCTTGTATGTTTATATGTCTTTTATAGGAAATGATTGATTGTGGTGTTTTTTGGGGGGAGAGTTAAATAATAATTAAAAAAATATTTAGATTTTTATAATTGCAAATTAAATTTCAAAAATAAAGAATACTGATAAAAAAAAATTTTTTTTCATCTTCTTTAAAGAAGATCTTGTTTAAACTACTTTTGACCCGCTTCCTTGTCTTTTCTTTTTCTTACTTAATTAGGAAAACAAAAATTTTTTTTTCTGTGAATTTATTTGTTTATTCTTTACATTTAATTTAAAATTGTTTTTCCCTTGTTTTTTTTCTGTTACATCTTCCTCTTCATTTTCATTTCTTTTTAACTTTAATCATAATTGTGATTCATTCACTCATTCACTCGCATAGTATTGCAGATAATGATCATTTTGTTGTTGTGATTGATTTAATTACTGCGTAACTAAGTGACCATTTGATGATGCTTGCTATACCAGTGTTGTTTCTGTATGTCTGTACTGACCCCGTATGTAAATTACAATTAATTAAAATGACCATAAAACGCCACTTTCATAAATGCACAAACAGGATAAATGTATTTAAAAAGTGCATTTAATTTCTTAAGCAAATGTCGTTTTCATTATGCAGTTTCATTTTAATTTTAATGCCATTAATTACAAATTAAATGAAAAAGAACATACTTTTACAAGGCAATGGGTAAATAGGTCATACTTTTAAAGTGAATTTACTTTGTAGATGACCTTTAGAATTCAAAGACCAATGAAGCTTGATAATTTCGTTGAAACTTTTCTTTTCTATTACAATGCCTAGCCATTGCCATGGTGTAAGAGATATAAAAAAAAAGTTCGCCACCGACAACCAGTACATATTATACAATTCTGACACTGAAACAGGTAGTCTGTGAGCAAGAATAGTTGATCATAAGGTTGACATTGTGGTTACGTTTCTGAATTTTAATCCAGTATACAGCCGAAACAGTAATATTGGAAATGCTTTCGCATATCATATTTCTTTAGTTTCTTTAAGTTGCTGGAGTAAAAACCTTTTCAAGCGACAGCCACTAGACACTATGAATGGAAATATCCACTAAGAAGCCTATCGATCTTCTGCAGTTATAGATGGCAGTGAAGCGTTTACAAAGTGTTCTAGGTTGAAACCTTGAAAGTTAGAAGCTAGAAATCGTAAAACTCTTTATGATATTATGATAATATGATAATTTGTCCATAAGGCAAATATTTTGATCCTAATGGCCTTTGAAAGATATACGCTCGGCAAGTTATACAAAAGTTATACAAAGGAAAGGCCATAGCAATGTTATCTGATAGACAGTACGTTATTCGAGCACTCAGTATTATGGAGTTTAACTCTGGAAATAATACAAAAATGTTTGGGAATCAGCTAAACAAGGGAAAAAGTTTCATCCTTTTCGGGATGCCGTGCCACATGGAAATTAATGGCAATAAGCAGGTATATACGCTTCCGTTGAGAGAAGCTTGAAGAAGAGGGAAAATATATTTGCAAGTGTATAGCCTGGGAAAGGCGAGATAGAAAGAGGCGGAGACTTCTCTTGAGTGGATTTAGTGGATTTTATGCAATGAAAACCTTTTTTGTGGGTAATGACTATGGGAAGAGATTTGTCTTATGCCTTAAACTATTCAGGAGCGGCCTGAGTATACTCTGTAAAAGGGGAAAAAAAAGTTCTTAAGCATCAAACCATCCAAAAGCAGCCTAAGTATGTCCTGTGAAAGGGGAAATAGAAAGAGGCGGAGACTCTTCTCAAGCAAGTGGATTATAAGCAATGAAAACTTTTGTTGAGTAATTACAAATGGGAAGAGATATGTTTCAAGCATCAAACTATCCCGAAGCAACTTGAGGCTAGCAACTGGTTTTTTGATCGGGCACTGTAGACAAAAAGAACACTTGTTGAGAATTGGGATTGCATCGAGCCTTATAGGTTAGATTTAGTGATGAGGAGAAAGAACCAGCATGACTTATTACAAGTTTTTATCCAATCAGCTATTCAAAAGCACAAGTCTTGGAAGTATTCGTCTTTACTGATTCCAGAGCATATTTCATTGAAGCCTGTTCTTGTCATTAACAGCTTATTATCATATCATCAAATATCATCCATCATTCTCCAGTCTAAGCCTATTCTGCATAAACACTCCTGTAAACTTATCCATCTTTACCAATTTCTGATTTTAGCTTATCGACATGTCTGTACATACTATGCCGCCAATGAGTTTAATTTGTGAAGATTTCATAAAATCGATGGTGACAACTAGTGATGCAAAATCACCACTTGACTCTTATTCAAATACCAATACTACTAGTACTAGTGAAGATGCACTAACGACACGTCTTAATGGTGAACAAAACGGTTATGGCAGCCACTCAGATACGGAAGATGAAGATAATGACGACGGTAATGATCGCCTTGCTGGTGATGCTGCTTCTACAAGAATGACAAACGGTAGTTCCTTTACAACATCACATAAAATACGCAAAGATTTGATGAGTAAGACGGAAGAGTTGAAACGTAAACAGAAAACTTTAGGCCTAAGCGACAACAGCAATCATCAGTCACTGTCACCTGCCGCCCATGAAGATCAGGAAAGTAAATTGAGAAGTATAGCTATGCTGGCCATAAATTTAGATTTTTAATGAAAGGGATTTTTTCTTTTATATTTCTTGGCTTTAGTTTTAAAACATTGCAATTTTATTTTACTTTAAACGTTTCTGTTTTTTTTTGCTTTTCAAATAAAACTCTTGGATTTTATGTTTTAAATTGTCTTAAACTATGACTCCCAAGCATGTTTTTTTTCTTTTTAATTTATTATGTAAAAACAAAAAATAAGTCTAATTTTCGTATACTATAATTTTCTTTAGCAAAAATTTGTTTTCCATTTTCATTTCTAAAAAAAAAAAAAAAAGTGACAATTTTATGATAAAGTTTTTCTTTTTTTCCTTTTCATCAATGTAAAGTAAATAAAATTTTTTTTTTTTTTATAGTTAAAAAACAATCAACATATTTGTTTTCTTATAAATAAATGCTATTTTCTTAAACTTAAATTTCTTTTCTTTTTATAGTTAAAAAACAATCAAATATTTTGTTTCTTATAAATAAATGCTATTTTCTTAAAACTTAATATTACAAAAACAACAATTGATTTCTTTTTTTTTTTATTTTTTAATTTTATTTTATTGGATTTATAAAAAATTTCTTCTTTCTATGAGACCAGCATGACTTAAAACATTGTAAATTTCCCGTCTGGCAATCTTTTCGGCTTGTCTATCCAAAACCTAAAAATTTCAAAAACAAAAACAAAAAGAAATAAAAACATTAAATGAAAACGAAAACTTGACATTTTAAAAGAAAAACTTGTTTAACGTATAAGTAAAGGGTGTGCACAATAAAATTTCAATGTAAATTTTCTCTTAATTAAACTAAGCACTTCTAGACAGATCAGCTGTAGAACAATTGTCTGCCTATATGGATAACGTAGTTCTTATAATTTTAGGCAGGCAACATTATGCTACTTGTTTTGAGGAAGATTGGCGGGTGTATTTGGTCGAGGTTTGGATGTAAATCCTTAATAATGAATGCCATCACCTCTTTGGCTATTGGACTCCGGAATAAAGCTAAGGGTTTTATTATTTTGCTTATTGCTTTCTGCATTTGTGTCTGTCATAAAGTGTTAAGTTTGAATGAATTCTATCACAGCTAGAATGAGTTATTCGATCTAATACAAAATGGTTGAATGATGGAATCCCTTGGCAGACAATTAAACTCAACGTGAATAAGAAGAGAAATTCGTCTACATTAACTATTACTGGTGCGCTCATGTGTACCACGCCTACGTCGACTCCCTACCACCTGGATTTTCTACATAAAGCTGCGCAGCTAATATTAGTTCTAATCGTCCTATAAAGCCAATGCACCAGATCTAATATCAGTCATCCAGAGTATTATAGGAATGGGATCCTGTTTATCAAAAAAAAGACTTCCAAAAAAGTTTCAGAAAATACAATCCCGAAAGCATGGTGGCTGAATATGGATTTGACACATCTCTTGCAATGGGTTCGTGTCATATTATGATTTTTTCGAGACAGAGCCTTCGCTTTGAAGGCTGCATAATTATGGTATCTTTTCAAGTCAAGTTACTGGCCTTACGGAGCACCTTGAAGAAGATTCTTAAGGTGCCAATCCTAATTGGCGTCCTACTCCATCAGAGAGGATACATATAAAGCATGTCAAGGAGAGGCTGTTGTTGCTAGACAAAGACTGATGAATTTGTTTATAAGCCCTGAGGCCTGCATAGTGTAACGGTTTGCATTAAATCTTCTTTAGGCATTCCTGTCTGCTCTTAGACGGTTTTCAAGTCAAGGTATGGCCTTCTGTGACTGTCTTGATGATTTTATGGGTGCCAATATCGTGGAAACGATATTCTGATAGTTAAGCTACTGTCTGGGTACAGGTTCTAAATCACAGTATTTTGCACTCTGTACTGCTACTTAGAGGCTATCAATGGATGACAAAGCGCTAAATAATAACGTATGAAATTCTATGTGCACGTTTGAGCAGTATCATGGTGGAAAGTTTAAGTACCCGAGCTATACTAACTCAAACAGCAAAAAAGGCAAAAGCAATGGTTCCTGCATTTGGAAAATTAAAGGTTTGAATCCTCTCAAAATACTCCATCTATAAAGCGACCTACTCCTATCAGAGAGGATAATATAAACATGTCAACAGAGGCTGTTGTTGACAGATGAAGTTGTTATTACCCTAAGGCCTGCAATCGTGTAACAGTTTCACAAAATCTGCTTTAGGAATTCCTGTCTGCTCTTAGACGGTTTATCCTGTATTTCAAGGCGAAAAGAAATCCGTTGCCTTTCAAAAATCTAATGATTTTTATAATCTTCAATTCTCTTTTTTAAAAATTTTTTAGTCCTTATATTGTTGTGCACAGCCTTTATCTATTACGTTATATGTTGAAAACATGATAGTCAACTTACCGGCATTTCTCCTGGACCAAACCATGACGACTTGGCTAATGCATTTCTTACTCTGGGTGTTTTATAAAAGGGATTTCGCAGTTCACTAGGCAAACTCTGTTCCCAGGCATCGTTTTCTATCACAGCAATATGTTGGTAACGATTTAATTGTGGTCTTGCCATAGCCAAAACCAATAGACTTGAAATGATTACTAAACAAACGTTTAAAGGAGACCTAAAAATAAAAATTTATAAAAAAATTTTGTAAAAATAAATTTTTAATTGTTTAATGGCGGCACTACATTGTACAAAAAAAAAATTAAAAACAATTCAATCCCGTATTAAATAATAATTTTTTTTCCTGTGTTATTTTATAATTATAAATTATCAATTGACCGTAGTTAGCTTCAGCAAGCATTTTATTTATTGACCATATTTTGTAATCACGTTATTGGCCTTATTTATGCAGACTTTAAACGTTAATTACAGTAAGTTCGCCTATATGTCTGGCATAATCGCGCTACGTGTTGTTTAACACTTGAGACCATAATTGTATCAAAATTTTTTATTTGTTTTGTTTTGATTTTTATTGCACATTTCATTGTGTCCATACAATATGATATGATATGTGCAGTGAAAGTGTTATTATTCGTTCGTACATACATATATACATACATACATACGTAGTTATTAAAAGAAATAAAGACCAATTTTCGCATAATACTTCTACAATATTTAGCATTTTATTTTGGCCCGGTAGAGGGTTTACGCATCATGCATGTATGCATGACTTGTATGAGGTAATTTCTGGTATTCCAATTTAATTTGAACACTGTCGTGTTAACAGTGGCAGTAGCAAAAAAAAAATCACACCTTTTAGTTGCTAAAAGGGGAAACAATTTGCTTTGTAAACTATAAGTAGGTGCAAAAATTTTAAATTATTTTGCAAGAATTGCAAACAAACACAAATGTTTGGATCCTAAATGTAATTATTTTGTCGGATTGCTTTATGCTAGTGCCGTAACATTATAGGGAACTCCCGACTAGGTTCATTATTGGATCTATACGGCGATTGTCAGATCAGTTATCAATGGCTGTGCATTACCTTGCTTAGAAATTTTCAGCGTGCTATCTTTAGAATAGCATAGAATTACCAGAGTTCGGAGTAGTTGTCTACGCTATTCTCTGCATGCACTTAAGAGAATTGAACATCGATAGAGAAACATCGACTATATAGTTCCCGAGGCTGAATTCAACTCTGTGAATGCAGAATTAATTGCAGATTGAGAAACGGTAAGGAAAAAATAATTTCGCTAATGCATCGAAACTGAATGCTAGGATTTTTTGTAATAATATTGAACTAGACTAGCTTCATTGGATGACAACTGATCTCGTCTGATGTCGATAATGCTGATTCTTTTTTTTTTCATCTCTGGAAATGATGTATTAATTACAGATTGAGGAATGGAAAGGAAATGGAAAATAATGTCACTGATTGATCGAAAGGCACTAATGCTTGGGTTTTTTGTGGTATTGAATTCGAGCTTTATTGGGTGCTAACAGATCTGATCTGTACTGTTATTGCTAATGCTGATTCTTACTTCTTTTAAGTCAAGCAAGTCTTAGTGGCATAAGAATGATCTGCTGACGGTTGCGTGTAGTTCGTGACTGTAAAGAATCTATGGGACGATACTGGATGTCTCTGTTGAGTTCGGGTGGATAATTGATGTACCAGGACAGGAAACGTGACCGAGCTTGGTCGTTATTGATGATGGAGCAGGGAGAATTTTACTGGGACAACAAATTGCAGTGGAGCTTAAAGCATTTAACCATCCATCGACTGTGATTGAACTCGTTCGCTGTTGGGACTCAATAATCTCCATACGAGACTGGTAACGAAACATTGTGTGGTCAGTTTGCTGTCATGGATTAAGATGAGGAACATTTGAAGATAATGGAGCTCCTTTTGTGTGATTGCGCGACTCTGCCTGACAATATTGATTAACCTGACTCAAAGTTTCTGTGAGGGTTTAAACTTTTTATTGAGAGGCGATGTCACTGACTGAGGGGTAAGCATTTGTCCTCATGTGCCAAATCTCTCTAATCTTTATAAATACGTTGAGTATACGCTACTTTATCTTAATCCATCTGTCATCATTGTAACTTTCCTTGTATGCCAGAGAGAATTTCATAATTTTATTACAAATTTTTTCGTTGATGACAGACAGCAACAATTTCAATTTTAAACAAAAATCATGTTAGAAAAACTATTTGAAAAAACAATTTTAAAAATTTATTTAAAAAATTTATTTTTAATAGAAAAAAAAGGCATCGCATATTTGAAATTGAAAAACAAGTGAAAAGTTGTTCCCTCCATGTCCATGTTCAATAGCGGTACAACTTGTCTTATGAAGCAATTTAAGCCAATACTCGATATGATGATGACGATAAGGCTACAAAAAAAATGAAGAAATTGGAAAAAAAAAGTCAAACTGTTTGTGAAAAAAAGGGAAAAATGTTTGCACCAACATGCGGAAATAAATGCAAGACATAAACAACAAACAGATTTCAAATGCATTTAAGCACAATTTACAATCAACGAAGAAAAAAAAAATAAATTTGAAATTGAAAGTGCGTGAGTTAGAGCGTTGGCATTAGGAGAAATGCTTAAATCATGCATACGGGCTGCTAAAACAGTCTCTATTTAGTACAACTAAACAGCATTCGCTAGCATAACTAGCAATAGCTTAACTGGTATACATCGTGTTATTGGTAGTGATAGTGCTAGTGGCTGTAGTGATCATAGCTTGTGGTTTTAAATGCCGCTTACAAATACTCAAAATAGTATGCCAGATTTGCACTGCTCCTATAATAAAGTTTTTCTTTGTGGAACAACAGTAGATTTGGAGGAAAATGAAATTAAAATTGATTGTCAATAATTTAAAATATGGAAATATTTGTTACAACAAACAACAGCAGCAACAAACAACAGCAATAAAACAACAACTATGTAATATGAGTAGACAAAAATACTTTTTTTTCTTTAAAGAAACACAAACTCCAAACGTATACACTGTTTCAATCTTTTTTTTTTAATTTGAAGTAACTAGGTTTACCTACCCTAGTAAACCTAGTTTCAGCAACCACCAACCTATACATGGTACGCCTATAATGTCGTTTCAAGTCTATCTTGCTGCCAAATTTTGTGGATGCTGCACAGTGCCATCATAGACAATGCCAAGTTCTAAGTATGTATCTAGATTATTAATTTCCATCATCACAGAATCATTTCGAACGAACCCTAATCTGTACAAGAGTTTTTTAACTCTACAGTGCTCTGTCAAAAAGTCATTTCGGAACCTCAGATAATTCCTGCATAATCTGATGCAACAAAAGTTCAATTGATTTGCGTAGAATATCCGCCTCTCACTATCTTCCCTTTCGCTGAGTTTACTCTTCCAAACATCTCTTCAAACTTCAAAGAAGGTTTCTTGTTCTATCACTATCGTGGATGCCCGCCTATTCATTTGTCTGTTTATGCCCACATGAAGTGGAAGGCAGTAGCAACTATTTTGGAAAGGATTACGTCTGGCCACTCATATCCCCCACGCTGTATGTGTTAATTTCATCCGAAAGTGGCGGGTGTTATAGTTTAACGACGAAGCTGAACGACAGATCTAAAAAAGTTTTGAATGGCAATCGCTGTACTCTCAAAGCTTTCAAACTGCTGTTTTAATGCAGCGTTAATATCGCTGTCAATATTCTTGTCGTCGTTTAACACGCACTGTGAGTACAAAAAATTTGCAATATTGACGCTGTGAATTAAATCATTTAATCGCAAGCTATGTGTCTGATATCTTATCTATTGGAAACGGTGTATTTTCAATTTGTGCGTGCTTAAATGTCGCATGCAATTAAATTATTTACATAATAATATACACAGTATTAGTTAAGCCAATAAACAATTGTATACTCGTCTAACTCTAGTGTTTGCAACTGAAAAACGCTTAAGAAACCAAGTAATCAACGAAAATACATAGTTTGTACACAGTCAATTACAATAACTTTGCTTTATGTCAGGCCTTAATTGAAAATCGCTTTGTTGCTAAGAGTCAATTGTAAACAATAGTTTAATCAGGCATTGTTTGAAACCAAGAGAAGAAACAAAATTTTCAATTCTTTTTTTTTTTTTTTGTTTTTCTAACGAAAATTTTCCATGTCTTAAAGGCTATGGTTGTTTTGGTTCGTTGAGTTCACAATAGCGGAGGTGATCATTGTTATGTTGTCATTTGTATGCTACAATCTATCTAGTTCACTGGTTAATGCCTAAGAAAAATAGTGAAACAGAAATCGGAACTTTTAAAGTCATTTTCAACTCATTTGCAATCCTTTGGGCACATTTCTAGCTCGAAAAATAGGAGATAATGGCAACAATTCAGTATCAGTAACCAGTTACAGACCAAGCCAAAATTCAATGTCTATTTACAATAGATGGATGCTATAAGCACTGTCTTTTAATTCGTTTTAATTTGTTTTAACTTCATTAATCAATTTTTTTTCGGCTCAACTTGTCATTGGTTATAATAACAGGTTCTGGAATGATAGGGTTGCCAACTGTCTTTGTAAACGAAGCAATGCTCTCTTGGAAAAGAGGAATCTTGCTTATTGAATCTTACTTTTCTTAAATAATGGCTTTGCCTGTGGTGCCATATTATGGATATTATTACTCCTCTTGGGAAGTTAGGGGAATAAAATATTTGGAGAGGGAATGAGTTATAAAATTCTGAAGGATTTTATCTCGCTTTCTGCAGTTGTAGAATTTTGTTTGCTCTTAATTACAGTGATTATATAGGTTGCAGTCTATCGAGTTATTTGGCTTCCTAGAGAAGCACTACAAGGTCAGAAATCATCTTCGAAAACTTGAAAAATATATTTCCACCTATTCTTTGTTCTTAACAGTTTCCTAGCAAATACCCTGAGAGTGATTAATTGCAATACAAAGCATCTCAAATCTGATTGTCTTTGTAGGCAATAAGTTGTGGGACTGGCTACGTAGGAATAAAACTAACATACTTCACGGCTGGCGTCAGTAGCTTTTTATGCCGCAATCCTGACTAAAGGGTTGCAATGGCTCATAATGCAAATATATTTATATACAGGCTTCCCACTTCTGGTTGACTATATGCGATTCCGATGGTTGTGGCAACCAAGTCAGTAATGCACTCAAGTGTAAGACAAAAACAAAAACAAAATTTAAAAAAAAATTTGGATTTTTCCACAAAATCTTCACGCAAATTTTCGCAAGATTTGAAAACATTTTGAAGAAATATTATAATTATTTAATCAATTCAATTTAAATTTAAAGCAATTAATCTCCCGCCACCCAAATTAATTAACGATCAAACGAAAAACTGTACAATTTACTGCTATTGGAGCTTTATTAACATAAATCACTTGTGGCTTTGCAACGAACCGTCTTTTTAAATTGCCATGTAAATATTGACTACCCAGTACTCTGGTACAAAATTACATTAAATATTACAACATTAGTTTGTAGTTGTCTACAACAACACCAACAATATTAATGAAACGTTTTTCAATATTGCAACAAATAGTTTTTGAAATAAAGATTGCAAAAAGAAATCTAAACAACAAAGCTGTTGAAAGAAAATTGCTTTCAACAAGAACTGCAAGAAAATCTATTTAAGAGCTACACGATATGGGTGGATACCATTAAGAAAAGTAAATGGATACGCAGTTTCAATACATGATGGAGTTATTTGCTCAAAAACCTTTCATATAACCTAAGTGGGCTTCGTAGTATATCGTTTCGTGTATATAAGGTTCAAAGTCCCCAGATTTGAATGTTTTGAGTGAACTTGACACTTAACAGCTTTAAAATTCCTAAACGAAATCTTTGAATGCTATTTCTCTACAATGTTGAGGCAAGGAAGAAGCTTACAATGTTTTTAGTCCCGGTACATGGTTTTATGGAGCTAAGCCCAAGAGATTTTTCAGGGTCCAATAGGGCCCCTAGAAAAGATCCCAAAAGAAGAGACTCTTTAACAGAACTTCTCTGACATTGTGGACTGTATATAGTGCCCCCGCTAAATAAAGTCTATACTATCGATGCAAAGTTAGCAAAATGTGCTTGAGAGTAAAGGCACGTTTTGCTTCCTGGATAGATTATTTAGAGGTGAACTGAAGCTTATTAGTTTTTAATATTGTGATGATATAATAAGAATTTTATTGCCTTTTCTCGATTTCAAACCTATATTATCCGATTTTGTAAAAACCGAGCAAAAGAAAGCACTAAACGTTAAAACGCATGATCTTGATAATCAGCGAACATCAAAACTCCTTGAAATAATTTGTTCTGGATATCGTTGCTGCAATAAATTGATTATTGCACATGCAATGTTGCCCAGTTGGCCCAGTTTTGCTGAAACCATACCCCTGTTCATGTTTGTGTAAAGCATTCCATTCACAATCACTGCGATTTCGACCTCATCTTCAAAGAAACAGGGCCCAATCATCAGATCTTACCAAAATCTGACCAAAACAGTTTATCATTGAGGGTGCATTTGTTTCCTTTGAATTGCATGAGAACTTTCTGAGCCTCAAAATATCACAATTTTGTGTACTCAATAAAGCATACCGTTGAAATGCGCTTCGTGGGTGGTGGATAAAGCTTGTCAAAAGCCGTTAGATAATGTTTTGTGAAATTTGAAGTTGGTGAGAATGACATACTCTTGCTTACAGCAGCAATATTTTCAAGAGTCTAAACGATAGGCTGACATATCGAGTTTTTTGACGGCTCTTCAAATGATTAAAGCGCTAGGAGCACATACTTAACTGGAAATTCTTCAAAGTATGCAAGCGGCCTTAATATAACTTTCCGAATTTACAACAATTTACTGCCTTCACAACAAGTATGTCGAAACAACACATTGAACTCATCATGTAATTAAGACTGAAGACTCTTAACACGACTGTTCATATTTTATAATAAATTTTATAACCTTTAAAGGTGTTCGCATGATGGCATAGCAAAAATTATAAATTTTTTTTAAAATTAGGGGCGTGGCAACTTTGATGTTAGTCAATAAAGCCATGCTAACACTTGTTTACTGCTATTAGCCAAATAAAATTTGTCTTTGACAGCTTTATTTATCAGTTTCTTATATGATCTTTTGCAAGTAATATTAAAATTGATTGAGAAACATCGTGATACGCCCACAATATTGGGACAACATCTGCGATAACATTTTCATAAAAATTAAATATTTTGTTGCATTTTCTAAAATAATAATCCCAACCGGCTTAATATTTTTCTTTTTTATTAATCTTTTTTTTTGTTTAAATTTTATTTTTATTAAAATCGTGTTGTATTATTGTTACGTAAGAAAAATAATGCAATTTTAAGTGCCAATTATTATAGGAAGAGTGTGAGAGAGGGAGAGATGGGGCGACACACGTACAGACAGTTGAAGAGACACTTGGTTAGTGCAGCCACATGACTACAGTAGACGACATAAACCCAATAAAAAAAAACAGAAATAAAAGAAGAAAAACTTAGGAATTAAGAAACCAATGACAGAGAGGGAGAGAGAGATAGAGAGAGAGAGAGAGATAGAGAGAGAGAGATAGAGAGAGAGAGAGAGAGTAGGAAAGTAAGAGGAATTTTTGAAGGAAAACAGCTTCAATTTGTGATATTTTAATACAGGACAGACAAACAAAGCACGTTCACAATGAAATGCAATTTCTGCACTCACAAGTGACCATGTCAGCTAATGGGGGCCAACTGCAATGATGTGAAGACTACTACTGGCCAGTTACTGCAAGTCTCAAGTCACTTAAAGTGTCTTTTGAGGAAAGACACTAAAACTTAAGGACGCTTAAATGGGGCGAATAATGATAATGATGATGCTGCTGCTGCTGCTGCTGCTGGTGATATTCGGTAGTGCATAAAAACAAAAGCCTGTTAAACTGTATCTTACGCTTGAAACTGGATTTATAAGTTTTTTTTTGTATTTGTGGTTTACAGATAGAGATGCATTCAAATATAAACCACTGTACATTTCTACCGACATTTCTACGATTAAATATTATGCAAGTTTTGGGATTTTTTTTCTCTCTCTCTTTTTACAACAATAACTTTACTTTTCTTAACTACTTTATTGCGGTTGTCAGTTCAGTATGTAAAGTTTTATTTCATTAATAAGATTCGGGTGAAAAGTTGCCGTAGCCACGGTTCAAAGCCCAAGTCAGACATCGCTAACAAAACGAAATATGAGCATATATTTGCCTTGTGGTTCATTGATCCTTTTTCAATTAGTATATTATATATTTAGTTAGGCATTAGCTTTACCCTTTAGTCAGGACAACAAACTAGCTTCTTACGCCACTCATGTTGTGTGCATTAAGTTCATCCACAAGACTGGTGGGACCTTCTGTTTAATATCGACTCCGAACAATAGATTTGAGAAACTTTTTACTCTTAAAGTTTTTGTCAGAATATTGTTGAGGGGAAATCGCCCTAAGAAATGTTTCTTTATATTTCGTTTTGTCCAAGATATCTGAACCAGGCATTGAATCACGAGCTCTGGTCTAATAAGCCAATACTTTACCTACTAGACTACGATGTCTGCATAATACCTAGAGTAGTACCATTATTTACCTTCGAAGCCTTAGTAGATATCTTATTGAAATTCTTTTTAGGTTATAATAGAAACAACTTTGTTTTTCTCAAACATTATGCGCTTATCACAATCAAAATTCAGTTAAAGAGTAATGGACAACCCCGGCTTCCTAGATGTCCACTTGATCCCACTTTACAACATATCCCAGTTAATTTATGTTAATGTATGACTGAATGTCATGGCATAAAACCTTGATCTACTCTGTATCAATGTGCTTCCAATAATTAGTGCTCTTTTTATTATTTTAAGGATCACAGGGACTGCCAAGCTATCAACAAAATTATTAACACCGTAGTGTATAAAACTAACAACTGCTTGGCACAGGCAGTAATGCCAACTCATTCTGAAAAACGATACCTACCTAACGATTTCAGTGCTTGAAGAATGAGTAGAAAGTTATCTATTATCCCTATCCCTATTCCTGTCATTCGTAAACGGCAAAAATAACTCTACGAGTTTATGAACATTACATCTCTGAAAGTAATGGAATTTTTAAATATAGAAACATATAATAGTAGTCGCCGTAGTCTAGTAGGTAGTGTGTTGGTAGTGTTAGACGAAAGGCCAAGTTACGAATCCTCGGTCAGACGTCAAAAACGAAATATGAAAAAAATATTTCTTCGGCGACTTCCTCTGAGAGTGAATTAAAATTGCCATGAAAAGTTTCTGAAAAAAAATCTGTCGTTTGGAGTCGACTTTAAACTGTAGTTCGCGCCACTCATGTATAAAATTAACATACACAACATAAGTGGTGTGAGAAGCTAGGCCGTAATCCTGACTGAAGGGATTGTAGTGGCCAATTATGTTACATATGTTAGAAACATGTTGAGAATGCAATAGATTGAATTATTTTTTTGCTAATGTTTTTATTTCTTGATTGAATTCATTCCTTTAAACTGCTGCTTTCGCTTCATAAACATTTATTGGCCATGCAAAAAAGTGCAATATTAAGCGAATAAAAAAAAAAACAAGCGAAACAAATAAACAACTCGAATTCAATGATACAAAGAAGTCTGGAAACTTCATAATGATCATGGTAAATTGACTAGAGTTTATTTAAAAAAAAAATAAATAAAAATAAAAGCAAAAGTAAAATACTAAAATAAAACTCATAAAAATAATATTTAGGTCAGCAGGTTCATAATCAGGAATGTTATTTTTTTTTTGTATCGGGCTATTATTTACATCAATAATACCACAGTAGGATGCCACAAAAAAAAAAAAAAAAAATCCCTGCATGGATTAAAATAAGAAAACAAAATTATTTAAATTTTTAAAACCTTTTTTTTAGCATGGCTATGCTTTATAACAAGTGTTTAAACGTCAATAAAACATTATTTTTAATTAATAATTAATTAAAACCTTGATTAAACTGAAGTGCTCTTCATTTATAACATAATTAAACAATTTTTTTTTTCAATTTGTATTTAAAATTAATTTTTTTTTGGTAAATACTTTACAATTCATTTTAATTAAAGACATTTATACACGTATTTGTCTATGAATAACAAATAATCAATTGCCCTTCCTTCAATGGATTTAAAAATGAATTTGAATTTTTAAGTTGATCTATTTAATTTGTCATCAAGTCATCGTAATACCACTGTATAAACCTTTAAGTCCGATATTATTGCAAGAAACAAAAATTCAAAATATTTTGATGGCGTTTATTAAAAAAAAAAATACGAAAAAAAAAAACAAAAAACTTAAAAGGTCAATTATAAGTGTGCGTAAATTGTTTTGTTAATTATACGTGCGAATCATTTTAAGTGTTAAATGGAGAAGCGAAAGTGCTGTCTAACCTTAAGCACAAGGCAAAAAATTATACAAACTTTAAACAGATTTTTTAAATTTATATTTCATGATAAGTTTACTGAATTACGTGAGAATTTCACTTAAATCCTTAGTAAAAGAACATTGCTATTGCAAGGTGGCTTGGTGTAAAGGTCAAAGGTTTCACTAATAAACATATTAAAAAAATAACCGAATAAAATTCATTCAAAAGACTTATAATCCCAGATTTCACAATATGAGAACCCTGTTAAGATAAGCTGGCGTGTTGTAGCTGTATAGGTAGTTAAAGACGAAAGTAATTCAGATTCGAATACATACATGACATGATTGGCCATTACAACCCTTCAGTCAAGATTACGGCCTAGCTTCTCACACCACTTATGTTGTGTGTGTTAATTTTATAATTGAGTGGCGGGACCTACAGTTTAACGTCGACTCCGAACGACAGATTTTTGAGAAACTTTTCATGGCAATTTTATTTACTCTCAAAGTTTTTGCCAGAAATCTGCTGAGAGGAAGCCGCCGAAGAACTATTTCTTCATATTTCGTTTTTTTGATGTCTGACCGGGGATTCGAACACTGGCCTTTCGTCTAATAAGCCAACACACTACCCACTAGACTACGGCGACAATACGGATTTTAAATATAATGAATGTTTAATTCATGTTTAATCCATGCAGGAAGCCTCCTACTTCACGACCCTTCAGAGAAAATAACATGCACGATGAACAACATAGGTCAGGCAACAGTACCTCAAGAGAAGGAATAGGACGCAATGAGTAAAGTTCCTTAGTGCTGTTTCAACGCAAAGACTATGGCAACCCTATTGTTCTAGAAGATTAAAATTTGCATAGCACGCTGTCAACGAAGCTGAGAAGAATGGTCGGAATGTTCAGCAGATTGGTAGTAAATCTGGAAGGTTCAATACAGTTCAAGCTTAAATTGCTAATGAACAATTAATAATTTGGGTTTTTTCTATACTCCACCAAAACCAGGGGTCAAGTCCAATGTAGCTCTAAATAGATGGAACATACTACTGACCTTATAAAGGACATTGAGTCTAAGAGTAGCATTGCTATTTAGAATGGTCTTATGGGAAGTTTTTTTTATAATCACAGGCATAATCCCATTAGACTTTTTGATCAAGAGAGTTACAATACAAGCTGAAAGAAGGTCTGGTAATCAAGCGAATGAAGGGAAACTATGCAGGTGTGACTGATACCAAGAATAAATGAATGCCATACTAGAAGAGATGGATAAATATAGAATTCAAATACCATGCCTGGACCCTGGATATATTTGGAAATATCGTATTAAAGTGGTAAAAAGCGAAAACCGAGGTTGTTTGTATGACGGCGGTGGTAGGTTTTTAAAGTAATCACCCACCACATGATGATTCCTAGCCGTACAAAACAAAAAAAAACAATGTAGAACCTGCTATAGCAGACCAATATCTGCTTTAAAAAGCTATACTTTAACCCTCGATCACAGAAGATTCTTTGTTAAACTGATTCTGGGATTCCGATTACTAAACTCACGTTGCCTCTAGATAAGCTGGGGCTTAGCCTAAATGGCAAAGATTGGTGTTTACAGGCAACAGAAAATGATGAACCGTTTAAAACAATAAGAGTTACAGAAAAACAAAAATAAAAACAAAAACAAAAAAAAAACATTTTAAGGCTTCCTGTCAAGGTCGCTGATTAAAAGCCAAAAAAGAAAAAAAAATGACATCAAAATTTGTAATTGTGGTGGCGGTGGGCTTATTACATTCGCTCACATTGAAATTTTTATAATGAAGACCATTGTGACCACTTAGGAAAAATAATTCAAACAAATTCACGTACAAATTCAAACGAAACAGGGGGTCATAAAAATTAAATAAAAAAAATTGTACGCAGGTAAAAAAGTATAAAAAATAATAAAAAAACAAAAAAAAACTAAAAAACGCAATGAATAGGAAAGGTAAATAAATAAATTCTCTGTCTTAAAAACTTTAGTTTTTCAATGTTAAAACTTAATTAAGATATTATTTGATGTGGGGGTGTTTAGAATTAAAAGCTAAATTTTCTGACCTTAGCCAGTAATGGCCTACTTTTTATTTAAAACTCGGTTTGATTCGTTGCCTGCATTCATGATTCCGGTGTTAATAGCAACATTTTCATTTAATTTTTCGTATTCTTCTTGTTTATTTTGATTGTTTTTATGGTTTTTTTTTTGCTTGTATTTCATTTTATGTTTTGGTGTTATTGGTTTAAACATTTTATTACTTAATAATTATTGTTTAAACATTTTTATTTTTGTTTTCAGTTTGTTTTTATGCTGCAATCGTTATTGAAAATTAAATTTTATTTTCAATTTTTTTTTTGGTTGGCCATTGGCCACTGATGGTATAGTTTTATGCAAACAAGTGTGACTTGCATACCCACTGTGCTAATGATACATAGATCTGACAGAGTGATTCACTCACTAACTGACAGACTTACTTAACTGTTTATCTGTATATATTCCACAACACAATTATGATGGTCAATGGTAGAGTATGGTGGTAGAATGATTATATGTTGTTTCAGAGCATTTGTTGTTGGTTTAATTGTATTTTTGTTTTTGTTGTTTCATTTATTATTATGAAATTATTGTTGTTGGCAAAATTATGTGTTTGTTTTGACAGCCTCTACAATATTTTGTTTCAGGGAAAAGGTTCGTTACTTCCGTTGTAGAGTTTTTTTTTTAAATTTAATTTTAAAGCAATTAATTTAAGACAACCCTGGTGAGGTAATATTTTTATTCAGAAGAAGTTATTAAAAGAAGTTTCTTGAAAAGACCTTGAATTTTTTTTATTACTTAAGATCTATTTATGAAATTTATTTATATTTCGAATTACAATTCAATTTCGTATTTATTTTGACCATCTTCACGCAACTGATTTTCGTCAAAAGCTCTAAGAGTAACTGTTTATTATGAAAAAACTTCTAAAATCGGTCGACTCATAGAGAAGAGATAAAAAAGTATGACGAAAACTTGAAATACTTTCACAGGCATTGTGTTATATCCAGGCAACATAGATGGCAACCCTGTCGTTATAGAATGTGCTACAGACTAGACTAGTTTTCAGCTCTAATGGGAAAACTTGATTTGTGACACTAACAAAAGCCTCATAAAAAGTAAAGAATTCGGGTAGGAACAAAAAGAAATAAAAATAATCTCTAAGCAGAGTACAAAAGTGATACAAGTTATTACTAGAAGGTAGAGAGTGGGCTAATAATGAACTAAGCTTCAGATGTCCCTAAATATTATCGAGGGGTTAGACGATTTTAAAGAAATGAGTGCACTTGGGGCTATTAGACCAATTGTAATGATCCACGCAAGGAGATGTTTTTTCCATGTTAGTCAATATTTCCGAGATATCAGAGCAGACTGTTCAATGCCACGTCCTCAACATAATCAATATCTCGGGCAATGTATTACTATTATTATAGAAGATAGAGAGAGGGCTAATAACGAACTACGTTTCGGATGTCCCTGAATATTAACGAGGGATTAGAAGATTTCAAAGAAATGAGTGCTCTTGGGGCTATTAGACCAATTGTAATGATCCACACAAAAAGATGTTCCTTCTATGTTAGTAAATATTTCCGAGATATTAGAGCAGACTGTTCAATGTCACGTCCTTAATATAATCAATAATCATAATCAATATCTCAGGGACATGTCATCTTTCAAGAATATTCGACTATTTTGTTTCCATTTTTTGTTCTTTATTACGTATCTAGTCCAAAAGAATTAAGATTCTTCAGAGTGTGACTAATGTGACCAAATGAAGCAATTGATTGGTCTGCTGTAGCAAGCTCTAGGATGTTATGATAGTCAGTGTCTCGCTGCCTAGAAACAAGTCTCGTTGTGACATTCCTATGATATTATCCTGTTTGGGTAATAAAGGATCACTAGCTTACTATAGGGATTATTTGAAGTTTGTATAAAAAAACGTTTTAAATTAACTAACTTTGATCAAGCAATGACGTTTTTAACCTTTTCGTGATGACCAACCTATACCACACTTTGTGCCGCCGTTTGAGAAGGCTCAATGCCCGTCACCCGTCACGAAATGGTTAATGAAGATCTCTATACCAAGTTATGGGGTTTTTTTCTCTCATTAATGTAAGCTTTTTCAAGGGAACCTTAACTTGAGGAAAATTTTTTAAGATTTATTGTCAAGTTATATGACTTTTAAACAGTCAGTGTAGTCAGTGTAGTCAGTGTAGGCGTAGTATTTATATTATGTTTGTTAATAAATTTATTTTGTTGTTATGAAAATTGTTTTTTTTTATACTTATTTTTCTGACAGTCAGTGCATGTTTGAAGCTTTTTTTTTTTTTTTTTTTTTTTTTTTTTTTTTTTTTTTTTTATAGTTTGAAGAGTCACACCTAGAACGTGTGTGGTGTGGTGGTGATTTAAAAATCATGAATTCTTTGTTATTCATAACAAAACTTGCATAAAAAAAATTCTGTAATTGTAAAATTAAAAAAAAATCTGTAGCAGATTATGACCCTGGGATATAATAGCTCTGCTAGATAATGATCCATGTTCTAAACAAATATTCATGGCATGGTGTAACCAATTCTGCAGTAAAAATTCAATGCAATTTCCACAAAAATTTTTGTTTTTCATGTTTGTGAAAAATTATTAAAAAAAAAAAAAACAAAAAACAAATACAATTACACAGGCATTGTTAACTCACATGTTGTTTTATGTTTTATGTTTTATGTTTTATGTTTTGTTTTTTTTCTTTTAGTATTTTTGTTTTTAATTAAAAATAAAATTTGCTAAATCACGCAACTGAAAATAGAGAGAAAAAAAATTTTTTTTTTGAAAAATTTTAATCCCTTTTTAATATTGTCAAACACTTTTGAATTCTATTTGTTAAAACCGTTACAAATTGATCGAACATACATGAAATTCAAACAAATACCCGTTAATTTAATTTTAATTTTAATTTAATTTAAGCGTTTTAACCGCTAAATGTTGTCTTATTGTGCGCGATGCGTTTACAACTGACTTTTAAAGTTTTTGCTTAAAAATTATAAACCCCTGCGTCTGTCTTTGGTTTCGGCTTGAAAATAAAAACAAATTGTTTGTGGCAAGTAGGGAAGTTAAATTTGATTTTTTTTTTCCTTTTGCTTTATAGCTATTGTTGTTCTTGTTGTATTTATTTACCAGTTATTGTCATTTTTGCACATTTTGTTGTTGTTTATAGTCAAGCAAAAGAAGAAGTAGAAGAAATAACGTTAGTTTAAGCTTAAATTAAAAGCCATCATTGAGAAAAAGACAACAAGTTGGCTTAAAGAAAAATCAGAAATAAGTTACGTATTTAACTTTTTGGCTTAGTTAAGACAAAAACCTTTTGAAATAAGATTGCTGTTAGTAAAAGAGTTGGCAACTTGTTTGCTGTTAAACAAGGGTTTTCATGGTTCGGAAATTTTTTTTCAACACACGTTCATAATTTGTTTTTTTTTTCGGTCTATAAATGGGGCTGCAATTACGAGATTATTTTCAAATTTTCAATCTTTTCTGAAACAAACAGTTTAGAGGACGTTTTAGAAGTTGTTTTGTTGAAGTCGCTTAAAGAAGACCGACAATTACTCTTCCTCCGAGTTGCAGCTTCTGCAGATATCATGGAATAACCTAGCGACCAGCTCCGCTCTTTTACCCAGGTAGCGTTAGCTAAGGAGGGGAACTTTTTCTTAATACCGTTTGATACCTGTTCTAATCTACTTGTTACTTACTATTAGGTCTGCAACTTGCTTCCGAGCAGGTTCCCTATGCTCAGAGACCCAAATCATCGGGATCTTAGAATAATCCTCCATTTACTGAGAAAATAGACGACGTTTGTGGACATGCTTGTAAGCCTATAAAATATTCGAAAGGGATTCAGGGAATATCGTACAACTAAAGCTGTTTCGGCTTGGAAGACAATACACTGATTCAGAATTCTATAAGCTCTTGAGGTACAAGTTCTCTTTATATACCGTACTTCAGCAGTTTTTGTTTCAGATGGTGGTGTCTAAACACCTGTTCAGAAAGTTGTATAACTAATCGGTACCGAGAAATAAGGATGCGTTTGACTCTAGCATGCTGTTTTTGTCAGCAGTTCATCGAGTTCCACCAGATTTCCGCAAGAGTTGCATGCTGTTGCATGCTCAAGTTCGGTGGGAAGCCAATCCAATGGCGATGGCCGTCGTTGAGAACTTTGCAATTACATTGTTTTGCAGCTGCTACATACCAGATGGACGATCCCTATAACATTACCAGTACAATTATTACTTTGTGTAGCCAGCATACTGTGTTTCGACCTATTTGAGCTCAAATCTTTTAGTCTGTCTACAGGTTTCAATGATATCGCCTTTTAATAAGTGTTTGGGATCTCGGATCAAAAATATAAATACATACATACATAACATACATACATAAACATACATACATACATACATACATATACATACATACATACATACATAACATACATACATACATACATACATACATACATATATATAATACATACTAATACATACATACATACATACATACATATATACATACATACATACATACATACATACATAATTGGCCATTACAACCTTTCAGCTAGAATTATAACCTAACTTCTCATACCACTTATGTTGCGTGCGTTAATTTTATATATGAATGACGGGACCTACAGTTTAAAGTCGACTCTGGACAATAGATTTTTGAGAAACTTTTTATTGGCAATTTTTTATTTACTCTCACACGAAATTTGCTGAGAGGAAGTCGCGGAAGAAATATTTTTTCATATTTTCGTTTAGTTGGAGATGTCTGACCTGGAATTTAAACTGAGATTTCATGTCTAATTAGTCCACACACCACCTGCTAAACTATGGCTATGGTTATTCTCAAAAGTTTTGCCAAAAGCTGAGGATTGAACTTGAAACTCTTATGTAGTAAGACAACAAATCACCCACATTGCTACTTTACGGAGAATATAAGAATTTTCATTTGTACTTTTAACCGTGTAAATAGGCCTCTATGTAAGAAAAGAAAGAAAATTCAAATTTTTACTGCCCCTAGATATTGTAAGAAAATTTTTGCAATTAGTCTGTAAGCGTGTTAGCATTAATTGCTATTTTTTGTTTTTGTTTTGCATGTGGAGCGTACGCTTCGATAGGCCAAATATGATATGGTTTATCAAAGCGTAAATTTTCTCACAACTTTGTTTACATTTTGATAAAGAAGATAATGAAGATAAACAAATAATAATAAAAGAAAAAACTTAATCGCTAACTTATTATTTTTAAAATAATTTAAAAATAGTTAAAGAAATTATTTATTGTGGCATATTAAAGATGAACCAACTAACAAACATGCATGTGGGCTGATGAAATCGGTCAATGTTGTGATGTTTATTTATCTTGGTTTTATTTTTTTGAGATTTTTTGGAACTGAATCGGTGTTAGGGGCCTGGTACTAGGCGAAATCGGTACAGTTTCAATAGAGAAGCCATTGAGTGATCATCACTTATCAGATGGCTGACTGCATTGTTGAAGTATCTAAAAAGAAGCATACAAAATAGATCATAAAATTATTTTTATAATCTAAAATGGGATTGTAAATATTCGGGAAGATTTAGATTATTAAACAAAGAGTTTCTACTAACATTTGTTACAGTAGAGATTTGTTAACAATTTACAGATAAAGATGAAATGTTGATATAAAATGGAAAGCATTTCACACCAAACAGCTGAGCCTGTTATATTAACGGAAAGAAATTTAAAGAAAAAAAATTAAAAAAATTCTAGAGAATATGGCAACTGCTATAGAATTATCGGCAAATGATGTTTGGGGCCTATGCAGGCGTTATTTTAAAGATTACCACTCTGCGGATAACACTACACAGGAATCACAAAAAATTAATAATTTTGAGGTGAATTGTTTCGATTTAAAACCCATTTCGGATGATCCTGCTGGTTTTCTAGGCAGCCATCGCTATCTGGTAGTGGAAGTCACTGTTAAAAATCAAGCTAATCAGGATGCCAAACAGAAATTAAGATTCTTTACCAAATCGGCGCCCATGGAAATTGCTTCACGGATGGAATATCTCGAAGAATTTGGTGTTTTTAAGAAAGAAATCTCAGTTTATCGTGATGTTCTGCCCAAACTTCAAGAGATATTCGAAGGCATTGCACCCAAATGCTATTATGCTGATAACAATTGGCTAGTGTTTGAAGATCTGCATCAGCAGGGCTATAGAATGGGTGCCGGACGTGATGGTCTGTATGATCGTGAACATTTAAAATGTGCCATAAAAAATTTGGCTGCTCTACATGCTGCCTCATTGGTCTATGAAGTTCGGCAAAATCATCAATTCAATGAATTGAATCCCTTGGCTGTTAAGGAGAATGCCTATCCGCAGAATAGCCCACCCGAGCATATGCGTGTTCAGAATTTCTGTAATGCTGTTAAGGTCTTCAAGGCTTTTATAAAAGAAATGCCCAAATACCGTGAACAATTGAATTATATACTCACGCACATACACGATAAAATGTTTGTTTTATTCAAGTTTGTACAAACATCCTCCAAATATCGCAATGTTTTCTCTCATGGTGATCTGTGGGCCAATAATATTATGTTTCAGTACAGTAAATACGGTAATATACCTACTCAATCTCGATTTGTGGATTTCCAATTGGCACGTTATGCACCACCCATGCTGGATTTGATTACTTTACTTACCATACCCACTACCAGGGAATTCCGTCAAAAGTATCTCATGGAACTGTTGGCAGACTATTATCGTTATATGACGGATTTCTTAAAACGTGAACATCTCTCCATAGCTGACTTTATAACCGAAAAGGAATTTTATGCTTCCTTTGAAGAGCTACGCATTTGTGGTCTCATTGAATCCTGTCTTTTCAGCCACTTGACAATTTTGCCTCCAGAATTAACACAAAATTTAACTGGCTCTACGGATGGCTTCAATGATTTCTTTGCGCTCAAGCGTGAAGAGATCTGTTTGCAGGCTTTCCAGACCGATGAAACATATCGCAGCAGAATGACCGATATGCTAGAGGATTTAATTGATAATTTTATTTTAAAATCATAATTATTTAAGGAAATAAAATAATTTAACCACAAGTGTTCTGAGACGTGTGCGTTACTGTTGTCTTGTTTGAGTATTTTATTTGTATTTTATTAAGCCAATATAGTGTGTGTTAATATTTATTTAAATTCAAATAACAAAATGATAAAAATTTAGTTTTTAATTGTTAAATAAACTAATAAAGTTTTAGATTTTAAGAATAAATAAATTAAAATTCAATTAAGTGCTGCCATTCTTCCGGAATTCTGTTTTATTATCGCATTAAAAATTATTTCGCGATTACAAGGTACCTTATTAGATTACTATCAGCACTGCGTTAGTTAGTTTCTGGTACGAACTATAAGTTCAAATACTTTCTAACCAAATTTCCAGAGTTTCCTTGATATTTTCTAGGATTTATTATTATTCCTAGCAATCACATACAGTTGAACTGTCTTTCACAACGATATACCACATTGTAAGAAGAAATTTTCAAAACGGCATCAAATAAAGAAGAAAGAGCTTCAAATATTTTGATATAAAGTTAAAAAGAATTTTTAAAAATGTTGGTCTAGTAAAAGGCCTTCCCTATTGAGGAAGTGTAACGAGAGTAAATAAAAGCTTTTAGAAATCCACAAAGCCAATAGACCTATTTTCTTACTTGATATAGTGAAGAATATTTGAGAGCGAGAGAGAGATTAGTATACACACACTGCTGAGTTACATTGAACGGCCTAAGGCAACTTTCGTACACACAAATTCAACAAATATTTGAGTCTGCTATGTAGCATATTCAATGGCGTTTGATGAAAGAGTATCAGGATAGGATAGGTTAGGTTAGCGGATAGTTTGCCGTTCAGAGGTATGTTTATTCCGTGGCCCAAATGGCTGATTCTGTTACCCGGAGTACGGGTATTGCCTTTGTTATGATCCGTTAGTACAGTTTCCTTAGCGGCACGTATGCTACCAACCCCTGCTGTCACCCAAAAAAACCAGTAACATCTGCTTTAAAGTGCAGAGCATCACATAAAGGTGTTGGTATCGATTCCGCTTCTATCATATCATGGCACCTTCTGCAGTAATTCTGGTGGAACAGACCGAGAATGTGTTTTCCAAGAATGCTGTGTTTGTTAATGCTAATGTACACAGTGTCTCTAGACCATACGTAATGGTTCATTACAGCACTTCCGTCAGGATTACAGTGGTGTGAGACACCACTTATATTGTGTGTGTTAATTGGATTCCAAACGACAGATTTTTGAGAAACTTTTCATTGCGATTTTATTTACTCGCAGACTTTTTGTTAGAAATCTAATGAGAGAAAGTCGGCGAACATCAGTGCTCCATCGCATGGGAGGATCACCAGCAGAAAATAAGCAGTTACGGCACAGTTTTCAAATCCTTGACTCTGTACAGCATTTTTTTTTTATTAGAATTTGTGTGGCCATATAGGAAACGTATATGGGCTAGGGTATACTGGTTTTGGACTATTGCCTCAGGGCTTTATAAGATATTTAATCGCGATTGAATTTGGCAAGCCATTTAAAATAATCGTCATAAAATGCTTCCCAAATCTGTCGTTCGGGATTGATATAGGAATGAAGCCACTTTTGAGTGAGAATCTAGGTTGTAATCCTGACTAAGTTAAGTAAATATAATATTTTCAAATATCGAAAAAGGTCCCCAGTTAAGGCCTTCATGAGCACCTTTATGTTTGTTGGCTACCAACTTTCACATCATTTATGGAAAGCATACTAATCGCCTAATGCCGGCTATAAAGCAGCTTTAAAAAATACTTGATAAGCCAATTTGCTTTGTTTATGGTTCGTAAATAAAATTTAAATTTAAAGGAAATTATCTTTCTACTAAATAAACACATGAATTTATCTGTCAACTAAAAATACTCTTCAAATGTATCTTCAGACTAAATGGAAATAAATTTCAATAGCTAACGGTGTCTCGTGTGTATATAAAGCAAGTAAAATTAAAATTAAAAAAAAATTTTTTTTTGAAAAATGTCTGCCACCAAGCTATTATCACTGACAATCGGAGATATTCAAAATATATGTCAGGCCTACTTAAAGGATACACAGTCTGCAGATGAGTCGGGGCATATCGATATTGTGAATTATTGTTTGAAAAATGTTTCTGAAGATCTTTCGGGATTTTTCGGTTATCATCGTTTCTTAATAGTGAACACTGTGGTTAATGATTCAAATGGCCATGACACCGAAAAAACTCTACGATTTTTTACAAAATCTGCTCCCGTGGAAATTGCCTCACGCATGGAGTATTTGGAGCAGTTTGGTGTGTTTAAAAAAGAAAAATCCGTTTTTGCCGAAGTCTTGCCAAAATTGGAACGTATTTTTCCTGGTCTGGCGCCCAAATGCTATTATGCGGACAATAATTTGTTAGTGTTTGAGGATTTAAATTTGCATCATTTTAAAATGGCCGCTGGCAGGGATGGTCTTCTAGACTATCCCCATATGAAATGTACAGTGAAAACTTTGGCTGCCATGCATGCCGCTTCAATAGTTTATGAGTTGCAAGAGAAGAAAACAGTTCTGGAAATGCATCCGGAGGCTTGCCAGGAGAATGCCTATCCATTAAACTATTCACGAGATCATATGCGTTATCAGAATTTCCATAATGGCTTAAAAGTTTTTAAAGAATTCATCAAACTTATGCCCAAATATCATTTACAATTGGAGTACATTTTAAGTAATTTACAAAACAAAATGGCTGTCATATATCCCATGGCACAAACTTCTCGGAAATATCGAAATGTTTTCTCTCATGGCGATATGTGGGCTAATAATGTTATGTTTCAGTATGCAGACGATGGTAAGACACCCATAAATTGCCGTTTTGTGGATTTCCAATTGTCCCGTTATGCACCGCCGATGTTGGATCTGATAACCATTTTAACGATACCCACTTCAAGGGAATTTCGCCAACAATATCTAACGGTTTTAATAAACGATTATTATACTTTCCTCAGAGAATTTTTAAAGCAACAGCAGCTATCGTTAGAGGATTTTATACCACAAGATCAGTTCTATGAATCCTTTAAGGAGTTTCGTTTGTGTGGTCTTATCGAGTCATGTTTCTTTTCCCATTTAACCATATTGCCTCCGGAATGTACTCAAGCTTTGGCTGGCTCTGCAGATGGCTTTACCGATTTTTTTGAGCGTAAGAGAGTGGAAATTTGTTTGAAGGCCTTTCAAACAGATCAAATATATCGTGAGCGTTTAACGGATATGTTAGAGGATCTGGTGGATAACTATGTTTTACCTAAAGAAGCATCATGAGGAACGCTGTAGACGTGTCAAAGATGCCATACATTTTAAATTATGATCTAAAGAAAGTAGTTGTTGTTTTTATACAAATTAATAGGAAATATATACGTATCCTTGTTGTTGTTGGAAAATGTGGAAATAGACAAACAAATGCTTTTTTATTTCATTTTTTTTATTTTCAATGGTCAACTGGCTTAGAAACTGGTGTTACGAAGACATTCCCAAACTTAGACGACATGGCACTGTGCTTTACTGCGACTATACAAACTATTGTACTTCGAATTAACTGTATGGGATATCCTTATAATGTCTAGTTCAAGTCTACTGTCCTAACAAGCTTCAGTCTGCTATTCGGTATCAACAACGACTGCTTTACAGCTGATATGCACCAAGTGTTTCCTTCTGGAAAGCATTAATGTTTCGAAGATTCATACTTGTCGTCATAGAATCAACATACTGGACTCGCAGCAAACTCCACTCCTCACTGAATAAGCATATATAATGAGTCTAGAGGGCCTTGTCAAAAGACCGGTTACCAATCTGAGTTTATATCGGGATAGTTTGATGCATGACTCAGATCTTCTTTTATTTTAATTTTCCAACAAAAGTTTTGATTGCCTCGAAACCAATTGGTTTGAGAAGAGTTTTTATCTTTCCTTTCGTTGAGCATAACTTACGAAAGTTCTGCCCGAAAACTCTTGCTCCAGATTATTCCATTCTTGAAGTACTCCATTTTTTTTTGTTTCATTGGAATCCTTTGCCACAATCGTAGAGTTCTCCGATTTGGTCCAGGCGGCGTTTAAGAAGGCAGCTGTCGGTCAATTGATTTCTTGGGCTTCGAATTCTCTTACCATACACCCTATACACAAAGCTGTGGCCTTCACCATCATGCGCAGTGGACCTAAGTCCAATAAAGTCTCCAACGCTGCTGTAAATATTCTCATTGCTTCTGTTATGACAACGAGCAACGCGCCTAGTCTATGTATTTTGGTCCAACTTCCTTTGAGTTGTTTTCAAATTTATTTTATCTGTCTAGGCAATTGCTCCACTATTCGGCACTATTGGTTTGACCATCGTGGTACACATTCAGTGCCTAATTCTTGGGTTGTATGGGCAACATTTTCTTGCGCCGTTCTGCGTACGATTATGACATGTTTAGCCATTTTTGAAGTGTTAGCTATGAAATGTTAACAGATCGCAAGCATAACTTTTTTCAAATGCTAAAAACTCAATAAATAGGCCCTCAAATGCAAAAATAAATTAATTTTTAAGGCATTTAAAAATTATTGGAAGAATGATTGATAAAATTGAAAAGAAATAGGCCTCTATTTGCAAAAACTGAAATTATTTTATAAACCGGAAAAATATTCGTATTATTCCCCTTCGTAAGCATTCAAAGAAAAACAATTTTTTTTTTGGGAACTTAAACACTTGCACGCCAACAATTACACGATAAGCCATCAAAGAGGTAATTAAAGTAAAAATCTACAACAACAGCAACAACAAAACAAACAAAAATTTCAATCAAAAATGAAATAGTGTCCCGAAAAAAAGATTTAAAAGCTTCGAAAGTGAAAATATGAAACCACAGTTTAATGTCAACCATTTAACAGGACTGCACGTCAAGGCATAAGTGGTGAAGTGCTTGCATGGAACAACATGTTGCGGGTACGTGATGTGGTTGAGGAATATTTACGAAATTCCACATTACATGGTGCACGTTTTATTGTGGATAAAGAGTCATGTTGGCTGGAGAAAGCATTCTGGTGTTTGTGTCTATTGGCCTCATGGTTTGCCTCCTGGAAATTAATAAACTTATCGTTGGGTAAAGAAATGAAAATAAATTTTTTAAAAACGCTTGAAATTCTGTCTTAAATACTGCTTTCAGATGCCTTTGAAAATAATGCCATTAGTTTTGGTGTAGAAACCAGTTATCGTGATTGGGAAACAAATTTTCCCGCTATCGTTGTATGTGAATCGAAAAATATGGATCGCATACAAGAAGTGGCCGAACAGTAGGTTTTAAAGTAGAAAAATGAAGAACAAGAATTTGAAATTTTAGTTTCAGACTCTGGGGTGCCGATCATGATTTTACATTGGAAGAGGTTTTAAGTGAAATTGCCTTTTTTCGCGGCGAATCTTATCACACTGTTCACGAGTGTGGCGGTGAAGAACGTTCGGAAAATTGTTTCTTCTCTAATTTCTCCTATTATGCTCAATTAGTGCGCAGCAGTTGTGAGAGCACTATTAAGAACTGCTTATGGAATAATAAACCTTTCGATTGTTGTAAATATTTCCAACGCATGGAAACCGAATTGGGCCTTTGCTATGCCATTAATTCATTGCAGGCAGGGTAAGTTTGAAAACGGAGTCGTTCGATAAGATTTAAATTGAAGTGTGTTGTTGTGTTGTTGTTGTTGCTTAGGAAAATGAAAGGCGCCAAGTTGGATATGTGGTCGAATCGTTATACTGGACCCGGTGCCCTGCGCTTGGATATTTACACGGAGGCGGTGGTAAGTATAAAAGAAGCAATGCAAACAGACGATCTATTTCACGGTCCATACAAAGTCTCCTGCAACGCAGATATTCTGATAAACGTTAGCATGATGTTCGATAAGCATCCTGCTATTTCCTCGAATTTGTAAACTGCGCTCAAACCTTTACTTCAACATTCTGAATGTTTTTCCCTTTTTAGGTTTTCATTTTGGGCGAAGAGGAAGTACCAACCTTGGTTACACCCAAAACAGATTATTTAGTTGTGGGCCCTTATATATCTTTTGTGTAAGTAGTGGTCTGCTAACCCTGCCTAAACAATTCATACTTCATTTTACCATTCCCATCTTATATTATGCCATCAGACGCCATATTTCCAAACGCGACATACAAAACGATGAACAAATTCGTGACACTAGCGTTTTTCAACGTAATTGTCGTTTTAACGATGAAAACAATTTGGATGTGCATCAGTACTATAGTTACAGTGCTTGCACGGTGCAATGCCGTAAGGATAAGCAAATGGATTTGTGTAACTGTTCCAGTCATCTGTCACCGAATACACCCGATTGGCAGAAATGTAATATGGATGGCTTGGAGTGTCTTAATAGTAACTATGAAGGCCTGTCGGTTATTATAGCCAAGTGGTCTAAGGGTCGTAAGGGTTTAGTGTGTGATTGTTTGCCCTCATGCACTGAAGTGGATATAACCACTGTGGTGGATAGCAAGGAAAAGTAAGGAAATGAAGGAATTTTTTTTTTTTTTTTGAAGAAAAATCATTAAATTTTTTATTTCTTAGTATTTATAGCCAGAACCCGGTATCTAAAGTGGAAATAGCTTTGGTTGAATTGCCTACCGAACGTTATAAACGTAATGTGGTGCGTGGTAAATTGGATTTAGTGGGTAGGTTGCATTATCTCAACTTATTGTTGTCCATTTAAGGACTTAATATCCTGTGTTCTAGTATCTATTGGCGGCACTACTGGCTTATTTGTGGGCGCCAGCTTATTAAGCTTTGTGGAAATCATTTACTACATCACCATACGTCCATACTATGGCAAGCGTTTACTCCGTGCACAAAATCATACGCAAACTGCTTCCTAATTGCTAATGCAGTTTTATGTTTATCTGTGCGATCTTGACATTGTTTGTGGATTTGAATTTAATCAGCAATTGCTTATCTTTAGTAACAAACCGTATTCGCTAATCAACTTTAATTATCGTTATCGTCAGTGTAATTTGTTTTTAAGTTTATTTTTTTTTTTAAGATTTTTTGCCACAACTGTTTACACTTTGCAATTACCGACATTTATTTAATAAAGCACTTGAAAAGATCATTTAAAAAATTTAGAAATGTCGGGGAAATGTTGCAGAATTGTATTGTTGCTTCACGTAGTTCCAAATCCAAAATAGTCTAGTGGGACCTAGCGGCCAATGAACCGATTCAAAACGTGAGGTTAATTGTTCACGAAACTCACCTCTCAATAAGATCATGGTATCGCTTGTCGTGTGTCATGTGTTGTAACCAAATCCATGCCGAAGTCCAGTCTTTTTCATTTTATCGAATTTCTTCATGAGCTTCTTCAGCGATTTATGAAGTTGAAATGGAATTTCTGGCATCCCTTCACAAACGACTTTCAAGCTATGTTTGATGGCAAACAAGATATTGTTGAATAGTCCATGTATTGAAGTGCAATTTCCATTACAAATTGCTAAGTACAGTTCAATCCCAGGGTCTATTGTTTACAATCAGAATTTTTGAACGAAACAATCAAGGAATAAGAACAGAAATTGGGCAATAGAGACAATAGCCATAGCCGCGCAACTAAAGAGCAGCAACTGGAAAGCCCTTGGTCTAGGTTTTTCCAATTGTTTTCCATCTTTTGATTTAGCTTGGTTAACCAAATTCTGTTACTTAATTTAAAACTGCAATTATTTAAACAATTGTTTTTGTTAGTCCCTTTAGCTTAAGCTTTCACTTAAAACGTATAAATTTTGAATATTGTTTATCAGCAGGTGTTGGCCAGCCTTAGACTTTTTCTATTGTATATCTTATCAAATGAACGTTTTTAAAAATTCTGAATTTATTTCCATACTAACAATAAGTAAAACATGTTTCCGATTAATATACGATATATTGTATAATAATATTGAAAGGTTTTAAATTGTGTTCATTTGTTTTCCCATACGACGTCATAAATTATTCGTTAAAATAAATTATTTATTATTAAATGATTTTACAATATTATGCCTATGGTCACTCTATACATGATAATAAAGGCTTTCGAATTTATAAATTTTCAAATTCAAATTGTAATCCAAATATTCTATAAGGGATGCCAGAGTAAAGAGAGAAAAAGGGAAGTATTGAATTTGCCAAAGTTCCTTTACAACTACACTAAACACATGTCCGCAGAGGGTAATTGTTTCCTACATGATAACAGCTATTCCAGTAAGCATTTTAAGACCTGCTTCAAAAATCATAAAATATCTTTGAATTTTTTATTGAAGTTAACGTTAACGTTTCTAGTAGGTAGTGTGTTGGCTTATTAGACGAAAGGCCAGGGTTCGAATCCCCGGTCAGACATCAATAGACGAAATATGAAAAAATATTTCTTCGGTGACTTCCTCTTTCAGCAGATTTCTGGCAAAAACTCTGAGCTTTAAAATAAAAGTGCCATGAAAAGTTTCTGAAAAAAAGTCTGTCGTTCGGAGTCGACTTTAAACTGTAGGTCCCGCCACTCATATATAAAATTAACACACCTAACATAAGTGGTGTGAGAAGCTAGGCCGCCGTAATCCTGACTGGGTTGTAATGGCCCATTATGTATGTATGTATGTAATGGCGACGTTTAATCGAATATTTTTAGAATAACTAAGGATATAAAGTATGCCTCTTTGAATGAAGCCCTGGGGTGGTGGTGTCCAATGATGATTTTAGTTGGTAGTTTGCAGATTTCAAGTGCTGAGGCCGTTGGCTCGATCAGTGACTCCTGGGATTTGCTGAGACTGTCTGATTGTTTGTCTGACATTATATGTGATTACTGATCATAGAAAAAAGAATGTGAGAATTATTACTAAAAAGCAATTCTTGAAAAAAAAAAGTGAGGAAGACAACTACACTCGACATTCAAATAAAGAAAGAAATTGTCCCATGCTATCCCCTCTTTCTTTTCTCCCATAACCGTTGATTGTATTTCTGTGTGTGATTGATTAAAATCCCAATTGAAAAAAGAAAGTGAGAATTATTATTATAAAGTAATTCTAGAGAAAGAAAATAAATTATGAAGGTCTTACTTACGCTGTTCATTAAATGAAAGCAATGTTTTAAAAACAAATTTGTTTTCTCTTATAACTTTCCTGTGCTCCAACACAATGCAATGCTTGAATAGGAATCGTGTCGTGAGTGTTGACCTTGAAAAAACATGTTATAGGAGCTAAAGCAACAGTTCTTAATCTACTAATAGGCAGATATATGGTCGACTGTCGGAAGATACTCTTATGAGAGCCTGTAATATATACAAACCCTTGAATTATGTGGTATATATGGATATGATCGTGACAAAGTCGCAGTAGTTTCGTTAGATAGTGTGTTGGATTATTAGACGTGATGATTCCTCAACAAAACGAAATATTAAAAAAGAAATATTTCTACGGCGACTTCCTCGCATTAGATTTCTGGCAAAAACTCTGAGCGTTAAAATAAAATTGCCATGGAAAATTTCTCAAAAATTTGTCATTCGGAGTCGACTTTGAACTGTACGTTCCGCCACTAATGTATTAAATTAACCCACACAACATAAGTGGTTTGAGAAACTAGGTTGTATTCGTAACTAAATCCTTGTAATGATCAATGATGGATGTATCTACATACATGGACATGATTGATTCAGATTTACAAAGAAGTTGAGTTGAGTTAATTGATATAAAATTCTTGTAGGGTATTACGTGATCACTTTTCGCCAACAATTGCTTAGATTCGTTACGCTATTTTGAATGTGACAAGGCATATATTATTTTCGAATGTACGCCCCCCCCCTAATAGCTATTAAAACTATATTATATTTTGAATATTTTTTTTATCATAATTGATAAGGCAATCAATTTGAAAAAAAATTTTTTATTTATAAACACAATTTAAAAAAAAAAATAATAAAAGTCAGTCGATATATATTATCGAAGTGGTAGGTAGGTATAGATGAAGAATAAGAGAAAAATTAAATTGAATGAATTGGAAGTAGCGGTACGCAAAGTGACAAAGTGGGAACACTTGGGTAAACGATTAGATTAAGTAGAAAAACAAACACAATAACAACAAAAACAACAACAAAAAAAAAAAGAAAAAAAGGAGGAAAAAAATTGTAGAAGAAATTGTGAAAAACGAAAATGTGTAACACGGCGAGATCAGTGGATTCCAAAGTTTCAGCAAGAGTACAACGTAAGGCAAATTGAAACGTTTCTATATAAGAGTTCAAAAACAACAACAAAAACACCAAAAATAAATAAAAAGTTCTTAAAGCAACAACAACAAATTGGATAAACGCCAAAAACATATTTTCTTTTCGCTGAAAACAAAAAACAAAAAACAAAACAAAACAAAAACAAAACAAAAACAAAACAAAAACAAAAAAAAAAAACAAAAAAAGAAAGAGAAACGACAAAGATGTCCCATCGAAATTTCGTCAATCTATTAAGTTTAGACGAATGTCAAATCATTATTTCGAAATACTGTGAAGAATCTAACTACGGCACAGAATTAAAGGTCCACTCATATGAGATTGTACCAGCTACAGAGGCAAAAGGATTCCTGGGTGAATATTTTCATTTGTTTATAAAATCCTATCCAACAAATGAGCATGATTTAGAGGTACTTACCTTAAATCGTTTTTATTAAACGCAGGCCTATTTTCAGGCATCCGATAAATTGAATAAAAACATTGCTTTTTTACAGTTATCAGTGATCAACGAAAGTGATGCCATATTATTGAAATTTTTTATTAAAAATCTACCACCCGTTGACGAGCAACATGAAAAGGTCACAATATTCCGTAAAGAAAGTTCCTTATATGGTTCGCTGTTGGCGAAATTGCAGACATACTGTAAGTTTTATAAAATATTTAAGAAAAGTATTAAGCCCCGGTTAGCCAAACGTTCGCGGAACGTACATTCGTTTTTAGAATACGAAAAGCAATGAGAGCAGTTGCCGGACCGTAATGTAATTTAATTGCTCGTCATATGTTATAATCGAACGTGTGTTTCGTGAACGTTTGGCCAACCGGGCCTTTATACTGATCCAAGAGAAATTAAATTAATACAGCTCGACATTATACTTCACCTTCATCGATTTTGAGAAACATGCGTTGCGATTGATCGTAAATCAGTATGGCTGGTGCTAATAAGGAGTACCACCGTCGCTACATATTTTTGTTATCTAAGTAGCAATGTGACGCCTGACGAAATAGAGGATTAAGTCAGTGAATCCGTTAATGGTTTAGAACATCTCAGAACAAAATTTCAGACGCTGTAATGAAAGTTCTCTGGATTTCTTCCTAAAAAGTTTTTCGTCTCAAACAACTACAGAACAGCAGCCAGAGTGGTAATATCTCTTCTATTTTGTATTTCAGAAAAGCCTTTTGACACCCTAAACCTTTACGCAATTTTGAAAACTGTTTCTGGCATTGGTTTTTAGCACAAGTGCTTAATGTCGAGTTATAGACAATAACGCATTGAGCAACATATTCGAGTTTATAGCTTTCGCGTTCGTCCTCTTGTCCTTGATATCGTTCTTCGTGAAAATAATTCCAATTTATTTTCTTTCAAATTCATTCCAGCTCCTACACCCTGGTGTCCTAAAGTCTATCTGTGCTATAGAAACCTGCTCGTTCTGGAAGATCTCGATAGTCTAGGGTATTGTTCATTGGCTTCAAGGGAATCTTTAACAGAGACCGAAATGTTGCCCATACTCAAGGGTCTAGCAGCAATGCATGCCTCTAGTATTCTATATGAATTGGACACACAAGATAATATTGAATCCAGCTACTATGAGAGTCTAAAGGAAATCACCGTACATCCTGATATACCCTGGTTTACTACAGGTCTTAAGGCCATTCTCGAAGTTGCCAAATATCATTCGAAATACCAGAGTGAAGTATCACAAAAATTTATCGCCGATGAATTGCCTTTACATCTGAGAGGCATTTATTTTATGGTGAATGCCTCACCAAAGTATCGCAATGTCTTGTGTCATCGCGATACATGGGGTGGTAATATTTTTTTAGATCCTATGGATACTGATAAATCAGCCATGTTTGTGGATTTTCAAACGTGCCGCTATAGTCCTGCTGCCATCGATGTCATCTTTACATTGTTCATGAATTTAACGAAAGACGAGAGATTGTCGAAGCAATCGGAGTATTTGAAATATTATTATGAACAGTTAAGCAAACATATGGAAGAGAAGGATCAGGTTATATTTACCGAAACGGAATTTATGGAATCCATTGAAGAATTTCAATTGTTTGGTCTGGTTTATAGAGCTTTGGCTGCCTCTATATTGAAGGTTCCTAAAGAAATGGTGGATGATTATTATAAAAATGAAGAGAGATCGGTAAAACTATTGGAATATATGCAGGAAAGTGAAGAGTTTCGTCTGCTAATGGAAGAGTGCATTGAGGATATTATAGAGGCTGTAGTAGATTTATCGATAAAATCGGATATTTATTAAAAATTATTTTGAAAAAATATTGTAAAGTATTATATTGACTTAGCCAAAGTGAAAATTATTAGAAAAATAAAACCAAAAAAAAAAAAAGATTTTTAAATTATCGATAATTTTATCAATAATACTAAGGGATTTATCGATGACTGTAAACAAATTTGTTTAAATATCAAAGTAATTAATGTTCCAAATAGTTTTAACGACATAAGCAACATTTATGTGCTAAGCCTACCTAACCTGATTTCGATTACTGTTATCGATATGTTTAACTATAAGGTTATGAACATATTTTTCTAAAGACATCGATTTTTTTTAAGGAGCATCTGTTTGGGTAAACAGTAAAAACATGATCTTTTCATATACGTTTCATTAAATTGGCTTTAAGATGTCTTTGCATGTGGTTTGTGATCTCTTTGCATACATCTGCGGGTTAAGAAAGTCCCACAAGAAAAAGTCTTACAAAACCAAATCGCACAATCTCGATGACAATATCACATCACTTCTATGCCAGATGATTATGACCACAAATCACTTGTGCAGAATATCCCATGTGGTATGAGCCGTGTGAACCGTAGCGTTGTCTGGTTGACAGCCTTTGTAGTTGGTATCCGGATCATCCAATTCAGGGCAGAATTTTGTCATCATCGACCTATACTGTGCGCCGTTTTCAGAGATCTCCTACCCAGAAAAATTAGGCCTCTGATATGATCAACTCGGGAGAATATGAGGAAATCTACACGGAGTCTGCAAGTTTCTTGGAAGGGGTTAAACCTAGGCTATCTCTGAATACCTTAGTGTGTTTCAAGTACTACACCTCTTAACATATTTATGGACTCGATAATCAGATCTCATTCACATAGAACCTTTAAGAGCAAACTGGTTGACATATACTGCATTTCCCATGAACGTCTAGTTACAGGAATATCTCATGTCAATATGCTGCTGATGAACATGCTAGAGCACACTCATACCGAATATCAACCCGCAAGTGATGTGTGCTTTAGAATATATGCTAAGCAGATATTTTTATTGACCGTTGACTAATCCTGGTCTAGGAAAGAAAGAAAGAGGATCAAATTTAACTACTAAATTAGATCGTAGGGATATATATTTGGTTGTATGTAAAAGGTATTTCTGAAGAGATTGTAGATCGTATTAGAAAATCAATGCCAATGGCACATGACTCACATAGTTCTTCGATAGGCTAATGGAGTCGTGGCTTAAATGGAAAGCCCTGATTATCAAGATCTGTGCAGCAGAATCTGTCAATATCCTATTCCATTATTTTATCACGTATTTCCTTCAGATATAGCAGAGAATATCATATCAAAACAACCTTTTTCACTGACTTGTCTTGAAATGTTGCCTTTAGTTAAGCAAATGAGGGTTATTTGCTTTAGGGGCCTCAACACTATGTAGTGGCTAGTAACCGCCAATATAGTTTTTGTATGTACTACAGCAATTGATATACGTAGGCCTTAAAAAGCATATTTACGAAAAATCTAAAAAAAAAGAAAAAGAAAAGGCGCTGAAAAAAAGCTATCTTGACAACACTGAATGTATATAACTGTAAATTAAGAATGCACAAAAAAAAAAATAAAAATTTACTGCAAACGTACAATGATCACCTAGAGAACTGCTGCTATATAAAGTGATAATTTTCTCTTGTCTTTGAGTGGCAGTCTCTCTTAAATAAATTGATTTAATTTTTACAATAGCGAGTCAAGCCATTATTAGTTGGCCTTGAGTTTAAAATTAAAATAAAATTTATTTGCAAAATTATAGCCAACAAACGCTTATCTTATCATCACGGTGAGTAGATAAACCTAAGTAAAATTTTATTTAGAAAAATATTAAAAAATTATAATAAAAATTAATAATAAATCTTTAATTAAAAATCAAAATAATTATTGTTTGCCACTAAACTATTGCGCCAGAATTAGTTGAAGGTATACAAGACCGCAAGAGCGGATCATCGTTTTTACGAATTCATCTAAAATTTTATCTGCACGTGATAGTCAAGTGCATAGACATATCATATCATATTAAAACAACAACAAAAAAAAAAAAAAAAAAGAAATAAAATTTAATTTCATTTTAATTTTTCTTAAAAAATAGAAAAAAAAAATCGAAAAATAAAAGCAAATAAATAAACATACAATGGCTGCTGCTCTACCAATCAACGATATTATGGAGAAATATCTTCAAAATGATTTAGTGACGTGGGTAGAGTGTCTAAAGATTTTTGAAAATATCAAGGAAGATGAAGACTTCAAGGCTACACTGCATGCATTTGAGATAATACCAGACCTTGGTTCGATTGGTTATTTGGGTGAATATTTTCATTTGACATTAAAATATGTGAAGGACAAGGTAAGCGGGTTTTGTAACATATTTAAGGGAATTTCATTTTTAATATTTTAAGTTTCATTCTGCCGTTGTAGGAGACTGAGTTATTGTCAAGGCGTTTATTTGTTAAAACAAAGCCTTATCATAACCCTGATACGGCGGAATATATGCAAAGAACGGGCATGTTGCTAAAAGAATCAACATTGTATAGCACTTTGCTCAGTGAGATAAGTAGATATTGTAAGTAATAAAAAAAGTTATCGATAACATATACATACATATAATATGTATTGATCTTGTAATATTTAGAAAACTTTAAGGTTAACTTGATATTTTTAAATAGTATTTGATTTTTATTATCGATAAATATAATATGTATTGCTATCGATAACATATACTTATAATGTGTTATAAAATATTGTAATATTTAGAAAATCTTAATTGTAGTACATCGTATAACAATTTTGATATCGATAACTTGTTATAGTTCTTATAAACATTTCTGATTTATTAATTTCAAAAGAAATTTTTTTTATCTAACAAAACAGGTTTATCGATAATTTTTAAAAACTAATCAAACATTCACATTTCTTTTTTATACACTGCAGCGAATAATATCTGGTGTGCCAAATGCTATTTGGTTAAAGAAGATCTCTTTGTTATGCAGAATTTACAAGAGCTTGGCTATGAACCCCTACAGAAACCAGATCGATTTTTAACTCTCGATGAAATTAAGACCACACTTAAAGGCTTAGCTGCCATGCATGCCTGTAGTTTGGCTTATGAGAGCGAACATGAAATAACAATCGGTGAACAATTCGAGGGCGCTCTATTCGAAGTCACCGTTGCACCCAATGTCGTATGGTATACGGCAGGCAAAAATGTAATCTATTTTAATTGAATTTTTTTCTTTAAAGCCGTATTTAATAATTTCCGTACATTTAGGCCATAAAAGCTATAGCTTTGAGAAATCCTCTCTATCAATCTGAACCCCTATATCTATTCATTGAAAACCAATTGCTCGGAATTTTGGATAGCGTATACGAGCTATTACAGCCATCGGATAAGTATTGCAATGTCCTTTGTCATCGTAACATTTGGGGTGGCAGTGTATTCTTTCACAAAGATAAGCCCAATGAGAAAGGTTCAGTTTTTGTTGATTTCCAATTGGCACGTTACCTACCACCAGCCATCGATGTTGTAACGACATTATACATTAATATGCGGCCCGGTGATCGCAAACCGATTGAAGAAGAATGCTGTGAATATTATTTTAAACAGTTTACCAAAGAATTAAAGGATATGGATTTGAATCCCGATGATTTTATAAATTATGAAGATTTTCTATTGTCCTTTAAGGAATATTGCCTATTTGGTGCTCTCTACAATTGCCTACTGGCAACGATGTTGCGTGTGCCAGGTGACTTTCTGAAGAATATGAAACTGCATCATCCACCAGATTTCAATCAAGATGATCGTACCAGGGATATAATAGAATTAATGGAGAAAGATAAAGAGTATGGCCAATATGTTGTGGAGTGTATAGAGGACATGATGTCATTCATATGGAAAGAAAATTATGTCGCTTAAAATAGAACCTTTTATGTTTTGTGTCGATCATCATTCAGTTTATCGAGTTATTTATTGCATGTGTTTCTGTTTTCTTTATTTTTTTCTTTTCTTTTTATTGTTTATTGTAGGCTTTTGTAATCCTCAGTAAATTGTAAAAATCTATTTTTTAAATAAAAATTTTTTTATAAAGTAAAAGCAAAAAAAAAAAAAAAGCATTAAGGTGTCTGTGTCTCCAAGTCAAGTGGCATACTTCTAAAGTCAAGAGTCTGTGAAAACTTCACAGATTTTTCGATATTTTTAATCGTTAGAACATTCCATTGAGTCTGGAATATCAAAATTCTCTCTTTCACATGACAACATGACAATATGACTGCTTCAAGTTAAAGCTTTAAAGGCTATCAAAATCTAATCTTAATCGTCTAAGCGTGGGACCACGCAATACTTCTTAAATCTCCATCCTGTAGAAACAGAAAACAATTTGAGTTTCTTAAATTCCACCATGTCTTGGAGCTGGCTATTATAATTATGTCGTCCAAGTAACGAAAATCGTAGAATTCTATTGCCATAAAAGCACGCTTGAAGAGTAAGATCCCATCAAGGCCAGAGTTTAAACTCATTGCATTGGCTGTGCACCTTGATGGTAAACCTATCCCCAGGTTAGTCAGATGACAGGGCATGTAAACTCAAATTTTCCAGAGTAGCAATTGTTTCCAATAACAAGTATATTCTGTGATAATATAGTTTATTCAGATAACCAGGAAGTAATATCCTGTAGGAAACCATCTAGAGATTCCTGCAATATCCACCATTTAAAGTTAAAGATCACAGCAAATGAGAAGTCAAAAACCTTCTATTCATATCAAGAGCCAGAATCTGAGTCGTTCGGCAAGATTTAGTTTGCTCCTCAGATCAACACAAACTGCTGAAATTATTTCAGCGAATGTCGAGTCTAGCGACATGGTTTCGAATACGGTAATGACTTGTGAGAATCATAGGAAGGAAGAAGTCCTACAGAGCCTATTCTTGCAGTCAAAGAATTTAAACACTCTTCCATGGAAGAGTACCTAGTTCAAGTGAGGCATGTGGGAGATAGTAAACTTTGGAAACCAACAGTTGTCAGTTCATTTAAACAATTACCAGACTATGATCTCCTGTGTTACGAAAACCCATATCAAGATGTTTCCCTAAATGACGTGACCGAACTTTCCGTTGAAATTAAATGTTTTACCTGGGGTTGGAGACTGCTTTTCGAGGTATGATGCTCTGATTTTAAAGACCTGAAAGCAGATTATTGCTTCGTGGTCGCGTGTTAAACAGGGTCACGCGTTAAAATAACTGACTGTAAATTAATCATAATAATCAGGATAAACGCCGTTTGGTTGGCATCTACTGGGCGTCAATATCCTTTTAAAATTGCTCGAATTCTTTTATTTTGTTTTTGTAATTTAAATTTATTTCTGAAACATTATTTTTCAAGTTCTATTTCGGTTTCAAATCAAAATACTCCATTATCTCCTGTACAGTGAACAGCACTTTCTCCAAATACGTAGCATCAATTTTAGCCACTCGTTCAATCATTTCTGTACGATCAACGTTCATATAACGATCGAAATTTTCTTGTTCTGCAAAACGTACAGTTTGAGCCCAACCTTTAGGTAATTTCATCAAAGGTTCGCAAATTGCACGCAAAACTAAGACTGGCAACAAGGCGCGTTGACAGTCAATTTGGAATTCATCTTCTGTAATTAAATTCTCAGGCAAATTCTTACGTTTAAGTGCAGCTTTTAACGATTGATGGTAGTGTGTTAAGAGATCTTTCAATAATTTTGAACGCTTTAAAGGGCTTTCAATATTATTGTATAGAAAGAATAAAACATCGATGGCTGGTGGACTATAACGTGTTAATTGGAAATCAACTATGCGGCATGCTACAGGTTCTCCAGAGCTATTCAGTTCCCAAAATATATTACGATCCCACGAGTCACGATGACAGAAGACATTGCGTAGAGTGGCAGAGGGTTCCGTATAGTCCTGTATGTTGTTTAAAATATTTTTTAACTCCAATTTAATAAAATCTTGTGCCTTTTGGTATTGATACTGGGGATGGTTTTGAGCACAGTATAGTATAGCCTGCAGGTTAAAATATCTTGTTGAAGAAACAAGCTTTGAAAACTTAGTAAAAAAGTAAAATCTTACCTTTGCACCTGCAGTATACCATTCATTTGTATTCGTTAATTGTAGTTCAAATAAAGAATTTTTAAATTGTTGGCCTATAGCCACTCCTTCTTTCGCTTCCCATGCTAAACTAGCAGCATGTAGTTCGGCTAAATGTTCCAAAAATAGCTGATAATGTTTTAACGTATACATCTCACCATCTTGCATTTGTTTGAGGTTCTTGTCCGGCTGGGAAAAGTCTTCTAAAACCACCAGATCTTTGCGCGTTAGAAAGGCTTGAGGATATAAAGGTTTACTGGCATATTTCTGTATTTGGGGTAGAATATCTCTATAAATCGCTGATTCTTTAACAAAAAACCCTTTGCGTTCACACTCATCACGATAGAGTTCATTGCCGATCGGTAAAGTTTTAATGAAATACGAACGTTTTATCGTAACACAAGCACCCTAAGAATAAAACATCTGTTAAGAAAAATCTGGAAAAGATATTCGAAAGCTTTATTTCTATACCTCTTGCTCAAGCTCCGTTTCTAATTTGTAATAGTCCCCCATGAAGCCCACCAGTTCATTTGAACATTTTTTTATTTGATACGTTTTAAGTTTAATTCGTTTTGAATCTTTAGAATTGAAATCTTTTCTTATGATTTCACAACATTCTTGATAGCAGTTGTGATGCGTCGCTCTCATCCATGTTTAGTATGCCGACTGAATATTAAAAAACTAAACAATCAAAACAATTTTCAATTCCCATAGACCCTAAATTATCTAAACTAAGAGGTATTTTTCATGTTTAATTTACAGACACTGTTGTTGCTACTTAAACGATTAGTAGTAGATACGCTTCTTTATTATCTCTCTCTCACCCTAAGTGTGATTCTGATAAAGAGAACAAATACTGAAATAAATTAAATTTTGTAGTGGTGGGTAAAAATATAGCAGAATATAAAATTGTTTAAAGTAGTAGCAGCAATAGTGGTAGTTGTAGCAGTAGTTGTAGCTGTAGTAATAGAAGTAGTAATAATGGAACTAGTAGTATCAGTAGTAGTGGTAGTAGTAGCATTAGCGCCAGCATTGGTAATAGGAGCAGCAGTAGGGGCAGTAATTCCGTCAGTAGTATTAGTATTAGTGGTATTATTAGTAGAAGCAGGAATAGTAGTGACAATAGTAATATCAGTAGTAATAGCAGTAGGCGTCACAAAGCGGTAACAATAGTAACTGATGGTACTGATAGTAGTAGCATCAGTAATATCAGTGGTAATAGTAGTAATAGTATTAGTGTAGCAATGGGAGCAATAATAGCGGTAACAGTAGTAGGAACATTAGTAACAACAGTAGTAATAGTAGTTGCAATAGTAGCAGTAGCGGCAGTAGTGTGGCAATAATAGTAATAATAGCAGTAGCAGCAATAGTGTAGCAAAAATAGTTGCGATAGTAATAGCGGTAATGAAAGTAGTAGCAGTGATAGTAGCAGCAGTAATGACAGCAATGGTTGGTACTTACTTTCAAGCCTAATAAACGCCTTTGATATCCATTATCTTACAGACACATTTTTATTCTTGAAAAAATACTGGAGGCAGTACTAGGGTTTGCGGATGATACTGCAAAGTGTAATTGTATGCAAACGAGACAATTTCTAAAATAAAAAATTAGCCAGTGGCGTATAAACTAGCTAAGCACAAAACAAAGGCTGTCATAAATATGAAACTTTAAAACGATCGCTGAAATATTTTGTTCGTCCTATCGAAAAGTGTCTGAAACTGATCCCTAGATTCCTAGATAGTGTGTACTTCATATCTAAGATTGCTTTAGAATAGCGAATGTTTTTGGGGAAGATATCATGACATTAGGCTATTATTCTTGAGTGAGTATCTGAGACACTCGCTAAGGCTGGTACTGCGAAAACTTCTGAATTCCTCTGGAGAGAGGCAAATAGGTAGTCCAAAACAAACTTTACTTATAGCTAACCAGAATCCATTTAAAGAGAGCAGGGATTACATGGAGTGTGTTCTGCAGAAACTATTACAAGGGGAAAAGTAGGAGATCATAGAATATCCTCGTTATCATTGCACGGCGCTTGGAAACCTAATACGAAAAATACTTAGACATGCAGAATTTTTTAATAAGACGAGTTTAGATGCAGATAGATAGGACAGAACCCACGCTTACACCAAACTATGGGAGAAATTCAAATAAAGAGCTTAAGTTAAACCACGAAATACTTACTGTCGGTAGTCCTAACGGTAGTATAGGATATCGTATAGGATATCCCCTTGTATTACCAATTAAGCTATGCTCCTGGAACCAGATACCAATTAAACCTCATTTAAATTTTTATTAATTGTCAAGCATTCTTCTTAGCATCCAAATAGGAGCTTAAGGTGGTGCTATAAACTCGCTCACAGGTGTGTTTTATTTATAACCACTCTCATTCTTATTTATTGGATTTGATTCGTTTAAAACTAGCAACTATTTGAATGCAAGAAGAAGCATGGAAGAAGCTTAAACTCTGAAACAGGTTCTTAGAGGTTCGGGGGTATATTTTCTAGACGTGGCATAAGTAATACGTTCTAGAATTAAAACAATTTGATTTTTTTCTTCTTTTTTTTAATAATTTATAGGATTTTTCTTTTCTCTTCTTCTTTATTTTAAAACAATACTTCATTTTACAAATCACTTTTGAATTTCTTTAAGTTGGTAACGTTAATAAATATTTTTCTTTTGTTTTTTTTTTTGTTTTTTAATTTAAAAAATTTTTAAGCCTGTACAAAATCATTAAATACATAGGTTATGTTCACTTTCTAATCGAAAAACTTTCTTTTTTTTTATCGATAATAATTGTAAATTTTCAAATTTTGCAAATTTTAGTTTAAAAATGTTTATAAAAAAAACTTTTTAATTTTAATTTTTAAATTTAATTTTTCTTTTTAAATTTAATTTAATTTTCTGGCAATTGTTTTTTTGTTGTTTTTTTTTAAATAAATATTTTGTAGGCAGAGGCAAAATTTTTAAAGCATGGTTCTTCTCCTTGTTCTTGTTCTTCCGGTTTTATTATATTTTGTTAACACAATACTATTCAGTCCAACTACTCAGTCCAACAGTCATTATTTGGGTCATTGTCATCGTCATGCTCTTCAAAGTCGCGTATATTAAAGTCCTCATTGAATAGGTCCTCACCCTCCGAGGACTCAGATTGTCATCTCGGAGCATTGATACGGGTCGGTATGGTTACAATACTTTTTGGTGGTCTAGGCATACGTATTGTGGTTGTTGTGGTTGAATTCGTTTTAGCCGAAACACTCGGTATCAGTTGTTCGTTAATCGAGTTGGACGTTTGATTCAGGCAATTACAACAAATGTTATCACAACGTATGAGCAAAATTAAGCCGGCCAATATCCAAAACACAATGGCAGGCCATGAATATTGAGCACATGCAGCAAATAGTACGCCACCAATAAAAATGCAAGAGCAGCAAATAACAGGACTGACAGTAATCACACTGCCCGTGTATTTGGGTATGAGAGGCATCATAAGGCTAATAATGAAGACACCTAAAAAGAGAGTTTAAACTTGAAATTTTTCGTTCAAAAAAAAAAATCCCTAAGCTGTTTACCTATGGAACCCGTTAAAGCAGCTGGTGGCCAATGCATAAATATGCCTGCTAAGCTTAAAGCAATTCCTAAAAATACCACCACTATGGCAAATATAGTTACTCGCCATGAAGAAACTGTAGGCACACGAGCTGTACGATCCAAAGGACCGGCTGTGGTTACTTTCACCTTTTGTCTGTACTCATCGACAATGGCATCGATATCGGTAGAAGTATCGGAATCAGAATTATCAAACTTATCCGGATACTCGAAATCGGAAGGCTATTTAAACAGAAAATTCTTCAAAACTCAAAACCTTCTAGAACTGTATTCCAGAACTTACCGGTGGTTCGCCATCGGATAATATCGTTGACTCTACATCTTTGGGTTCTCTTTGGGGACAGGGTGAGGTAGGCTCACCCAGTAGAAGCCATTCCTTTTCCACTTCTTGTTTATTTTTTGGTTTTGTTTTTGGCTTTTTTGCTGGCTGCTGTTTACCCACACTTAAGTTCCACAAACTGCGTTTTAAACGTGCTGCTGAAGAGCTATGGGTAATGGGTTCGGTAGACAAACGGCTATAGGATAAAGAGGAATCGGTATCTGTAATCAGAATTATGGTTTAACACTCGTACGGATATTATATTCCAAAAATACAACACAATACTTACTAGACTGCAATATAAATTTGGGCCTAAAAGGTGAGTACATTAAATAAAAGGCCCTAAAAAAGGCCGCACATAAATGACTGGCCGCCAAGGTATAAGTAAGGTTTTGTAAAGGACAAGCAAAAGACAGCATGGCACATAAACTTCCTATAAGATTACCAAAAAGGAAAATAAAAATCTTTTAAATCTACAGAGCTGTGGCCCAAAGACTCACCCGCTATAAACACCGCCAATACGGGATTGCCACTATCCGAACTCTCGTAGGCAATTTGTTTCGTTAGTATTCTCCATTCCGATGTAGCAAATCTCACTATAATGCGATACAATTCGGGAAACAATTCAAGAAATGCACCCGTTACGGTTAACATCAATAGACAGGCCCCGGCAGGCACTAGTTTCTGAAAATTATTCTCTTCTAGAATATGAAATAATGGCACGGCTATGTAATCTTCTACATTTCTGTGGGTATTGGTAAAGGTTTAAGTTTTGAAATTGATTAATAAAATAAAACTCTTGTTGTTACTTACTTGTAGTGTAAAATGGTGGTTAGACAACCGGAAGCCAGTAGCAGTGATATTGTCACCAGAAGTATAAGAAAAAATCCTGTAAAACGTTGCCAACCAGTACGCTGGATGGGATAGTCTCCCGGAAATGAAAATGTCAACAAAGCGGTGGCAGTTAAAAACTGGGGTGGTACAGGAGGTTAAGATAATAAAAGAAAACAAGAAAAGGAAATTAATATAGAAGAAGAAGAAGAAATGCAAAATATATGAATACCCTACACCATAAAGTATGTTTTTAAACATCAATGCAGCTTATGCTGATTTCCTACTCTGTAATATTAAAGTCCGTAATTCTTTACACTCCCATATACAACACATAGTGTTGAAAGAATTAAAGAAAATAGAAGAAAAAGATATTTGGCAGCCTTATGTAAAGTAAGTCAGTTCGGATAGACCAGAGTGAATGAAGGGTAATCCTTTCACATACGATCTTAATGCAATGTTTCTCATGATGTTGTGAATCGATTGTGCATGTCAGTGTGGTAAGAAGGTGAAAACTTCCCAAATAAAAAACTTGTCGACCCCTGAATATGCCTGACTGATAATAGCATGGAAAGCTTGGAATCTAACTTAAGCATTACGCGCTGAATGTATGCCACGATGGGTAGAGTTATTGGACCAATTACTAGATAGAAAAAATAAATCTGAAAACAGCTGTAATGGTGTTGAACACGTTAGAGAGATAGGCTGGTGCTGGATATAAAGTTCGTTGCACAATGTTGTAAGCACCAGAGCTTTGAAAACAATGACAGACTATCATGATATTCATGTAAGCCCGCTGTAGTCTAGTAGATAGTGTTTTGGTTTATTAAACTAGAGGCCACGGTTCAAAACCTCGATCAGACTTCTTCAACGAAATGTGAAAACATATTTCTTTGACTACTGCCCCTTTGAGAGTAAAAGAAAATTCCCATAAAAGAGTTTCTCAAAAATATGTCGTTCGTAGGACACTTTAAAGTGTAGGTTCCGCTACTCGTATATAAAATTAAACACACACACACAACATAAGTGATGTAAGGAGCTAGGTCGTAATCCTGTCTGAAGGGTTGTAATGATCGAGTTTCACATGAGACTTATCAAATGGCTTCGTGATTTAATATATTATGTGCCCAACTGTGCCCTGGACAGAGCCTGATGAACCTATAATTTTGAGTTTATTTTGAATAAAATTCATTGCGAAGTTGAGAGATTCTTGTTTAACTTAGGTGGGAAAAAGGAATAGTAATCCAGATACCGTGTCGTACAGTCAGCCTGGGTTGATGTCAGGGTTTAATTTTTCAAGCCAATATATTAGCGGCTTCTGTGTCTTAGGATTTGCTTATCATTCTGGTACCAAGATTCACCCAGAATTCACCGTTTAATGTAGCAAGAAACAGTTCAATCAACGTAAAGCATAAGTTTCCATAAAACTTGTAAAAATTTATTAATGTAATGTTGATTGATGTACGAAGCCTACACCCATATGACCGTTCAAATAAGCTGTAACACACGGTAATGTTTGAATTATTTGTCATGCAAAATTCCAATTAATAAACATGTGTTCCATCTAACTAAAGGAACACGTTTAAATGTCACTGACTTAATGTCAATGGCTTAAATAACTCTTCTGTATCATAAAATAATTTAAATTTAATAAGTAAATCAATAATGAAATACATAACAACAAATCTTTAATAAATAAAAAAAACTTACACTTTTGAAACCATTTGGCTGCAAAATTGTTTCATGCCAGGCAACAGCATCACCATTCCACCAGCCGACAGCACTTAAAATGGCATTCAGACCGAACATGGCTAAAGCCATTATAAAGCTAAAAGCCTTTGAGTGCTGAAAATGAGACATAAAGAAACAATTTTAACACATACACATACACACATACACACACACACAATTGTTATAATTTTTGAAAAGAAAAAAGGAAAATGAGTTACTTTAAAACCAAAACCAAAAAGAAGAAGAAGAAGATGAAGACTGAGTAGTAAAACAATGTTCTTTTAAATATTTAAACAGCCGCAGCAGCAGCAGCAGCTGCAGCAGAAACATAAAAAGAACACATCACAACTGTTGTTGTTGTAGCAGTTGTTTCTCTTCTTTTTTTCGGTTCGTATTCAAATATTTGCTTAACTTAAAAGCGAAATAAAAAAAATAAAGTGAAATCTAGAAACAGAAAATAGGTCCAACACACATACCTCTAGGCCCAACATAAACATGCCAGTTACTAAGAAGACCACACCAACACCCAAAACATCTGGCCATGGTTCGTTCGTTGGTGAGTTGCGGCCTAAAAGTAGACATTAAAAATTTAACTTAAAACAACAACTATTAAGTTGTACAACTGTTAATCGCTCTCTCTCTCTCTCACACACACACACAAGCATACACTTATTAACACAAACACCAACACAAACTTGCCTAAAATCATAATGCGAGCCAAACCACCAGTCATGGCATCTAAACTCATACTCAGTGTACGTACTAAAGCACCACAAGCACACAATATGGCCAACATATCCATCCAAGTGGCTAAGAACAAACAGCCAAAATCAAATTTGTTACTCGCTCGTATATATGGAATTTGTAAAGTTTTTAAACTTGTCTTGCAACGTGCTGTAAAGTACACAAAAGAGATGAGAATTCTTAGAGTTAGTAGAGCGTGTGGGTAGATGTATTTACCTGCCAAAATACCAAATACTGTTGCCATTATAGTGGCTAAAACGACACATGGAGCTGTGGTTTCATTGTAGGCGATTAGGTAAACCAATACTGCTGAACCCAATGTCAAACGCGCACCACTGCCATTTGAAAGGGTGTCCAAGAGGAAGCTGCAAAAAAGAAAAGAAAATTAAGAGAAATTCTTACTAAAAAGTACCGTTTTTTGTTTCAAAATAATATTGAGTATTAGAGTAGCAATAATCTAAGATCCAAAGCTGTTTGCTGACTCAAGACTGTATGTGTCTGTCTTATAGTAAATGAATCAGCATTTGACTGACCCAGGTCTTCTACACATTTTGAGTAAATATGCTGCTGTTACTCCATTGTACTCTAGTCCCATATGCTATGTGATGAACTAAGAGTCCAAAGTTTATCTCTTTTGCATACCACTTTTCATTGACTAGCCAAAACGAAAGGATGCTTTATTGACATGCAAATTTGGGGAAAGGAATCGAGCAACCATACCTGAAACAGAGTTTACTTTTTACCTTTCTTTATACAGACTTTCAGTCTTTTATAGACTTCTTGTCCTTTACTGTAGGGTGCACGCAAAGGTTGTTTTGCCATTTAAATATTTCGTTTGGTTACCTCAAAATATCGTAGAGTAACGTTTTTCGTAAAACGAAGTCTCTACTTACAATTCTAAAGTGGAACAGTGACGATGTTGAATACAAAAGTATGGAGATGATGGCAATGTTTCAACTTCATTTTGAAACTTACAGTTTAGTAAAGTCTTCGAACAAAGCGAAGATTAAAACCTTATACTTCAAACAGGATATTACTTTCTACTCGTACTTTGTAGAGAACTCAACGTATTGCTTGTCATATCGAAATTATTGTGATAAATCCTTCGCAATTGTGCTTTGTGTTATGAATCTGAAAAGGTTAGTAGGTCATGCATCCTCTAGGCGACAAATTATATACGTATACGTACATAACAATCCTTCAGTGAGGATCACGACCTTAGTTTCTCCCATGTTATGTGTGTTATGTTATGTGTGCTAATTTTATATACGAGCAGCAGGACTTACAGTTTAAAATCGTTTTCGAACGAGAGATTGTTGTGAAACTTTTTCATGATAATATTATTTTCTCTCCGAGTTATTGCCAGATATCTGCTGGAAGCCAGCAGTCGAAGAAATATTTGTTCGTATTTCGTTTTGCTGGAGATGTCTGACCTGGGGTTTGTACTCTGGACTCCCATATAATAGGCCAAAACACAAGCTAAAGCTACTTATCTTCACATATATTACAGAAAAGCAAAGTTCTTAGTAAACTATGTGCTCAAAAGAAAAGAAATGTAAGCAGTCAACCAATAAAATTTTCATGAAAATAAGGCTTTTGTTATGGCATTTTACCGGAATGTTCTTAATGTAACAATCGAAACAAAACTAGGACACAGGTTGAGTTTAATTTGGATAATTTTCTTCCATCACTGCAGTAAGAAAACCATTTAGCAGCTCTATTTCTATGATTGTATGAATCGTACATGATTTTTCAGCAAAAAAGGTGATGGTATTGCCTGGTGTTGAATCGAATACTCGAAAACTTTTAATTCTTGCAAATAGTAAAGGATTTTTGAATTTGAAGTGCTTAAATCAGGATTACGACCTAGATTCTCATACCACTTATGTTGTGTGTGTTAATTTTATACTTGGGTGGCGGAACCTACAGTTTAAAGTTGACTCCGGACAGACAGATTTTTTTTTAAGAAAATTTGTATGGCAATTTTATTTTATTCTCAGACAGACTCTTGGACAGAAATCTGATGAGAGAAAGTCATCGAAGCAAAATTATTCCGTATTTTGCTTTTTTCGAACCATGGCCTTACGTCCAATAAGCGAATATGCTACCAACTAGTCTATGGTCTCTTTTAAAATACACTCGCTTGTATAAATCCAAAGGAAACTTAATTTNATTCCCTTGTTCAAAAGTTGAATTAAGGCTTAAAAAGTTATTGTAATTATTTATAAACTCTATTAATAAATATCCTTTTAATATCTTTACGACATTAATTTATTAAAAAAACATAAGAGGAAGGCATAAATTGTCCCTTGGGCACAATATAAAATGATAATGATGAGTTTTAAAAAAAAATTATTTTTTTTCTTTGTTTTTGCTTCGTAATGAAGTTTGTGCTTAAAATTAAAAAGGAGAATCAAAACAAATCATTTTAACAGCAGATTTTGTTGGTTTTCTAAATAAGTTAGCAAGTATCCTTCCACCATCATCACTTAATGCAGCCCTTAGGGATTGTTTTTAATTTTCAAAAACTAAGTGGAATAGACATCCTCTGTTGTCTATTAAAATCTGTTTATCTTTTTGCCCGTATAAATATAAATCCTTGCCAGTGATGCCCTACCCTTTTGTTATCAAAAAAATTTTTTTTTATTTTTTGAAACAAACAACTTTTCATACCAAACAAACTCAAGAGTAAAGTATGACTAATAATTTCTCTTTTATGTGACATTCCCTATGCCAAGCCATTATCTCTAAAAGCAAAATGTTTGTTACGGTTTTTTATGTCATCAGTAAACTTTGCCTTGGAGATACAGAAACCGAAATAAGAAACAAACTAATACAGGACAACGTAGAAATGAAATCAAATCAAGTTCATTGATTAAAACACACCCACCCACACAAATAGACAGTAAGCTATTATTGCCTTCATTTCCTTACTATGGTCTCATACGATACGATAGAAAAGACGTCATTATGAGGCCGCTTTGTCTATGAAAAACGTACATAAGAAATGTTTTTGGAATATTTTCAATATCATGAGATGACAATCTCATATTACCCAGAGGACATTATTCATTATTTTTTTATTTTATTAACAATGTGTGTATGTATGCGAAAGCTATTAAAACGTTATTAGAGATATTAAACGTCTTAGAACTTAAGCCTCAAAACAAATTTTTTTAAATTTTAAATTTTCAATTTTATTTTGTTGAGAAGAAATTTCTTTTGCAATCAAATCAAATCAAATCAAAATCAGTTTCTCTTTGAGTGTTTAAACTATCGTTATACGCTCACTCAAACACTCATACGTATGAGTGACAAGGATGTTTACCAAAGTAAAATGTCAATCATACGCCTACGTAAACTTGCAAAACTTATGTACTCGTATATGCAATGCTTTATAATTATAAGAGTCATTTCACATTGAAGGGGAGTATCAGAAAAATGGGAGAAAGAGAAAACAAGTGTAAAATAATTAAAGTTCTCTTTCTTGTTAGGGGTAAAGAACAAAACATTCTTTTTTTTTAAGAAAAATACACAACAGATGTCCCTTACATATGGCAGTGAATTGTGAGAATAGGTAATGTAAGGGAGGAGAAATTCAGTAGGGCTTATGAACTTAATTCTGTTCATATTACATATTTACTCTAAAAGTTTCTACAAGAAGAAAGCTACAGAGATAATGCTACTAAGATAAGAATTTTCTTTGTAAACGTGCTTTACATAACAGATTATATGTGATTTATGGAAACAAATCCATTTAGTTCTCTTGAGAACATTCCGTTGAAGTAACAAAAAAACAGTGACATTCAAATCAGATTGCAATGCTACTCTAGTGGATCAATAGAGTTAAATATTGTAATTAATCTAAAATTAGTAAAGTAATCTAAAATTAGACTTCGAAGCACCGTTCAATAAATAGGCATTGTATTGTATTCTCGGAAAGCAAACGTTAAGTATTAATAAATTGTAGGCTTCACATAATTTTATGGAAAGTATCGTTGAGTGGTGAAGTGCTTGGTTACAAGCCTAGTTCCACACACAAGCAATCTAGGTTCGAAAGTGAAAGAAAGCAAACAAATTTTTATTTAGGAGCTTGAAATAAAATAAGAAGTCCCTTGAAGGTTGTAACGACCGCTTAACTAAGTAAGTTAAAGTATCATGCACGACCTAATAAGGCAGTAGGTTGTGTGTTGGCTCATTAGCACGTCCATTGGTCCGACAGCACAACAAAATAAAACACGATAAAATATTTTTTCGGCGATTTGCTCTCAGCAGATTTCTGGCAAAAAACCTGAGCGTTAAAATAAAATTGCCATGAAAAATTTGTCAAAAAAAAAATAAAAAAAAATCTGTCGTTCGGAGTTCAGTTTAAACTGTAGGTCCCGCCACTCATGTATAAAATTAACGCACACAACTTAAATGGGCGTAAGAAACTTTATCGTAATCCTGGCCTGTTGCCTACTGTTGTAGGAGAAGATCAGTAGGAAACCTGTTTAGAATAAGTGCTTAATAGTTGCTACCAATCAGATGGCCAGTATAGCAACCATTTACAAAAAGGTCTGCAAATAAGCGTACCACTTCGAAGTGAATCATTCCAGAATCAATCCACAATCAAACCGCTTAACAAATTCTAAATTTCATCTTTCATTATTTGCAAATTTCACTGTAAAATAACCTCTCCACATATTATACGTTTTAAAAAAGCAAACAAAATTGTTTCCTTTACTCATTTTGTTTTTGGTTTCTTTATGGCGACAGTGTGTGTTTAGTGTTGTTTTACATTTTCATGTTTAATTTCTATGATTTTGTAACTGTGTGAGGGTGTTTAAAACGGAAGAGAGTAGATTTCTTATGCCATTTTTCAATCCTTTTTACTTTTCTTAGCTAGCATGCACAAACAATGCTACTCTTAAACAAGAAAAACGTAAACAAATCACCGACACATGAATATATACATGCACACACACACATGTAGATACAATAACTAAGTTATAGAAATGTCAGTGACACATGTAGTAGAAATAGTAGGCGTGTATTACAGAGTGTTTCTGTAAATACATGGGGGAGATATACTATTGCATGTGTATGTGTATAGTTTTAATGTTTGATTTGGCGCCATTTGTTTTCATTAAGTTTTGCAATTTACACTTTGCGTTGGTTTCTTTAAACACACACATTCATACACAAAGTCATGCAAAATCAAAAAAAAAGTGTGTAACTCAGTGGGTTTCGTTGGCTTGCGTTGCTTTTGTTTTAAAATTTTCCTTTTTTTGTTTGCGTAGGCATTTGCCTTTGCTTGTGTGCGAGTGTATTTTTTATTTCCTTTTTCTGTTTTTATCTTTTCCTTGGTATTCATTTACGAAGACACTAATTTAGCTTTATTAGCCTGATTCAAATTAGAGGTTCGTTAATGTTGATTTGATTAAAAACAAAACAACGAACAAAACCATTGATTTTGTTTACAAATGTTGTGATTATTTTACTCTTTCTTTGTTGTTTCTTGTTTTTCTTCTTTATGAGAGTCCTTTTTGTCTTCTTTCAAGGATATTATATAGACTTGTGCGCTACTCGAATGGGTGTTTGTAATCCAGAAGATTGTAATCCTTTAGTCGTGGCATATGTTTTTAATTTTACAAAGGTTTTGTTTAAAATTTGTTTCTGTTAATTAGGTGGCAGTCTTATTTCCAGGAAATTTTTTAATTTGAAAATTTACTAGAGACCGCAATAACTCAAAGGCAGAGTAATTAACATAAGCAAGAGCTGAGGGTCCATAAGTTGTCTTCATCTTTGTCGATTTTTTCTAAAAGTTCTTTGATGTTGTGAAAGGCGCCAGCAAGACTATGCTAAATGGTTGATTGCGTTTTGGCCTTTTTTTTACTTTCTTTAGGGTGGTAATTTTCTCTCATAGTTTCTCTGTCCTATGTGTCATGGTCTACAATTGTTTGCTGCTGAGTATTTTACCAGTTATTCTGGAATGTTGATTTACAAACTTTCTTCATTTTGTTTGTAAAATCAACTTGTTATTCACTGTATTTATTCAGCCTGTAAGCTTCATGATTTTTGTTTTGTTACTTTCTTTTAATCTTCATCATATTTGTTTGTGTAATTCTGTGTACCGTATGATGAGTATATATTGTTGTTGCATTTTTGTCTTGCTTATTTATTTTTGTGTAGTTTGTTTTGGGTTCTCGTCACAAAATGTATCTTTATTTCGACGCTGCAAGAAAGCAACGGCTTAGTTGCTGTAAAGCTAGTCAGCATCTCTGGGAAGCTAGAATACTGCTGATCAAGTACTGGATCGAGAATTCTTAGGGACTTTAGAAGTTTCAAACTTGTCGAATACATTAAACCACACTTAAAGTCTCAAAATAGTCTATCCACTGATATAGATAGACCGAGAGGTTGGAAAAACTGATGTAATTTACCTCATGAACGATTCCGTTTAATTTTTTCCACGAGGTTCGATAGTGGATGGCTTGTAAATGGAAGCAGTCTTTATGAGTACGGAGGTATGCAAACACTCGACAATGCCATCGAAGTTATGCAGGACTACGCTGAGGATGCAAGCATCAATGTTCTAACATGACGACTTTTAAGTTGGCTTATGGGCGATTTAAATCTCCAAATAAGAGGGCAATGCGCTACGACTTACACATCAAATGGACACCGGTACAAATTGTTATTTCAATAAACTGCAGAGTAGATGAACTGAACAGAGAATATGGCTCATGGAAACTTTCGCTTTTACAATTAAGGACATAACATAAACATATGTGGTCATTTCAACCCATCTTCTCACACCACTTATACTGTTTGTGTTAATTTTATATATGAGTAGACCGACCTACAGTTTAAACTCGATTCCGAACAATAGATTTTTGAGAAATTTTTCATGGAAATTTTGGGAACATACCCCCACCATGGTGATCGGAGTCATTACTAGGTATTGTATTATGCGAGGTCCATACGACAAATGACTTCTGGTTGGACGATTTGTATACGTTTACAGGTTGAGCATTGACGGTATACTGGTATTCATACATTGCAGACTTGTTTTGGTAAGCGAATCATGTCGACTTTATGATCTCAAGAGGCTTATGTCATTAATTTATTTATTAATTAAGGCTATTAAAATTAAATACTGAAGCTTTCCAACCTTTATCCTTTCCACATTTCTATTTAATTTATAATTGTACAGAAAAATAAAAAAAAAATAGAAAAAATTGGAATAAAAATTCGTGTTAATTGGCCATTTTAAATCTTGAAAAAAAAGAGTCCAACCCTTTTGGCTCTATTAAAATGCAGACACTCTAGTATACTGGGGGAGGGGGGTTAGCAAAACACTTTATTCTAACACAGATACGTTCGCACAGTTGATACAGCATTTGCATTTGTATCTCTCACAGTCAGCAAACGTAGCTAACAAAAAAAAAAAAAAAAAAAAAAAATTTAAAACATTTTAGTTCTGAATTAGTATGTTGTTGTTGTTGTTGTTGTTGTTGTTCTAAATCCACATTTCATTTTTAAACATTTTCATGTGTGTCTGATGTGTGGTAGACCCTAAAGGCACGCGATTGAGAGGTGCTATAAAAATATAGAATTTTATTACAGACTCGTCGACTTGTACCACATACACAAAGAAACCTGCTGTTTCTAAACCAAAACAAAGTGGTTAAAAAAGCGCGCCCTTACCCCTCCAAAAAAAAAAAAAAATAAAAAAAATACAAAAAAAGGGCAAAACATGCAAAAAAACCTTAAAAAATAAAAAAAAATTTTTTGTTCTTTGACAAGCAGTTTTTACTGCAGCATGATGTTCTATGGCGATAAAAAAATTTTTGTTTAAATTAAATTTAAATTATTTTTATTTTTAAATGAAATATAATGCGTGTTATTAAATATTACTTTTCTTTTTTTTTTTAATTATAAAACAATATGCGACATAATCCAGACAATATACCACGTTCTTTGTTCTGAAAGGGGTTACAAGCAAATCAAATGGAAGTTTTATAAAAATTTCTTCTTTTTTTTTTTTTTTTTTTTTTTTTTTTTTAAATGTTACAAAAGGTAACAGGGATCTGGATTAGTGAAGTTATATTTTATAAAAAACAAAACGCTCTTCAGTATTGTATTGAGACAATTACGGTTCAGTCCATGGTATTACATGAAAGCAAGATGTCTGAGACTTTGGTCATCATCACAGACGTAAAACAATACTGTTATCGCTATCGCCGTTGTTGTCTTTTATTATCAGGGATATAGTTACTCGCTGCATGAATGTTAACAGATCTCATGGAATTGCATGGAATCCCATATGGTCTGACATTCAGGCAAAGACTCTTCGCTGTTGTCTGGGTATATGCGAACTCTTACATAGACTTTGTAGAGTGCAAAGGAATTCAGATCGCCTTTCTTTAAAGTCGAACATAGTTGGCCTCAAGATAAATGCAGTTCAAAGTAAAGAGACGCAGATTTATACCAAATCAATAAGCCGATAAACATTCTTCATACTCCAATCCATCTTGTGGCAAACTTTCATTAGTTGGTTTATGTTATTGCAGCAAACAGTTTAATTGCAAAGGACGTAAAGAGTAGAATTTAAAATACAATTGGTGTATACGTAAATATATTTATACATGGCATTGAATCGGAACAAAATCTCGTACATATATTCGAAGTCTTTATTTTCAACCTATAATTGGTCACTACAACCTAGCTGCTCCTTTGTTTTGTGTATTAATTTTATATGTACATGAATGGCTGGACTTTCAGTTTAAAGTCAACTTCGAATGACAGATTTTTTTGAGAAACTTTTGCATGCCAATTTTATCTTAATGCTCAGAATTTTAGCCAGAAATCTGCAGAGAGGAAATAGCCCAAGAAATATTTATTTTTTCGAATTTCCTTTTGCTGGAAATGTCTGACCTCGGGCTTGAACCGTGGCCTCACATCTAATATCTACTAGACTATGGCGACTGCGGTCAAACATATGTGTTTTCAAATGGTCCTTCCTACTCATCTTTTTATATTTTTGCTATGTTTCAGTTTTAGTGATGCCATCTGGATAAAATTGATCAAATTAAATATGGTTACACAGTCATCTCTCTATCGAGCTAATGTTTCAGATGAAGTTGTCAATGTTAGAAATCCAAGAATCCTTAGTCTTTGTCTCTGCATGCATGCCTAAGATATTTAATATGTGCGATATACTCTGGCTTCGTTATGTTACTATGAAGGCTGCAGAAAAATGGGATTGTTTCTATCCCTCATACAGATCCTTGCACTCAAGGTGCCATGCATTGTGCAAAAATTTGTCAAGATCATAACTTGATCGATTAGTTTTCTTTGCCCTTTACAGGTAGTAACGTTATTATGCCAAATAAAGCCTGTGAATTTGTTTCGTTGGAAAGGATTTCTTTTTACTACATCCTTTATTTATTTTTAGTGATAAAGAACGCGTATACATATGTAGGGTACGGTAAAAGGCTTCAAATAATTCCGAATTTTATTAAAAATTTTAATTGCATGTCTGTGTAGGGTATCGTTTAAAAAAAACCACTTAAACAGAATAAGCTAAGGAACATGCAAATAAAATTTGCATAAATAAACAAAAAAAAAAAAGAAAAGAAAGAATTATTCAAAGTTAATATATTTTTAGATTCCGATAAACAGACTACATTCGATAAAGAGAGACACCACCACGCAATAGATAGAGAGAGCTACACGCAAATAATGCCTCAACCGCAAACATTAAAGCGAAAATAATGAAAAGTCATAGCAAAAGAGTTGAACAGAAGAGGTAAGGGATAGAGAGAAGAAGAAGCTTGACAATGTATGGGGAACAATATTCATTAAAAACGCAAATGATTTGTATTGTATTGTAATAATAGATTAAACGATACGAGTACATGTGGTTGTAGTTGTAGCATATACTGTACAGGCCATATTGTAAAGAACCGAACAGAACAGAGCAGAACAGAACAGAACAGAATTTATTGATTGGTAGAAAGGGCCTAACAAACGTATGGTAACTACTATCATTAGATTCTTTAGTAAATCAAATTAAATTAAAGAAAATAGTTGCTTAAGGGTTTGAATTAAAAAAAAAAAAAAAAAAAATTACAAACCTTGTAGTGGCCATTATTAAGGCTGTTTGTTGTATGCAGAAATTCCTCTTGTGTGTGCTGTAAAACTAGCAAAGAATTTATTGGCTATTATCCAAATATGGATTTATTTTTCTTTTTAATTTTTTCTTCTTTTTAATTTTTTTTCTTAATTTTTATTTTAATTTCTTTTAATTTTTTTCTGTCGCCACTTGTATTGAACTTTTGCTTTTTGCATTTATTTATGACATGGCTTCAGGAAAACTTAATTTTTCACAATTCATCACATTTTAAATGAAAAAATTTTCATTTTACAACACTTCCTAAGCCAGTTTATTATTTAATTTGGTAAAAGGTATGAGAATGAAGAGGAAGAAAAAAATTTACAAATAATTATTGACATTTAACTTAAAGGCCATTTTATTTTGAGTTGTTATTGTTATTGTATTGATCCCTTTCTTTTCTGTTGTTAGGCCTCCCGAAAACACGTTCTATTTATCATCAAACAAGCAACAACAAAGAAAAGAAAAAAATTTTTTTTCTTTTTTCACTTATAAAACGCGCGTTTAGCCTTACGTAGAGGAGGCTAAAATAAATCCTTTGGTTTTAAGTAACAAATAAAAACTAAAATTTGTTAACCTCATAATTGCATTTACCCACAAGAATTTTTGTAAAAAAGCTTTAAAGCTTTCAAAGCTTCATGGCCTTAACAGCTGTTAAATAGGCGCATGATCAGGATTTCTATTCACTCTCTTTCTCTCACTCTCTGTCTACGTTTAGGGAGGGGGAGTGGGGGTATATTAACGAAATTAAAGCGCCAAATCTTGTTTATGGCCAAGAAGACTAAATAAAAGTAAAGAAAATATTTTAATTCATGCAACGCATACCAATTTTGAATGAAAGTGAGCAAAAGAAGTGTGCAAAACAAAACAGGCTACAATTTCAATAAAAGCACCATACGTTTGGTATTTTTTGGTTTCAATAAGCATGAAGGCATTAGAACAGATTATGAGAAAAATTTATTTGAAGTTCCCTCAATGAACAAATCATAGCTTCATTTGTTGTAAAGTGGCCTTGAAAAGTGCTTCCGAAAAAATCAAACCTTTAAAGCCTATCACTCTAGAACTTCTTTACCTAGTCCAATATCATGAAACATAAAAATTTTTCTCTTGAGAAATTTAAGAGAATTAAAGGAAATCTTACTTAATTGATCTTTACAGTTTTTAGTAAGGATTACAACCTAGCTTTTCACAGCACCCATGTTGGGTGTGATAGTTTTACGCCTGGATGACAGGACCCAGTATTTTTAAGAAAATTTTCATGGCAAATTTTTATTTACTCCCACAGTTTTTGGCGAAAGACTGTTGAGAGGAAGTCATTTTATAAGAAGCGTCTGAGCCGGGTTTTCAACCACGGACTGTGTTCTAATAAACCATCCCACTCGATAGCGTGTTTGTAATTCATTGCAACTTCCCTGGCTAAAATGTTATGTTCATTTTTTTCCTTTTCTATTCATTTATGCTCGCATTATTCGTTTGTTTGTTGCCATTTTGTGTTTTTGTTGCCATTTGCTGTTGTTGACTTTGTAAATCTTAATACTTGACGTCGGTTTTGTTTCACATTTTTTTTCTGGTTTTTTTTTTTTGATATTTTCGTGAATGACACTTAATCTTAATGGCTTTAGCTTTTTCAATTACAACAAATAGTTACAAAAACAAAAACTATTTACATAGTTGTACTTGAGAAGCTTTTATTTTATTTTTGAGCGGAATTAAAGGACATACAAGTACTTGCTCATAAGATAAATAGGCTCGAGTGTTTTAGTTTGTATATGATATTTTTCAAATGATTTAATATCTAGTGAAGGAGGGGGGTGGGGGGGTTAATATTAATTGAAAATGTCTACTTTCAATTTTATGTTCAATTAGTTATGTCTGCAAGTATTTTGCTCAATTAATTTGTATTGAAAATCATTTTTTTATTTTTTTTTTTTGAAATGCTTTTATTATGTGGGTGGGAATAAAACCAATTAAAATGGTTAAAAATATAATAGAAGAGTATTAGAAATTATTGATGAAATTATCAGACGTATTGTTAATGAAAATAGAACAAATTACTGTGACAGATTAGAGTGAAAGACCTTTTTTGCTGGGGTCTTTTTGTTATTAAATCAGCTAAGCAGATGTCCCTGTAGGACCATAGAAGATATACAACATAAACTGAAGCAAATTATGATGCCCACAAAAACGTGGACTTAAGCTGACAATACCGTATGCAATATCGAGCTGCTTGTATCCCCACGGCGACCTTACAGAGGTTACGATGCATTGCCTGTTGGAATACCCACAAAAATCTCCGTACATAATTCTGGAGTACATTTGTATACCAAATTCATATCTTCCAGCCAGATACAGTACTTCACAAAGAGGGTGTGCGATATATCGGTCTGCTGACAAAAGATATGTGGTAGGGGTTTGGAGCACAGGGCCTTATATACGCTTAGTTAAAATTGGAAAGCGTCTCAATAAATTATTGATTTAGAAAAACGCTGCTGCTCTTCGGTTATGTTTGTACAGAATGAACAAATGTAGTCCACTTCAATGTATTTTCAAGAAAGAGAGAGAGATTCATTGATTGCGCAGAGCACAACTTATTTTCGTACAACAAATGGTAAAACGAACAAGAGTACTTGGAGCTAAGTATCGGGGTTTTCCAGTAGATTCTTTTTATCTCATTGAAACTGTTTTGTCAAACTAGTTATCACTTATTCAGTCTATTCTGTCAATCAACATCAATGCAAATAATAAAATTGTTGGGTGTTCTGTACGGGCAACGTACCACACGAAAATCATCTTTAGCGATGCGACCTATTTCTGTTTGATCACGTATCAAACAAAATTTTCGAAAGAGTTGGTAAGAATAATCAATTAACAAGCAAGCTTGGTGTAGTCTTTAAGCATCAACGGTTCATATTCCTTTGAGAACACCGTTGGATATATAATCACTGTTAACGGCGAGCATTATTGTTCGTTAATTACCAACTTCTTTTGGCCTGATCTGATCTAGTCACCAATGATATGTAGTTTAAGCAAGAAGAAGCTACATGATATATAGCTCATGCTATATTCAATATCCTACAATGGCGCTTTGAGGCATTGTCATCTCCAATAGAGGTAATGAGAACCTTATCTTGTGACATTTTCTGAATGCGGAAAACGATCAAAACTCATAACATTTGGTCAAATTCAGTCTGATTAATGTGACAAAGTCATTAAAAGTTTGAAGAGAAGTTAATGGCGTTAATAGGTCTTCACAAAAAAAATAAAAAATTTCGAAAATGTGTTCAAGTTTCTTTTTTTAAGCTTTAAAACAATATTTATTTTGGCAGTACAGAGTGCTAAACGTGCAGTTGATTGAGTGCTAAATTGTTGCATCTTAGAAATAATGAGTAGCACGCTTTAAGTGACTTAGAAGTACACTTCTCTACCAGTTTTTAAGGCATTCTTAAGTATGTTAACACACTCTTAGGATTTATTTCCTAAATAAATTTATTGTTTAAATAACAAACAACAACAAAACAACAAACAACAATAATAATAATTTTTATATTTTATTTTATTTTTTTGTTGTTGTTTTCTTTTTAGCATTTAATTTTTTTATAATTATTCACTTAAACACATTTAAAGTGTTTATTTTGCTACTTTTTGTTTTCTTAGCATGGCTTGCAGTGGTTTGCAATAGCCAAGCTAACATACTACATGCATGACCTTCGTAATAATAACTGAAATTAAATTAAAAAAAAATAATAAATTTTTATTATTTTTTTTTGCTTTTAATTTTTCTATTTAAAGTTTTTATTTTATTTTATTCTCATATTTTTTTTTCTGTTTTTGCTTTATATTAACAATTAAATTTGTTGCTGTTTGATGAATTATGGCAGCAAAAAAAAAAAAAAAAAAAAAAAAAAATTTCTTGGCTAACTTGTTGTTATTGAGTCATTTGTTTATGTTTTTAATAAAAAAAAATTTTAATTTATTTTCTCTTTTTTTTTATTATTAAAAATAATATTTAACTTGATTCATGAAGTGTATTTATGACAAACACTATGTCAAATCGTGATCAAATATTTTCATTTGCATATGGAAGTTAGGTTAGTTAGGAATAATAAATTCAAGTTCAAGATTTTCAACTTTTAAATATGGATTCTAAGAAAATTTGAATATTTTTGGGAGACACAATCTTAATAGTGCATAGAGAGCATTTAAACTAGTTTATCATAAAATCCGAAATCAATATAAGCTGGTATTTTTCTTCTATGCACGGCCATATCTTAGGTTATTGCCCCTATCAAGGCAGTTTTTTTTTGAAAGTATCTCCGTTATTGTCATAAAAATTTTGCGATTATTAGAACGAAGTCCAGTGTAGTGATACTAGCCGTTTTTCAACATAATTTTGTTCAGTTAAGTTAAGCTCACTACCAACAGGAGCATCACTCCTTATACTAGTTGTAAGCAAGGCCATTGGAATTTTATGTGCAAAATTTCGCATATAAGGCCATAGTGCACTAAGCACCAAAGCACAATATGCTGTTACACTTACTGAATGCAAACTTTTCGTGTTAAGCTGGATTCACCCATGGTTTCGGAACAAAATTTTTGTTCCGAAACATTTCTTTTATATGGAGTTTGACGTTTCTCATTTTGCGAGAGAGAGAGGAAGAGAGTAAATTTTGTTCGGAACAGTTTCAGCTTGAATTGGTTTAATTTTGATTTTTTGTTCCGAAACAATTGAACAGTGCTGCCAGATACTTCAATTTTATAAGCAAATTTGATTGAAAATTGATAAAAAATAGTAAGACTAATACGTTGTTTACAAACATATTCCATATGGTAGCCTTGTTATTCCAGAACAATTGTTCGAAGTGGGTGAATCGTTTCAGAACAAACTCTCAAAAAACTGAAATTGTTCGGAACAAACATTTTGTTCCGAAACCATGGATGAATCCGGCTTTAGTCAACGCAGTCTAGTAGGTACTTGGTTCAAATACCAACTCGCAGTCGAAAAAAACGCAGCATGAAAAAATATTTCTTTCGTTGACTTTCACGCAGTAGTCTTCTGACAAAACAGTGACGGGAAAATAAAATTCCTATGAAAAGATTTTCAAGTCTGCTGTTTGAAGCCAACGCCGCTTATGTATAAAATTAACACAAGCAACATGTGTGGTGTGAACAACAAGATTGTAGTCCGGACTAAAAGGTTGTAATGACCAGTTAAGTAAGTAAGTTAGGCCCTGTGCCGACATTTTTTGGGAAGATTACATTGCGATAATACCTAGCCTCAGGACTAGATTTAATCAGTTAAATCTGAGCCGATTTCAGTCTCTTTAAAGTAAAGAAAAGTAGCCAATTTTAATTATTTTTACGACTTCTTCAGCTATTTGATTAGAAAATGGCAAACCTTTCCTTTTAAGCAATGATGCCACAGTTACAAATATTCAGGACAATATAGATATCTTTTGATAAGAGGAGTGTTTTGAGCCATAAAAGAGCAGTTTGAGCGATGTGATTCATACATACATAATTGGCCATTACAACTCTTCAGTCAGGATTACGCCCTAGCTTCTCACACCACTTATGCTGTATGTGTTAATTTTATCGTGAGTGGTGGGACCTACAGTTTAAAGTCCATTTCAAACCACAAAGTTTTTTAGAAACTTTTCATGGCCATTTTATTTACCCTCAGAATTTCTACCAGAAATCTGCTGAGCGGAAGTCGCCGAAGAAATATTTTTTCATATTTCGGTTTTGATGTCTGAGCGGAGATACGAACCCTGGCCTTTCGCCTAATAAGCCAGCACACTACCCACTAGACTACGGCGACTTCATTGGAGATTCATACTTGCGCCATATAATAAGGCGCATATTGAATGTACAATAAAACGATTTTAACGTTTTAAAAATATTCTTTGATTTCATTTGGCAGTTAGATTGTTAGTTGCCATGGTAGGGTATTAGAAATCAAAGTTCGAAGTTGCTTTTTTCTTCCGGACTATTTCAAACTTGATAAACATTTCAAAAATAGAAGAAAAAAAACAATTTTTTTTTAAATTCGTTTTTATTTTTTGTTAATAATTATCATAAGAAAAAATGATCATATGTAAAGTAATTATTATAAATTAAGATAAAAAAAAAAAATTCTAAAGCAACGATTAGTATTCAAACGCAAAACTTCAAACCTGTTTGAAATGGGTTTGAAATGTTTTTAAAAAATCACGAAATCATGAAATGGTTCAATACGAAACCTTAAAACCAACCAACCAATCAACCAACCTACCTACATACCTACCAAACTTGTCTTTTATGGTGGCTATGCCAAATAAACTAATTTTTTTTTTAATTTTTGTAGACAATCTTTCTATGAATGCCTGTCCGATTCAAGGTCAATGCTAAAACTCTATTATAAATAAATTAATAATAAAGTTATCGCTTAAAAAGTTATCAAAAGAAATACAAATAAATTGAACAGAAAAATGAACAAAAATATTTCAAAAAAAAAAAAAAACTTAAAAAAAAACTTTAAAAAAATGGGTAATAAAATGGAAACAACAACAACGACAACAGAAAATGGAGAATGAAAAAATATCGAAAATAGGTTTGAAATTTTATTGTTTTGTTAGAAGAAGAAGAAGAAGATGAAACTGAAGTTGTGATGAGTTTGCTTAGCATTAACTTTGTCTCAAGCATTTGATCAAGTGTTTGTTTTAAAATAAAGGAATTGTTTATTTAAGTTATTTTTTTCTAATAATAATTCCATGGAAGATTTTTATATGATGGCACGTTTAGTTGGTATTTGATGTCTGGATTCTTATGATGTTTAACCATCAAATTCTATTGAAAATATTTTCAAAGATTTCTTCAAAAAAAAAACGTCTCTAAAAATTTATTTATTTATGATAATTTAAAAGAAATATGCTTTTATTAGTTTTATTATTCATTTAATTTAATTGTTTACATTGCATATTTTAAAATAATTTCAACAAGACATGTTTCAGACTTTGCCTTACAGAAACTAAAGTCTTGCAATAACAAAAGAATATCTTCGTCAATTTTAAAACTTCCTGCTGTATATTAATGAGATAAAGATATAAATTAAGAACAACAACAACAATGAACTTCTAAATCGATTGGAATTACCCAACCGGAGAATTTCAATTGAAAATCATATTCACAGGCTTAATTTTGGGAATCTAAAACAAGATTAGAGCATGCATGTAGAACGTGCAAATTAACTGTCAGCATTAGAAAATTTTCAAACAGGAGGTATAGTCGTAGAGAATCTAACATACATACATACATACATACATACATACAAAAGTCGTCATTAAAATACTTCTTGCAGGATTACGACTTAGTTTCTCAGGATCTAGTTTGGACAATCTTACATTCCTTTTATATTACAGCAGTATACATACTGGCGTTCGTCATGTACAGAGCTAAATTTAACCAGCTACTCTTATGGCCCTATGTACCCTTGGAATTAAGACATCCTTGTATGGCTGCGAGATATCTTGGTTGGCAACTTTGCTGACAGATTTGTCAAACGCAGTATTCGGTACAACCTCAGATTAATCTGACCTGAAAAACTGTACCCAAACTTTTATTATAATAAAGTTTACATCAAGTCTCTATATATATACATACATACGTACACACATGCAAACTTACATACATACATACATACATAACTGTTTATTAAACCCTTCAATTAGGATTACGATCTGGCTACTCACACCACTTATGTTTTAACCAGTCTCCTAAAGACACTACCAACCTGGATACTTTAAGCAATACTTAATAGGCTTCATGCCGATCTTCTTCTACAGCAATAGGCAATAGGCCAGGACTACGATCTAGTTTCGCACGCAATTTTTTTTTAACGCTCAGAGTATTTTTTTGAAATCTGCTGAGAGGCAGTGGCCAAAGAAATATTTTTTCATATTTTCGTTTTGTTGGAGACCTGGGGTTTGAACCATGGCCATACGTTTAATAAGCCAGCACACTACCTACTAGACTACGACGACTTCTGAGAATAATCTGGCTAGACTTTTCATATGACTAAGTTTACATCAAGTTTGAATAATAAAGGAAATTATGAGAAGCAAATGGAAATACGTTGATTAGTTTGTATAATTGGCCATGGAGTGGAGCCTGTATGGAAGTCGATGAATCTAAAGACAGGTGGAGAAAAAAACTGCTTCTCTTATTCAGTTTCAAAACATTTTAAAGTGCTAATAACTATCAATTCCGGTATTAAATAATTTTAGAAAATGTTGTCACCATTAGCAGAGCCAACAGTGTAGCTTATCTTCAAATCCTCTTTGGTTTACTTTATTCAACACAATCCAAGCATAAATTAAAAAAAAAGAAAATTATGCGTTAATTTTGTAAATTAATTTTGTTTTTTCCAGTCTTATTTAAATTTATTTAATATTGTTTAAGCGTGTGTTTGTTGGTGGTTTTTTTCATATTAGTTTGTTTGTTTGTTTGTTTGTTTCTATTATTGACAAGGAAGCAAAATGGGTAAAAAGGTCTTTCCGAATAAAAAAAAAAAAATTAAAAAAAATAAAAAGAAGAATATAAGAAAATATAATAAAAAAAATTGAAATAAATGTTAATTTTTGTTTTTATTTCATTTTTATGCTTTTTTATTGCAAATTATTTTTCTTATGTTTTGTTTTTTTTTTTTTGAAACTCTTCATGTGCTATATTCGATAACGTCACACATAGAATTTGAAATATTTAACAAATAAAACATTTAACCTTAAAGAAATTTGTTTAGAAGCTACATATGTATGTGTGTATTCAAAAACCTTATAGTGATGTTGGTGAATGAATTTTAAGCAACATTTTTAAATTCTTAGGTATTTCACAATGAAGCCATACTGGCTTTTTTTGAAAAGTAAAAACCTTTAATCAACCTTTAATTATCATGATTTTAGTAACAATTCTTAATAAATTTTCCCCTTTTTACAATCATTTCTCCTTGTACTGATTAAAATATTAGTCTCAGACAGCCTTTTAGCAATTATTTTAAGGCAATTTATGCGTTCGCCTCTTATCGAATGGCCTTAGACAATAAGACCGTTTACATTCATTCTACTTTATCATAAGAGGTGGAGTTAAACTGTGTACAGTCGTTTATACAGACATATTTTTTAGAATGGCCATGGTTAATTTCGATAATTTTTCCCTTCATATTATCATTTCCTAAACGATTTAATTTTGAATAAAGAAAAACGTTTAAAAAATTCTGCAAGCTATTGGAATGTAATCACACATACATACAAGCCTTCAGTTATGATTATAAATCTAGTTTCTTGGAACGTAAACGTTTCACTTTATGCACTGCTTTATATAAAAAAAGTGAGCGTGTATTAAAAAAAAAAAAAAAAAAAAATTAGGCGTAGTGAAAAGGAATCCATTTCATTATATGATTTGTTTTTCATATATTTATACTGAGCCAGATTTGATTGACTTGAAATTACTGAAGCCTGTGTGCACATATTTATTTGGCCCTCTGCAGTAGAATGTTGATTCAATCCCACAAATATTCCATATGGTGGTTCTCCTAAACCAAATCTTATTAGATTCAACAGTGATGTATTTCTGAGGTCCCTTCGTTTCTGAAGACTGCGTACTAATTTTTCATAGAGTTAGTTAGTGATTAAGTCCAGTAACCATTTGGTACTCTTCTTAAAGTCATAAAACTCTAGTTTACAGTAGATTTGTATGTGCCACTGTCTTAATAGGCTTATAATTTTCGCTTGGTATATGATAGGTACTTCTCGCCTAGTAAGGAATGTCGCAATAGGCTTATAATTTTCGCTTGGAATATGAATTAAGAAGTCATTCGATAGGCACTTATCGCCTAGTAAGGAATGACATGTTAGTTGTGTAAAGGTTAATATAATTTCGGATAGTTTGGAGCATGATAAGATATCAACATATAACTGATTGAATTCAAGATTGAACTGGTGATGATCAAGTGGACTGCAGAATTTCGCTATGATCTGGTTTGTTTTGTTTTGCGGGAATCTCTGCAAGAGTTACTATGATAAATGTAATTGCATTTTCAAGATATTAGAGTTGCTTCCGATTTGATCGATAATGGCCATAATCTGTATAGTCAAAGGACAATGCCTATGGTTAACTAGTTTACCTTATTGTGATGCTAACCCAACCAGCTTATAAAACAAAAGAAGAGTTATTTTTAAATATTGAATAGTTTTATATACCAGTTTTTAATAAACAGCTTGTCGGTTTTTTTTTTTGATGTCGTTGGGTGAATCCCAAACAAAAGCATTTGTTTTGGCATTTGTTTAAAGGAATATTAATTTAAAAAATAAAAAATATTAAAAAAACAAATCATAATATTTTAAATTAAGTTTGAAAAATTTTAAAGTGAAAGAAAGTGAACTAGATTAGGCTGGTTTCTAAAAACAAATTTAAAAAAACAACTATGTAAACATTAGAAATAGTTTGAATTGTATTCAATGAAACATTTTGCTTTATATGAGGTTTACTATATAAGATTACAGCACTGTTAGCAACCGTACAGTTTAAAAAGCCCTTTAATTATTCCCAAAAAATAAGTGTCAAAACAATAACAATGAATTGCAGTATTCACAGCAAACATGCTGTTATTGTTACACTCCCATAAAAAATCTTTCAATTACTCTCTCATTTCTCTCATTCTCTTGAGCGCATGTCCTTTATATGTCAGTTGTTTTTGTAATACTTTGGAAAATATGGTTTTATTTTTGCAAAATATTGAGAAAAATTAAAGAATAAATTGAATAAAATTAAAAATAAAATCATAATAAAAATATTAACAATAATCAGTATGTAAAATTATTATGAGATATCGTTTCGTGATTGTGTTTTTCAAGAAATCAAATAAAATGTCTGAAGACAACATAAAATAAACGCGTGTAAATACGCCATAACTATGTGAGTGCTTGTGAGTGTGATAATTTTTGTTGTTTTTGTATGATGGTGGTGGTGGTGGTTTTTTGTGTGGTAGACGGAAGGAAACCGTCATTTATTGTTTTTTTTCTTCTTCACTTTTTTTTTTTTTTTTGCTTAATTAATAAATTTTCAATATTTTAATTGATTTAAACAGATTTAGCAACGGTAGTTCAGCCAGCACATCTGTTGACCTTTCAAATTAAACATCTGCCAGATAGAAACCAAAATAACCAAAAAATAATCGAAAAAGAGAAGAAGAAAAAGAAAAATAAATTAAAAGAATTTAAACTTCAAAAAAGCAACACAATAATATTAATTGACTGATATGGCTAATCATGTGGTCAAAAAGAAGACGTTAACGTTAGCTTAACTGATTCACGTAGTTTCTATAAAATTCTATTTTATTTCTTAATTGCAGGTTGTGTCTACTAAGGCTTGTTAAGCGAAATAATAATTTTTTTCTTCTTTTTTTTTTTGTAATTTTTAGTCTACAATGTCAAGCAAAATTCCGGGTTGAATGAATTCACAAACGTAGGTCTAAGGTTAAGCTATTATGACATTATTTTTTTGTAATAATTTGCATTTTCTGATTGAAACAGGTTTTAAATATCAGCTATCTGTGATTTTTGATATAAGAGGCGGTAATATAGAGAATTAAGTGGAAACTTCCGAGTCCTGGAATGTTAAGGAGTTGACGATTTAAGTCTTTCGAAATGTGGAGGCCGCATTTGAAAGAGCTCTTCACGTTGTTATATTTATAGATAGGATATTGAATTGCAAGAATATAAACCTTTTGATAGCCAGATTAATGACTAAGACTCCATGCTTATGGTCTGCGGAAACAAACGCATGCAATGAAATTATAAAACCTTGACACAAGTAGAGTCTATCCACAAAGTAAGATTTAATCAAAGTAGACATGGTAGTGGTGGCCAAAACTTTGCAGCCTTTGATTAGGATAATGGTAGGCAAAGGTAATGGATAACAGCTTTCTCCTTAACTGTCACTTGGATAAATAGCAGGCTCTTGATTATGGAAACAGAGATAATTCCACGAGGAAATTCGTGGTATCACACGATATTCACTTGGATAAATAGCAGCTTCTTGATTATGGAAACAGAGATAATTCCACGAGGAAATTCGTGGTATCCAAGGACATGTAGGAATGCAATAACTGGGTAAACATCAAGTACTAGATAGGTTAATGTCCTTGCTGGCACTGAGCAGCATCCTCAAGTTTAACAAGACAAAAAAGGTTCGAAGAGATATTGTAGGGATACCGTTGCAATACTAATGACAGCTTCACAATTCGGGAATTTTATTTTTTTGACGTATCCATTGAGACTACATTGAGCTTTGCCACTGATTCTATGCACAAAAATATGTTTATTTCTCATACAGGACGTAGGCTATTAAGAATTTTCCGTGATCCCTAAACATTTGCTTTCTATGTGATTATATTCGTAATGAAATGGCAAGCCTTTCTCTATCCTCTATACAAAAAAATTAAATCGAAAAAGATGTTGAGATAAACGTAGCAGCCAAGGAAGTTTTATTGTTAACCTGCACTGTTATGATCTCATCTTGTATAGGCTTTTATCCTTAGCAGACGTAGAGCAATTTATTTTTTTTTAGTGTCTAAAGCAGTCATCATTAAAGTTGTCATCGTTTAATATTTTTATGAGTTTTATCTTCTCAATGTTTATTTTTCATAAAACAAAAACAATGTTTAAACGATTAATTAAATTAATTTGTTGACATACATGCAGCCATTCTTATTGCGTCTTTGTGTCTGTTTAAAAGAAAAAAAAACTGGAATTTAGTATTTTAATTACTCTGGGAGTAGATCCCAGTGGTCAAAGACCCTAACTTGTTATTGTGTTTTTAATTAATAAATTAATCTGCAATAATCTGGTTTGTACTTGTTTCATATTATTTAGTAGCTCCCCTTACTGAAGTCCAGACTTGCAATGCCAGAAATGAAATGAAATTGTTTTAAAGAAAGAATTTTAAGAAAGAATTATTGAAAGTGAATAAATTAAGCGGAGAATTCCCACTTCTTCAAGTAAAAGAGATTATTTTGCACACGCGTGTAAAATATCACATCAATTCTGTTTAACTGTACTGTTGCTGTTTTAAAATCAACAATTTCACTCATAATCTGTATGGGGAAGGCCAAATAATCAAGCAGAAATAAATAATTTTGCAGAAAGAAAAAGAAAAAAAAATATTGAATCAGAAATAATTTTTAATTATAATGTTGTTCTTGTTCTTCCTGTGTATAAAAAAAGTTTTTTTTGACATTTTGGTTATGTTTTAAACTAGTTTGTAAGCATCCATGCTGGAAATGCTGCTTGTCATTGGACTACTCAAGTGAAATACTATTGTTAATGCCTAAAATATGAACATAATAAATAAAAGATAACCCGTTACATCATAAATTATTTTTGTTTTCTTTTTATTAGAAACTAATTTGATTAATTAGACGCCATGTGAATAAAAACTTAAGACAAGTTTTCAAATCGAAACTTTATAAAGTTTACAAAATCATTTTCAACAGAATTCTTAAAGGCATAGGAAATATGTTAATGACGTCATTTATAATCTTGAGCACCGGTTTAATGCATGTGATAATATATAAAAATATTAAGAAAATTTTCCTTCAAAATAAAAACCTTCTTCCGACTTATAAGCTATTCTAACTCGTTCTTAATTTATTTTAATTTTTGGCACACGCAACAACGTAATGGAACAGCCAATCTAAAAAACTAAATTAATAACAAACTCGTATAAATAAATAATTAATAAAAAAAAGGAAAAATTAAATTAAACAGCAGCAGTTTTCATTGGTAGGCTGGTTAACATAAGGCAATTTTGCCATGTGAATACCTCTTAGTATTGTGTCCACACTTTTGGCAATATTTTGATTTAAAAAAACTTGCTTTCCTTAAATATTCAAATGAAAGCGAAAGTTTATTGATCATTCTTATAATGATTCTAATGACGTAGAAACTATAAAGTTTTTTTTTGGCAAAAAAAAATGTAAATTAATCGTATTCTACACATCGGAAACCATGTTTTACCTTCAAACTTTTAACAACTTTGTTTCAAATTATGTTGTTTCAAAGTATGTTGATGAGGCAGTTGGGATCAGTAAAAAGACGGAAGCTACCTACTTTTATCTCAACAGAAGATAAAGGGCAAATATTTGACTTCAGAAGTGTTTCAAAGTCATCAAATATTTGGTCAGAACTTCTAGAATATCGAGAGTCCCACAAGACCAGTTTCAAAGTTTTAAGTTTGCCTGGCCCGAGTCATCTAGATTCCCCTATGCCCATCAGTCTCATTTCACACAATTACTCCGTGGACTTTTAATATGCCTTAATGCGAGTGTTGGGTGACATATTTAGTGAAAGACGTTCGAATCCTCTTCCTCCGTC
>QOCX01000139.1:37159-57430 GCA_005959815.1 Sarcophaga bullata | reverse complement strand
TTCCTAAGGACATAAAATATTTAAAAACCTTTTGAAAATCTACCTTTTGCAGTCCAGATATACGTCGACATAATGTTCTGCATACTAAATTAAACGCTCATTTTATGTTTATTCTTGTATTAAATTTCTTTGTTTAAACAAAAGATTTAAGCAAGATGCACATTATTTCAATGATACAAAAATAAACTCAACACACGCTTACACTCTTACATTTTATCAAGAAATCTTTGGTAGAATCGAATGCCTGTTTATAATGCCCGTATATTACTTGCTTGCTAAGGAATAAAACTCCGAAAAAAACAAGAAAAGAAAACGAAATATGAAATACATTTGTATTGTATTTAAATTGCAAAAAAAAAAAATAAACTGGATTTCTTTGAAATCTTGAAAATCAATTTGAATATTGGTTTCCCAACAAAAGACTTAAGAAACATGCACCAATTGAAAGAATACACAAGAATTTGTTAAACAAAAGGCAACAATAAATACAACAATAAACTGTATTTTGATTGGCTTTAATAAATATTTGTCGTTTTTTTATTTTATTTTAATAAAATCAGTTATGAAAAGCTAAAAGTGAATTGCTTGACCATGTTATAGCGTTTGAAATACTGGTTATACGCTGCGGTTATTAAACCCAAACGGACATACCATGAATCGAATCTCCATTGCTATCCCGAAAACAAATTCAAAAATAGAGTGTTTTGTCATAATAGAAGCATGATGCGCAATCAGTTTAGTAGTTATGGCTAGAGCCACAATATATTTTATGTTTGTGGTTTGTATATTATTGTTTGAGATTAACTAAATGCGAACTAAAGTTAGTTTCTATCACTTTGGAACAATCATTTCTGAATCATGCAAGCTTTTAAATTCTTGAAAGATGTCTGCAAGATTTCTCATGGTTTCGAATTCGTCATGGCTTCTGGCAGTTAAACTTCCACTGCTTTTCTCTTATCTGTTCTCGACCCAACTGTACCCTCTTTTCAAATAATAAGTATCCTCTAGGCCGTTGGAAAGTTTATTATCGAAATAATAAAACCGAGTGGTTCTGTTCAGAGGAAGCTTGAGAAGGTCTCTCGATTTATTGGTTCAAGAAGTCTTCTAATAAATCACGTGTTAAATTTCGCTCTCGAACTATACCTAAGCATAGTTCCAGCAGATTTCTGGCAAAAACTCGGTGAGTAAATAAAATTGCCATGAGAAGATATTCAAAAATCTGTCTTTCATGTATAAAATTAACACACACAGCATAAGTGGTTTGAAAAGCTAGGTTGTAATCCAGACTGAAAGGTTATAATGACCAATTATGTAGGTATGTATATATAGTTTCCAAAGGTTAATTAAAGGCCATCGCTGTGAGAGTATCACTACCAGCCTAAATACTGATGATAAGTTTCTGAGATTTCTGGAGATTGGTTGATGTCTTAGAGCCATAATGTGTCACCAATGAATTAGAAACTGTTCCTATCTATAACCTACAATTTTATTGACTAACACATCTCATCATCTCAAGAGCTCTTGCCTATGGATTGTTCCCTTTTAGGAGGGAAACTGTGCAAATTTTGTTTATAAATTTTGCTACGCCATATAATCACTTGTACAAATAAAGACAGCAACAAAATCGAATACAAAATAAGTGTAAAATTTAAATTCCAGAAATTCTAAGAATTAAAAACAAAAAAATTGTGAGAAATTCTTCTCAAAGTGTTAAAACAAATATTTAAAGAACGTTAGCTAATGTTGAATAAATTTTTCAATTTTTCTGTTTTACTCCAGCCATGTGTTGCATTTGAAAACGTAGCAGAAAAGCTTTTTCCATTACTTTAAAAAAAGAAATGAAAATTGAAAAGAAAATTAAAGAAAAAACAAAAAAAGGAAAAACCAAATAACTGGATGGCAAACAAAAACGTGTGAATGAAAATTGAAAACTGACCGCCATTTATTTTACGATTGTTGCCTGTTTCTGTTTCTGTTTTATTTTCTTTGCTTTACTAAAACAATTGGACAACAATGAAGGTCTAGAGTAAAATTTTGATGTTACTGTTGCTGCAGCCCAAGCTAAGCACGAAAGTAAAGTTTATAAAATAAATACGAAAAAGAAAAAACAAAAGAAAAAAAAAATATTTTCTTTCATAAACCAATTGTTGCCTAAAAACACTCATGCACGTTGTATTTTATTATTAGAAGTTAAAAGAAAAAAAAAGCTTGGAAAAAAAAGCTTTGCTTGGTTACATGAGTGTAGTGGTTGGTTGGTTGGTATGCTATAAAGCTAAGGCTTTGCTGTTAAGCTTAACATAACAACAAACAAGACTTTCAATTTCAATAAAAAAAAAAAGCCAAATTGTTTACTTTGTTTGTTTTTAAATACGTTTGCATGTGTATGTTGTTTTGTTTCTGTGTTGTTTTGGCAGCTGTTTTTTTTTTCTCATATTTAGAGTCAAGAGGGCTTTGCTGTGCAACTAAACGTTCACAAAAGTTTTTTGTGCTCACGAGAGCGGACGTGTAAACGCGACGTAAAGTCTTAATAAAAAAAAATTTATTTTTCTTCTAATTTTTTTTCTTTTTTTTTTAATTCACTTCTTTCGGTTTCCTTCTATGCACAAAAACAGCACTTACAAAACTTCTTAAAACTGAAAGAAAAAAATTTAAAAAAAAAAACACACACAAAAACAACCGAAATAATTGGCAATAAAAAAGAAAAAATTCGTTACCAAAGCTAAGACAAAAAAAAAAAAAAAAAAAAAAAAACATTTGGCAACATAAACAACAAATAATTTTAAATTGTTAAAGAAAATTTTTCAAATTTAAACAAAATCGAGAAGAATTTAAAATTTTGAAAAAAAAAAAATAGAATTAAACAAGTGTGCTACCAACAAAACAAAAAAAAAAAGCATTTGAAAATTTAAAAAAAAATTCAATTTCAAAAACCAAAAAAAAAAAAATAAAAATGGTTGAAGAAAATAATAACGGGCATAGCCAAAATGGCCATTTGCCCAATAACAAAGTGTCAACACCAGCATTCACAACAACAACAACAACAACAACAACAGCTGAAACCAATAAAGCCGGCAATAATAATGATAACAGCAGCAGTACTGTATCAACTTTGGCCACAAAGTTTATGAATTGGATTGACCCATTTGTTGACTTTTCATGGTTTATCTTATGCTCAATTGGTTTCATTTTAAAGGTGAGTTTTTGTTTTCTTTTCTGTTTCTTTTACGAAATTCATGCATACATTACTTATACGGTGTGTGTAAAATATTTACCAAATTAAGGTTGATTTTTTAATCTCAAAAAAAAAAAAAAAAAAAACAACGCGAAAAAAATTATTGTATTTTTAAATGGATTTCAACTAACTTGTTATAGTTTTAAATTTCATTTTTAGGTTTTTGTTTTTCCCATTGTATTTTGGTTTTTTTTTGGCATTAAAAGATGTTTCTCGATTTGTTAGAAATTTAAAATTCAAAATTCGTTTGAAATGAATTCATTTCAAGAGAGGCATACAATTTGAATTGAATTTCAAGTTGTCAAGCAATTTGTTTTGATTTATTGTTCAATTAAAAAACAAACAAAAAAAGAAAAAATAAAATAAAATGGTTTTATTAGGTCGTCTCTTCGTAACTCTATCGCCATAGATCTTCAATGGCTTGTCGATGGTTAACTTTTTTATTTAGCCATCAGGAAAGTTTGTTAGACATCGATATAAAAAGTGTATGTTCTCGTCATTCTTCTAAGCAGCTCTGGGTTTTTGCATGTTTCTTTAAGTGTTCACTTTCCGATAAATAAATGATGCTAGTCTGATAATGCGTTCTACTCTTATGGTAGCAGATTGAGTCTTCTTTGGAGTCTTCTTACAAGGCTTTACAAATGCACATTTGTATTGTGAATCTCATAATCTGACTTGTTGTTGTGTGCTAATTAGTTGAACAAACATTGTCGATTAATAGGATAAAAATTTGTTGAAATATAAATTATAATAGCAGACACTTTGTTGATGTTCAGAAATAGTTAAACTACCCCGTACTTACTTAATTGATCATTGCAGTGCTTTAGTCAGGATTAGGTATTAACTTCTCACATCACCTGTCTTCTATGTGATTATTCAGGGATGTGTATTCATGAGATCACTTCTTCAAAACAAACATTTCCACTTAAATCTGTTCATTATCTGTAACTAGTTACTGCTCTAGTTATCTACAGCTCGAAACCTTGTAGTTCTCCATTTTCCAGACATGTTTGGCTTCGCAACAAACAATTCTGTTCACACTTTCTTGATTCCTTTAATTCGTTCTATGCAGTTATGGCTAAAGCAGAGAAGAATTGAGCTTATAATGGAAAATTTTATTCCAGTATTTCAGTAACATTTTTTTAGGCTTTGAAAACTTTTGTGAATGGCTATCGTCCTTTAATTATATGATAAGGTAAGAAGAAATAACAGCAAAAGCTCATTTGAGCACACATAGTTAATACTACAGAAGCATTGCCCCAACACAATGCTTTAAGCTTAGAATCTAGCTGAAAACCAGCCTCAAAAGTTTATGAATTAATTATATCAAGTAATGAGAAGTTAGGTAAAGCCGCCGTGGTCTAGTAGGTAGTGTGTTGCCTTATTAGACGAAAGGCCAGGGTTCAAATCCCGGTCCAGATATCAAAGTTTAAGAATTCAATTAGTATCAAGTAATGAAAAGTTAGTAAAGCCGCCGTAGTCTAGTAGGGTAGTGTGTTGGCTTATTAGACGAAAGACAGGGTTCGAATCGCCGGTCGGACATCAGAAACGAAATATGAAAAAAAATTTTCTTCTGCGGCTTCCTCTCAGCAGATATCCTGGCAAAACTCTGAGAGTAAATAAAATTGCCATGAAAAGTTTCTCAAAAATCTATCGTTCGGAGTCGATTTTTAAACTGTACGCCCCGCCACTGATGTCCAAAAGTTAACACACACAACATAAGTGGTGTGAGAAGCTAGGCCGTAATCTTGACTGAAGGGTTGTAATGACCAATTATGTTATGTGTAATGAGAAGCTAGATTTTTATCCTGCCTGAAGAGCTATAATGATCAATTATGTATGTATGTATGAGAATTTCACATCCTGCCAGAGACGTTCTTTGGCAAGTTGATAAAATTTCCTTCTCTAGCCATTTATGATCTCTTCAGGCAAACAATGCTTTCTTAAATATCTATTACTATGCAATAACTAACTGAGAGTAGATTCCCGTGACTGGAAAGTTCCTACGATGTCATATAAGCCTATATTGGTACATTTTCTATCCAATATAGGCCAAGCAGTTCTGGTGTATAAAGCAAGATTCATTCTTAGCTTTGGGTTTTTCAGCGGTTAATAAATTACTTTGTCTAATGTGAATTGCATCATCAGCTACATTATTACCTAGGAATATCATTGTAATCAAGTACAAATACCAGACTAACACATGATTTTCCAAATACATCAGATGTAACGATCTGCTCGACAGGGGTAAATTTGATTATATTTCAGCGTTTCATTGGTACTGATTCAGTCAAATAAATTGATTTTCTTTTGAGTGCGTTATTAAAGCTCCTACTTATGCTATGCATTGTGTAGCGTGTTTATGCGTATTAGATTTGCTTACATTGTCAGTGACAAAAAAGTCCTGGTGGAAGTGTATTCCACATACGAATAGCAAATGGATTCAAAATGAATTTCCCCTGCAATGAATTTTTTCACTGGTCAGTCGCTTACGAGTCTATGTGCTCTACGATACCTTGGTTTGGAGTTTATTAAGATTAAATTTATCAAACCAAACTTCATTTTATTAAAACTAGGCAATAAACCCGTGGGTATATAACTAACATGCAATTTAACCCTACCAGGGATTTGTTGAAATTTTCAACGATCCTTTAGTAACCATCAGTAATCATTATGAACGTTATATGCAAAATATTATCGCCCAAATGAAACGTGTATCATAAAATCAACATTTAATATTTACTTTCAATATTTACTAATTAGAATCATACAAGGAAATGAAAATTCTAACTGCTACGTGATTAAATCACAGAAAATATTTAAATTCACAACTTAATAGTCAATATACAGTCATTAATTACAAGTTAAACTAATAAATTTCAAAAGAATTTCAATACGTTGTAGGCAAAAACATTAAAACTAAAAATAAATTCAAATTATTCTGTTTTTGTTGTTGTTGTTGTTTTTACTTTTAAATAAATTATGCAAATATTTTGCATAAATTTACGGGGAGAAAAAAAAAGGTGACAATTAAGCAAATCTATAAGTTCTTCTTTAACTAAAATGCTTAAGAAACCTGCTGATTACAACAACATATAAAAAGAAAACGATTAAAACAAAAGACTTAAGACACGAACCTGTTATTTGTTAATCATTTCAATACAAAAGTCATTCATTCATTAAATAATTCTTTATTTTGTTTTCTTTTTTGTTTGTTTTTGTTTCTTTTTTTGTTGCTTTTTTCCTTTTCTTTTTCTTAAATCATAAATTTTATGTTTTTGTTTCTCTATGTGTTGCTATTAATGAGCGTGAACATAGTTTTTGTCGTGTGATTTCTATCATATTTTATGGATTTTTTTTCTGTTTAAGTAGTCGAGAAAAAAAACAACGTCAAACGGAACTAAATTTGATATTTTAAATTATTAGCACACTTCCTTCCCTATCCTTGGTTTTTTTTCTTTGTTTGTTGTTTGTTGTTTGTTATAATTCATTCGTTTTCTTCTTTTTTTCTTTTGTATTATGTTATAAACAAATGCTAATTTATGTTTATGTCTTTCAAGATTTAAGAATTTTTTTATATTAAAAACTCTCAATGATTAATCTATCAGAAGAGAAACATTTTATTTGCTTATTGAGAAAAAAAAAACTTTAAATTAAAACCAATAAAATAAAGACAACTAAACACTGAATAATCAAAACACAGAATAGTATTCTATCAAGCATTAATGTTTGTACTTCGTTCAAACTTAGCTAAACTAATAATTAAATAACGTTCAAGGGACCCTTATAAATCAATACCAAACTAAGTCTCTTTGTAATATAAAATCAGAATCAGGAATTTGGCAAAGGCTTTTTCCACAACATGATTACAAAGCCTTTGTTTTTTAACGAAATAAGTTAATAATCTATTTGAGATCACTTGCTTTGACGTACGTTCATCCAACCACATAATAGGATCAATGCAAATCCATTTTCTATGACAAAAGTACTGACCTCTTGTACAGTACCACAGATTAGTGTCTTCTGTAGAGAAGACAGAAAATTTTCTTAAGCGTTCAATAGAGTTTGACATGAACTTTAAACGAAATTTTTGAAGTTAATATAACACGTTAGATAACTAATGAAGATAATTTTATGTATGCTTGCCACATATTTATTTATCATCTTCCATATAAAGAAAGCAGCACTCCAAATGTAAATACTTTAAATGAGCACCCACATTTAAACAAAACTTCACCGTATTAAATTTTTTAATTATCCTTTGTGGAAAAAAAAATCTTTCGGTAACCAAATTTTTAGATTAAGTAAGCCGTAGAGAAAAAGGCAGTCTTCCATCCGCTTATAATTCTATCCATAGAAACAATCTCTTATAGCAGCAGAGTATCTTTATGTGACACAAAGGATAATTCTGTTGCTTATGATCTGAATCATCAAAATTGCTTTTATCTTGGGAAATATATATCATGATATAAAATTTTAATTCTTCATATGCACATCTAACTATTCACTTAAAACTAATTTGGCCTCTTAATAAACTTAACAAATTTAGTGAAAATTGCTCTAAGATTAGTTTGAGTTGCCATCTAAAGATTTAGGGTTCAGCACCTAGCCGAAGTAAGTTGAAAGATCAAATTACCTCAACAAATAATTTTGAGAGCGAGAAAAAAATTGCCATGTAAAGCTTCTCAAACTGCAGGCCCCGTCTTACATGCATAAAATTAACACACACAATATAACTGATGTGAGAAACTAGGTTGTAGTCCTGACTAAAGGTTTATAATGAACAATTAAGAAAGTTAAGTATTAAAATTGACGAATATTTGGATTTATAAATTCGATTTATTCATTCAATTGTATAATCCTCTATCATGGCATTAAATTCGAGGATATTCGATCCATAACTGAGTGTTTTCTTGGGTGAACCATCAAAATAAATTGTTCTATGCAATGGAAGAAATTTGTTCTTTATTAGTGTTCAATTTCGTAAATATCAGATCTGATAACAAATAATGAGAAAAATCAGAATCGATTTTGTTTGTATTAAAAGAGTTAAAATCAGCAAAACGTTAAAGTAATCATCAAAAAAAAGAAATTCAAAAATAGAGTGTTTTGTCATAATAGGATCTTGATGCGCAATCAGTTTAGTAGTTATTGCTAGAGCCACAATATATTTTATATTTTTGGTTTGAATACTATTGTTTGAGATTAACTAAATGCGAACTAAAGTTAGTTTCTATCACTTTGGAACAATCATTTCTGAATCATGCAAGCTTTTAAATTCTTGAAAGATGTCTGCAAGATTTCTCATGGTTTTGAAATTTATTATTCTGGCAGCTAAACTTCCACTGCTTTTCTCTTATCTGTTCTTGACCCAACTGTACCCTCTTTTAAAAGAATAAGTATCCTCTAGGCCGTTGGAAAGCTTATTATCGAAATAATAAAGTCTAGTGGTTCTTTTCAGAGGAAGCTTGAGAAGGTTTCTCGATTTATTTGTTCAAGAAGTCTTCTAATAAATCACGTGTTAAATTTCGCTCTCAAATTATACCTAAGCATAGTTCCAGCAGATTTCTAGCAAAAACTCGAAAAGTTAATAAAATTGCCATGAAAAGATACCCAAAAATCTGTCGTTCGGAATCGACTTTAAACTTAAGTGGTTTGAGAAGCCAGATTGTAATTCTGGCTGAAAGTTTGTAATGGCCAAATATGTAGGTATGTATAGTTTCCAAAGGTTAATTAAAGGCCATCGCTGTGAGAGTATCACTTCCAGCCTAAATACTGATGATGAGTTTCTGATATTTCTGGAGATTGGTTGATGTCTTAGAGCCATGATGTGCCATCAAGGAATTAGAAAATGTTTTTCTCTATAACTTACAATTTTATTGATTAACACATCTCACCATCTCAAGAGCTCTTGCCTATGGATTGATTGTTCCCTTTTAGGAGGGAAACACATGAAATTGCTGTGCAAATTTTGTTTTTAACTTCTACTACGGCGTATAATCACTTGTGCAAATAAAGACAGCAACAACGTCGAATACATCAAAAAAAAAAAAAAAATATGGAAATGAAATAGGCCCCTTTCTTTCCTTCTCTACCAGTATATACAATGCGAAGAATAATGCCTGTGAACTTAAAAAAAAATTAGCAACTCATCTGGTCCAAACATTGCGTTGCACTGGTTTGCTGAAGGTGGATTAGCTAACTAGCATTTGTATTTTTTTTTTATTTTTTGTTTGAATTTAAATTTAAAAAAATTTTGTTTCAACATTTAAATGTTTTATTTGCATATTTTAAAACTAATTTAAAATACAAATAAAAAAAAAAGGTTAAGCAACAAACCTGCATATGATTCACTGCTATGAACAATCATTGCATATTTGGCATTGGTTGGGCATTTAAGCATTCATTCATTCATTCATTTGAATAGAAATTATTATGGAGATGGACGAGTATAATGATAAATTCCTTTAGAATTGTAGAACAAAAGATTTTAAGAATAAAAAGCATATCAATTTCATTTATAAAAATACAATGAAAAAATTTTTTTATAATTTTTCTTATAAGGTCATAAATGAATATTTTAAAACAAAAGACTTAAGACACAAGCACCATATCTACTGTATATTACGTATTATTATTATTATTTTTTTGTTTTTTTTTTTTTTTTTTTGTTCATCTCTTATACTGTAACGTATTGTAATGTAAAATATGAATTTCACTGACTAAGATTTCCTCATCTGTACGTAATGTGTACAATAAAACAATGATTTTTTTTAAAATTTTTATTTTTTTTTTTATGTTTTTTATGGCACTCAACTCCATATTAAATTAAATGACTTAAAAACTGTAATAAATAAAAACTGTGTGTAGAAACTAAATAAAACAACAAACTATTCCAATTTGGAAATTTTTATTCAATTTATGTTTTTATGTTTTTCTTTTCAACAAAAAAAAAAAAAAAAAGCAAAAAAAGGTCAAGGAATAGAGTGCAAACATCGAAATAAACTTGAAATTATTTTTTTTTTGTTTTTTACATTAAAAATTATTAAATTATTAACGTATTAAAAATGAAAAATTGCATGGCTTTTATATAAATTAAGTTATTAAAGTAAATAAAATTAAATTAAATTAAATTAAATCATTTGAAATACATAATTAAGTGTGAAAATTATGATTTTCTTTGTAATCAATTAAACATTCGTTAGTTTAATGTTTTGCAATTTCAAATAAAAACACATTTTGAAAGAGACTTTAATGTTCCCTTTCATGGACTTCAATTGTCCTACTGTAACATATGTTGCATACATGCATACATATATTGTGTTAAAGTTGACTTTAGTTTGTTGGCAATGAAGGCCGCAATTGGTGATGGAAACCTCAAAAGGTACCTACGTTTATCACCACTGATGAACACTCTTCCTTCGCAGAACTGCCATTAGGCACTAGTTCATGAAGAGCTTTGTTAGCTTCAATGTTGTCTCTTGTGAAAATTTGCTTTCCCTTGTCTAGGCTGCATAACTTCAGGCACTACTTCAGGCATGATTTGGCAACATTTGGTCCATACAAACTTCGCGAAATGCAGTATGTCAACTGAACTTTAAGCCGCCATGGACGGAAATCCATTTTCTGTGAATATCTAAGTCTCGACTATATGTTTGGCATTTTCATTTTGACAAAGTTTAGATGAATATGTATTCCCAGAAGCAGTCGTGACTAGTTAAGGACTAGGTCATCTAGAGATCCATTTAACGGGAAAATCTAAATCTCAAATATAGATGAACATGTAAGATGAACATGTTAAGATGAACATGTATACCCAGAAGCAGTCGTCACTAGTTAAGAACTAAGTAATCTAGAATGTTGACACGCAGTATTTTCTCTCCATACAAGCGGTTATATTAGGGACAAGATGGATAGTTTATTACGATGGGAGCTGCCCATATTTACATACATATTTGATCATTACAGCCCTTTAGTAAGGATTTCGAACTAGCTTCTCATGCCACTTATGTTGTGTGTGTTCAATTTATACATGAGCGGCGGCACCTACTATTTAAAACCGACTTCAAATGACAGATTTCTGCAGAAACATTTCATGGCAATTTTCTATTTACACTCAGACTTTTTGCCAGAAATCTGCTGAAAACAAGCCGCCGTTTCGTTTTTCGGCGTGAATTGTCTGACCTGGGCGGTTTAACCTGTGGAAATGCATCACACGGTTCTTTTTTTTTTTTGTTGGTTTTTTTTTTGGCGCGGTGGGGCCGGTGTTCCTAATAAGCCAACACAATACCTACTAGACTACGGCGACTTCAGTCTTATTAATGCGACTGCCCCTTTATTGTATAATGTTCAGTGTAGTGGCGTTTAAGACAGGTTCCTTCATGTTTTTTTCATAGAGAGACAGGCTTGCCTATTTCACAACAATACAACAAGGTGATGAGAACTAAGTAGTTCTCCAGGATAAAAGATTAACTGTGCAAGATGATGGTTTTCTAAGATGGCTTGGTTTTATAATTTTCAATATAAACAGGAGTAGCTTAATTAGAGCCTCGTGTTTAAATAAGTGAATTCGTGGGCACTCAAGCAAAGTATTGAAATAAACCAAGTCAATGTGTTATTTGCCTCTTCGGATTTATGGTAGAGAATACCAAATGGTTGTATTCTGGTAACTATTTGCGTTTTATTTGCTTTTAAAACATCCTTTCGTTTTTTTTCCTTCTTTCAAGTGAATAATATTTGTAACGCCTTAAGGTGTTATGACTGTGTATAGCATCATTAACTCAATTTTTCTTTTCATATTTTGTTTTCTCCAGCTGTTTTGTTTTCTTGTTACTTCTCCCGCACGAAAGTTGTTTACAGTTTGTTTTTAAAATAATTTTCCATACAATACTTAGGTACAATTTACTCTTTTTTTTTTCCTGTTTTATTATTCGAATATAATTAATAAAAAATTATAGTTTTATTCAAAAAATAAAAGCCAAAAGCATGAACGATTACTCTAGAATTACTTTATTTTGTATTGGTAAGCTCATCACAGTATAACTAACAATCAATACAATCACTGACCTTCCCTAACCTGTTGTTTGCTATCACAGGTCGTTTTTTTTTTATAATTTTTTTTCAAGTGCTCTTTTGTTTTGTTTTGTTTTGTTTTAGTTTTGCGTTTTCATATGGTATTTTGTCCATATGGAATATTTTTTATTTTTCTGATTCTCTTTCTTTTTATTCTCCTCTTTTTTTATGATTTATTTATGATTATTGGTTTTTTTTTCAATTTAAGAGGTGGTTTTCGGCCACATGTTTAATGTCAGTTTCAGAAATCAAAAAAAAAAAAAAATTCAAAAAAAAAAAAACAAAGGAATGGAAAATAACTTTTAAAATATTGTTAACATGATTTGCGTTTATGAAGCTGTAATAAATTTTACCATAAATTGTGCTCCTTTTTTTTGTTTTTGTTTTCAGGGTTTAAGGGGTGTACAATAATTGTTTACGTTAAATTGCTTAATGTATGGTATAAGCATAGGAATTAGTGTTGGCCAGATCAAGCCCAAAAAAAACAAAAAACAGAAAAAAAAAACGGAAAGAGATTACTTTGTTAACTTTCAATAACAATTTAAGTTCATATTGCCCTTAATACTGAGTAATTAACTTGTACTAGAAACTGAACTGAGGCAGTTCTAATTGAAAAGTGAAATTAGTGCCTTGAAAAATGTGCATTTAAAGGCAATAAAAAATATGATATTTTGAACAGAGCAAGAAAGATTTCTTAAATAATATTTTTTTTTGAATAAAATTGTTTTAGATTTTCATGTTATTACTCTAACCAGGAATTTTCTTAGCAGATAACATCATTCATTGTCTTATTGCTTGTGTGCCATATTATAACTTTTTGTTGAAATCATATAACGTTAGTAGCCTTGTAATTACCATTTAACTAAAAAGAATGTAGTGAACATTGTCATAATGTTCTGAAACGACAAAGCTATCCAACCAACTAATCAATTATGAGCGACAGATTACAATACTATAAATATTCTAATCGAATATGATCGAATAGAAATCGCCAGAGTCTAGCAGCTAGTGTGTTGGCTTATTAAACTTAATCTCACGTCTTCGGCGAGATCCTCTCAACAGTCTTGTGGTCAGAAGTCTGATCGTAAATCATTCAAAGTCGACTTTAAACTGTAGGTCTTGCCACACACATAACATACATAATTGGCCATTACAATCCTTCAGTCAGGATTACGGCCTAGCTTCTCACAGGTCTTGCCACTCATGTATAAAATTAATGCACACAACATAAGTGATATGACAAGCTAGGTTGTAATCCTAACTAAAGGATTGTAATGACCAATTACATACGTATTAGATTCACTGCTATTTTCGACATTGTATTTCATGTATGATTTCCTATTATCGCCACTGTAGTCTAGACGATGACTTACGAGATAAACAAAAAGTAAAAATATTACTTTCGGTCACTGCCTCTCATTGGTTGTCTAACAAAAGCTGTAAAAGTGAAAACATTTTCAGCAAAGAACTTCTTAAATTTGCCATTTGATTACATCCCACCACTTAACATAGGCACATGATGTGAGAATCCTGGCCTTAATCCTGACTTAGGGGTTATAATGGCCATAAATGTGTGGCTTTTTAATTAGCCTGGCATTTGTACAGAAAATGCTTCAAATTCTTCGGAGGGTTTGGTACACAAATCCTTGGTTTTTTTTTCATATTACTAGAGGAAGTATTTCCAATTTCAGACAATTTAGCATTATTTCAATGGGTATTGAATACCATGAATTGACCACAGCTGTATAACCTTTTCAGTGTCGCATTTTTTCTTAGAAAAGAAGATTCAATGAATTTTGCAATAATGAGCAAGGTTTGCTGAGCAAGTCATCTTGATAAGACTAACAAATGGATTACATTTACATATCATTGAAGTTCATTATCAATATTCATTCTGTTTCAATAACATTTTTTATAAATCGAAAGTTTTAAAAATCTATGCTGAACATAGGAAGCCATTTCAGACCCAATGGATATTTATACCGTTGGAGTTGCTTTAAAGCCCCATAATTTCTTGTCTTAAAATGTTATGCCTAACAGATTGTAACAAAAACCTAATGGAATTTCATTTACAAAAAAAAGCAAATAAAATTCGTGCTTAATTACATCATAAATATTATTATGCTTTACATTAGAAACCTGCCGTTGTCATTAATCTTAAGACAGATTAATCCATGAAACTACTTTTATTGCCAACAAATGATTTATGAGTTTTGACTGCATGGCACTGATGGGCCATAAGATTTAACAAATCTTTCTAAACAATAGAAAACAATATTGTTTTTGTATGAAAAGCAAACAAAAAAATAAAAACTGCATGTTTCTTAAGTCTTTTGTTTGCTTTTTGTATTGTATGCAGTTTTTTTTTTTGTTTCTTTTCTTATAAGCACAATGCACTTTAACGTGTTTGTTGCTTAAGTTCTTTTGTTTAATAATGTTAAACAAAACTTATCAAAATATTGATAAATTTATGCAATTTGTTCTGTTTGAGTGCAGGTGTTTAGTTTACGAAATCCACAAAATCTTAACGTTTATTTGTTAAGACACTTAACATGTCTTTGTTAATTGTTTAAATACAATAAACTGAAGAAAAACAAAAACTAAATCAAAAAAAAAAAAAATTAATAAATAAACAATGCTGATTAAATATGGTTTTTTTTTAATTTTTTTTGTTTTTGTTTTTGTTTTTGTTTCCATCTACCATTTAAACAGTTTCAATGTAAATATTTACGTTTTTTTTTTGACCACTTTTAACACAATTTTTTTTCCACTCATTTACTTGCATTTGTTTTTGATCTTTTTAAACGCCACTTTATTTGTTGATTTAATGTTAAACAGTCTACTTGGTGTTGATTTTTTTTTTATTTTTTATTTTGGTAACCTTTTCTTTATTTTTTTTCTTTATTTTTTTTTTTTTTTTTTTGTTAATATTATGATGGATCATTATGTAGTTAGGTACGGCTTTTCATTTCATATCTTGCCATGACTAACAATTTTCAATTTACGTGCAAATGGTGACTTTTAATTGGCATGACAGTCGTTATTTTTTCTTTTTTTTTTTTGCATGACACTTTTATTGTGATCTTGAGGCGTAAATGAAAAATTCAAAAAAATCACCAAATAAATGCAGCGTCACTGCTTAACACGTATTTCCGTAATTTCCGTAAGAATGAATCGACTTGTTAATTGCGTTTTACTTTACAATTGTAAAATATTTGCGGTAATAATTACTCAATTTAAATTGATTTCGTTTATTTTGTTAATATTTATATGGAATCCTAAATAAACTTCCGGAATAAAATTCTTCGTTTTAGCTTTATCATGCACTATCGGTTTAAATTTGGAAACAAATTGAAGCCACCGTGGTCTAGTAGGTAGTGTGTTGGCTTATTAGACGAAAGGCCAGGATTTAAATTCCCTGTCTTCGGCGCCTTCCTCTCAGCAAATTTCTGGCAAAAACTCTGAGCGTTAAAATAAAATTGCCATGAAAAGTTTCTCAAAAAAATCTGTCGTTCGGAGTCGACTTTAAACTGTAGGTCGCGCCACTCAAGTATAAAATTAACACACACAACATAAGTGGTGTGGGAAGCTAGATCGTAATTCTGACAGAAGGGTTGTAATGGCCAATTATGTATGTATGACATGAATGCCTGACGGCTGATTTTATTCCCATAGTTGCCATATTTATTATATCATCCTGCAACGATTACGATCTAGCTTCTCCCATCACTTATGTTGTGTATTTTAAGTTTACACATGAGTTCAGGAGCCTACAGTTTAAAGTTGATTCCAATGTACAGATTTTTGAAAAATTTTTAAAAAAATGTGAATTTTTTTACTTATGCTCAGAATTTTTGCCAGAAATCTGCTGAGCGGAAGTTGCCGAAGAAATATTTTTTTTATTTCTGTTGAAGATAACTGACCTGGAATTTGAACCACGGTCTCACGTCTCACGGTCGCCAACACATTACCAACTAGACTACGGCGACTACAATCTTACGAAAATATGTCCCATTTAGACTCAGTTTCCTTACTTGTAGAGCTTTGATGTTTGACCCGTTTATTGACAGAGGTTTCTACTGGGAACCTTATAAAAACCTGTGTTAATTTTTGAAATGAGTGGCGGGACCTACAGTTAAAAAACGACTCTAAATGACAGTTTCTTGAGCAATATTTTCAAGGCAATTTTATTTTAATGCTCAGAGTTTTTGCCGTATGCTAATTTAGAATTCCTAATACATTTAGATATACAGAGGCACAATGTCCCAAAGGTATTAGATTTTATTATTCTCTAGAACTCAATTATCATAATATATTCTACCTAAGTAATGCTGTAATCCACTGTGTATGGAATATGACAGCCTCTATTGTAAGCCCCTCTTAGTATTTATTTGAAAACCCTGTAACTCATTCAATTTCATTACGATTGTTAACATATTTAACCTTTAAAATGATATTTTATTTAGTAAACAGTAGCTAAAATTAGCAATTTATATGCAAAAATTGTTAAGTCATATACAATTTATTTATTATTATTTTTGTGTATTTGTTGTTTTTGTTTTTAATTTTTTTGTATGCAGTTTTTTATTGCTGTTTTTTCCCTCCTGCCTCAAGTACAACACTAGCTTAGAGGGCACATACAAGAAAACTTAAAATGCATTTCAATGAATATGCAGTTTTATTGTGTTTTTGTTTTCTTCCTTTGCCATTATGCTTCAACACCATCAATCAAAAGTGCTTTGAAGAAACAGAAGAAAAAAACAACAACAACAACAACAAGAAAAAACAGAAATAAATTGCATTTAAATTTAATACGGGGTGTCTGTTACATTTAAGTGATGTTTTTAAGCTTTTTTTATGGGCAAATATAATGGATGTTGCTTATGTTGTTTTGTTTTGCTTTTCTTCAGTATTTTTTTAAATAGTAATTAAGGTTTTTTCTTAGTTAAACTCTAAGTCTCATTAATTATTCTGATGTTCATTTATGTGCTGCTTTTTTATTAAATTGTAAAGGGTTTGTTGTAAACAAGCACAAAATGTGACTGCAAATTGTAATTATTCCCAGTAAAACATGTCCAATTATAGATTAATTGTAGTTTCTAAAACTAATACTGCCATTATTTATAACATAAGATTCTTTCTTCACCTTTTAAACTGTTGAATTGTTCTGTTGTTAGTTATTTTGCTTTAAGTTGGATTAGGTTTTATTTGCAATCAGTTATGTGTCTTAAGTCTTTTGTTTTTTTTTTTTTACTAACAAAACAATGTGATAATTGTGTGTTTAATTGTGTTTTAAAATGTCAAAAGTTCATATTTTTATTGTGTACAAAGTAAATAATTTTAATTGCAATAATAATCTTATGCAGTAGTGTAGTAAAGATTAGAGGTTCATATTTTAATTTAGTCTGAGGCAAGTATTTTTCATTCATTAAGCAATTCCTGATAAACATTTAATAGCGTAATAAATTTCTATGAAAGATCATTTAATGGACTTTATTATGTAGATTATACAAATAAAAATTTTTGAAAAATAATTTGCTTTGTAGTCGCCGTAGTCTAGTAAGTACTGTGTTGGCTGCTTAGGCGTGAGGCCACGTTTCAAACCCCCTCCAGGTCTGGCAGTGTTCTTCGGTGACTGCCGAAATCTGCTGAGAATTCTGGCAAAATTTCTGAAAGTAAATCAAATTATGAAGTCGCCGTAGTCTAGTGGGTAGTGTGTTGGCTTATTAGACAAAAGGCCAGGGTTCGAATCCCCGGTTAGACATCAAAAACGAAATATGAAAAAAAAATATTTCTTCTTCGGCAGCTTCCTCTCAGCAGACTTCTGGCAAAAACTCTGAGAGTAAATAAAATTTCCATGTAAATTTTCACAAAAATCTAGCGTTCAGAGTCGACTATAAACTGTAGGTACCGCCACTCATGTATAGAATTAGCATACACAACGTAAGTGGTGTAAACAGCTAGGTTGTAATTCTGACTGAAGGATTGTAATGACCAGTGTTATGTATGTATGTTAAAGGCATGACATGTCTTTAGAAAAACAGAAAACACTGTGTCAGATGCAATTCTGTAGACCTCAGGAGTTCCACTCTAAGTTCCAATCTAAGCTGCACCTTGTCTTGTAAGTGGATGAACATGTTTTGCAGTAATCCTGCTCAAATATATTTTAACTTCACATCAATTGAGTATCATGCCCCTAGAAATTACTTTCGAATTAAAAAGACGTTCAATGAATTCTAAACACCACATACTCATTACATGTTTACACATCCATTAATAACACATTTCCATTAAAAAAAAACAAAATTAATTTTTTTGTTTTTAAATTTATTCTGCATAAGCTATTGACCCTGCACGAGACCTTTTGTTGTTTTCTCTTAATAAATTATAATCATTTTCAAATTAATGATATTGAAATAAATCACTGACTTATTATTTAATAAAAAAAAAAAACTTTTGTAATCTATTCTGACAGCCATAAAAGCAATTACAAAAGCAATAAACATTGAAATAAACGGGGCTTAAATAGTCATTTGTTCGTTCACACTTCGCACTACCACACGTATGTATGCAATAGTGTATAGCGCTTGTGGCTTAAGTCTTTTGTTTTAAATAAACATTATAACTGCTGCTACAGCCATTAATAAAGCAATTAGTTTGTGCTTAATGTATGCCATAAAAATTCTTTATTGAAGTTCAATTATTTAACAAGGCTTCCAAAGCACATGCAGAACTTGTACTGTGTTCTACAGTGAATACGTAATTAAATAAAAAAAAGAAAAAATAAAAAAATAAAGATTTAAAATGAATGATTATTTCATATAAGGTACTGCAGTAGAGGTATTCGTTTTGTAAATACTCAATTTATTTGAATCTTTATTTGAAGAAGATTCTAATCCTTTGGCTACCACTCAGCTTAAAGTAAAAATTATTCAATGTTGCCTTTAGTCAGCACTTGATAACATCAAATTACGTTCAGTTTTGTTTCTTTCAGATAAAAAGTAGCATTAATCTGTTTAATTTAAGCTTTCTTAATCCCAAATCCTTTTTTAAAGGCTTTAATATAAATGGGCATGACTTCTTTGAGTAACTGAATTTAGAGGAAACCAATTGGACTCTGGAATCTATCTTACTAACGCAGCAATTTTTATATTCGAGAGTTCAAGCAAGAATGATAGAAAATTAGCATTTAAACACCTGCCACCTCCTCAATGTCCCTATGCCCGGAAACTTTGCATATGAATTATTTTAAAATTGTCATGAAAACTTATTGAAATTCAAGGCCGAAGCCAGATGTTAATTAGCTGTTCGCTAGGGACTAGCAATATCTTTGTGAGTGGAGGTTTTTCATATACTACGACCATTACAGTGGTTACCGCCGATAAATATACCACAGCTAACTCTGCCCAGCATTTTGCAGTCCCCGGTGTAAACCTCAAGGCTCTCAAACTGTATTCAAAAGCCGATTACCTTGCTCACGCTCAGCTTTAGGTCTGTAGCCTTTGCATTCATGTTTACATCTTCAGCATTTGCTTCTAAGAAACTACAAACCATATAAGTTCGTTTGAGGGATTTTTCGAATTCTCATTCGAAATCTATGCAAATTAAATACAATGGGGATTGTCATTCCACGGGTTTCTCTACAATCGCTTTAAGATAATTTACGTAACCAAGGAACTAAACTGTGGCGCAAGTTTTTTCAATATTCGTGTTGAGATTATGTCAACGATAAGCGTGTTTATGGTGCTTAGCAGTGTTATAATCTTTCTGTATTTCTTTCTTGGAAGTTTAAATCCAAGTTTCTTTGGCAATCTAAGTTCATATGATCATTGTTACATTCGCCTAACTTCAGTGCTATGATGAGAATGGGAGAATCTAGCTGTTTTCATGGAGGGATTATAATGAAACTTTTTAAATAAATTTTCAAAAATAAATGAATTTAGTCTCTCAATTCTTTATCAAATTAA
>QOCX01000139.1:10811-30657 GCA_005959815.1 Sarcophaga bullata | reverse complement strand
AATAAATTGGGCAGCATAATGGCAATAATTTATTTCTCAAAGGAAATATTCAAAAAAAAGAGTTTTTTCTACGGCATATTATTTGATAATCAAAGCAAGCAAGCAATTGTCCAAGTGACCATAAGAATATAAATTCTTGAAGAAAAAACTTTTATTGGAACGCTCTTTAATAAGAGTTCTCCTGCTATCTACCGGCTTTCGTTTTCATTTTTGCTAATACATTGGATTTGAAAAGCTTTATCATTTGCACGCTAGTTTTTTACGTCTCATTTAAAACGAATTTTTTTTTTGTTTCTTTGTTTTTGAAAATCAAGAAAAAAACATAGAAATTCGTAATTGTGCATAGCATTGCACGATGTTGCACGGTTTGGCTTTATGCAGTTTCTGTTTCTGTTTCTGCGTTTGTTTTATTTTTTTTTTCTTTAGTGGAAGAAGGTCAGTAAAGTGGTTTAACTACTGCTTGTTAGTTTGTTGTTCAAGTTGTGTGTGGTGGTTTCTTTGGTATTTTCTTAAGCATTAGAGCCATGTGGTTATTGATACAATCTTTTAAATGAGAATGCTAAAGGCAATATATAAACAAACATATTGTCTGCCAGCCACAGCAACAAGCAAGAACAAACGGACAACAATACAAAAGCATTTGAATGCAACATTCATTTTTCAACTTCTTGTGGAAGTTGTAACATTAGCTATCTTGTTGTTTTCTTTGTATTTTTTGTTTTCTTTTTCCTTTTTCGTTTTGTATTTGAAAATTAAAATTGCATCATAACGTTTGGCATGAATTTTTTTCTGTGATTTTTCTGTGTTTTCCTTTTGCATGATTTTCTGTTTTTTTGTTTTTTGCTTTATTAAATCCACGAATTTTAAAGCTTTTATAGAGGAGAAGAGTCGTAAATAATTATTAATTTTAAGATAATTAAGGAAACAATTTGAAAACTTAAATGATTTTAATGGCCATCCAGCAGTAAAATAAAGTTCGTGTCTTAAATCTTTTGTTTATAATTTTTTGTTTGCTTTTTTTTGTTTTTGTTTTAATAAAAGTTTTATGGGATCAAAATAAATTATTTCATTACGAATTGTTTTACTAATTTAAATACAAAGACCAGAAAATTGTTGAAATTTTATGATCAACTGTGTAATGTGCTACGCCCATACAGGGAGATTACGAGTAACTTTGAAGAATACCTATACAATTAATTGATTTTAAATGTAATTTACTTAAGAATTATAATTGCTTTTAGTGTTATTTTCTATATTTTCTGTGTCCCAGTATTAATAAAAGTATCACACAGAACTTTTGAAAGAAATTTTTACTAGTTTTTGATCAAATACTTATGCTGTGAGTGCAATCGTACATAAGGTTCTCAAAACAATTTAGCTTTACACTGAAAGTTTATGAATAAATTATCACGTACATATACACATACATACATAAAAGGTCATTACAACCCTTCAGCCAGCACTTTAGCTGGGTAAATACAAACGTCTTTTGGCCGGAATTGAATGAATTAGGCTGAGTGCCAGCCAAGTCATGCCACATTGGATATACTGAACGAAGAATTTGAGGGCATAATCATGGTACATGTGGGTAATATGAACTGGCCACTAAGATCATTCGATTTGATTTCATGAAACATTTTCCTATACATACATACATACATAATCGATCATTACGACCCTTCAGCTGGGATCAAAACCTAGTTTCTCACATCACTTATGTTCTGTGTGCGATAATTTTTATAAAAAAAAATTCCTTGACGGCATACGTATTCCATTTATAACGTAAGAAAGACCCTGTCAAACAAGAAAGGCAGCATATTGTCTAACAGCCTGAATTACTTAAGCTGCCGCGTTTTAAGTCAGCCGCCGTAGTCTAGTAGGTGGTGTGTTGTTGACTTATTAGACGTGAGGTGACATTTCATACCCCAGATCAGACATCTGTAATAAAACGGAATATGAGAAATATTTCTTTGGCAACTTCCTTTCAGCAGATCTCTGGCAAAATCTCTGGGTGTTAAAAAAAAGTGCCTTGAAAATTCTCTCAAAAATCTATCATTCGGCACTGATTTTAAACTGTAGGTCCCTGCATATAAAAAGAAAATGAACACACACAGCATTAGTGATGTGAGAAACTAGATGGTAATCCTAGCTGAAGGATTGTAATGATCAATTATGTGATGTATGTTATATGTACCTAATGGAAGTGCAGGCAGGACTTTAAGTTGCAAGTCAAGTTTATTAAAATTGACCAGCAATAAAGTGTTTATGTGTGCGTGGCAATATTATCTTTCATTGCACTAACAGCACTTTGTTTGAAATTCTTATGAAATTATTTTCGTCATAATTAATTTGATTGTAAGATTGTTGACCTCTTACTAACAATAATTAAAGCCGGTTTCACGATTGACGCAATTAAATGTCAAAGAAAAATTATGAAGAATTTTTAATAAAAAAAAAATTGTTTTTTTTTTTTTACATTCAAAGTCTCAAATCCAAAAGTAAATGCTTGAATTGAATTGAATAACAAGTTTTTGTTGTAATTTGTTTATTATAATTGAAAAGTTGACTGACATATTGACTTAATTGTCCTTCACTTTTCAAAACAGCAAAGCGATTATTTATAAAACTACTCCCAAAAACAAAACAGCATCAGCATAAACAAATTGCAATGAAAACTAAATTTTAAAATTGAATTGAAATCCTGGCATTTAAAGAAATTTTACAAAACAAGAGCACATTTTTTTTTCTCTGATCAGCAAAATCAAAAGAAAAAAAATTATTGACCCTGAAAAAAATTTTGCTTGTCAATACGTTAATTGAATTGGTGGCTCTTCTTGTTTGCTTTGTACTAAGGCTTTGAGCTTTGGCTCTTGGCTCTTGGCTTTTAATACAACCTGTTTATTGATATTTATTTTTGGCTGTCTCCAGTGCTTGTGAAAAATATTATTTTTTGTTGTTTAAGGAAAAAGCATATCTTTGTGGCCATGCGTCTTAATAAATTGTCTTCTTTAAAATGAAATCAATGCTGACATCTGATATAAGATGATGATGTGATGGTTTCTTTTTGATATGCTTCTTCTTTTCCAGTTCATAAATATTAAGTACTTGTCCAATTAAGTGCCAGCATATTTCTTTTTATGTAAAAAGTGCAATTTAGTTCAATAAAAAACATTCTCAATCAACATTTTGTCTCATAAAAATCATCATCATCATGGATATTGTGATCATCATTACATGGAGATGGAGGGGTTTATTGTAATTCATTTTAATGTTTAAATAATTGTTTTTGTTTTTTATAAAAACACTACCTAAAGTGGCTTATAAACAGAAATTTTGTTAAAATTGTTTGCGGTAATTTCCAAGTTATTAAAATCAAAGAAAATTTTGTCCAGGCTATTTAAGATCCAGTAGCATGCAAAACCTATTAAAAATTATATTTATTAACCACGCTAATTATATGGCGAGTAACATTCAATTATAATAAGGCTTTTTAAAGAAATTTTAATACTAAAGATTGGATACAGAATCGTAGGTAGCAAGGAGAACTATTGTGAACTCCAAAAAAAAAAAAAAAAAAAAACGATTTTAGTTAATATCGGGATCTTTTATTATGAAACAAGGTGTGTGCATGTGTGTGTTATCAACGATATATTTTATTCAATTGAAAGACCATTAGGTGTGGTATATGACATCAAACATTCAAATGTTTGTCAAGGCTTCTCTGGCTGAAGCATATCAAAAATGTTCAATTCTCCAAAAGTCAGGCTGCATTTGAATAATAGCACTGGTTATGTTGGCTTTGAGAAACACTGTCGCTTATGGTTAATACGCATACACTAGTAACTTAAGAAAACCCCATAGGAAAGAGTAGTTGCCGTGGTCTAGAAGGCAGTGTGTTCGCTGAGAATAAATTAAATTTTCATGGAAAATTTCTCAATAATCTGTCGTTCAAAATCGACTTTAAATTGTAGGTCTACCTCCATTCATGGTTAAAATTAACACACACAGCATTAGTGATGTGAAAAACTAGGTTGTGATCCTAGCTGAAGGGCCGTAATGATCGATTATGTATGTATGTATGTATGTATGTATGTATGTTTTTTTTTTTTNAAAAAAGTCTCATGAGATCAAATCGAATGATCTTAGCGGCCAGTTCACATTACTTACATGCATCATGATTATGCCTTCAAATCGTGCGTGCAGGATATCCAATGTGGTATGATTTGGGTGGCACGCAGCCTAATTTTGTTGAAATTACATGCCGTTAGCATTCAAATCATTTAATTCCGGCCAAAAGACGTTTGTATTTAAACGTGCTCGCCATTGGCAGCGATAGTCTGGCCAATGTCGTGTTAAAAGCAATTGGAACTCATGACTTTTCAGAATGTATTGTATGTTCTGAGAGATCATGAGAATTGTTATCATCGTACCGATTCATTCAGAAATGCGAATCATTGCTGAAGATGATTTTTCAATGAAAATTAGGGTCAGTTGCGGTCTATGCTAAATTGTCTTCAGATTCTCAGTATGTTTGGTTTTGTATGGTTACAGGCCTAAGTTACGACACCAAAATCGTCATTTTATGGTCTGAGAAAGGCAGAAATTGCGTGAGCGATGACTCATTCTTCAAGACCGCACAATTGTTTTTGGCAGATCGTGCTTTTCATTGCTTATCGTTGACGTACACCAGTGACTCGAATTTGTGCACCTCATTGCGAATAGTCTTCTCGGTAGAATGATTATGCATACATACAGACATACATACATAATTGGTCACTTTAACCCTTAAGTCAGGATTGCGTACCTAGCTTCTCACAGTACTTATGATGTGTGTGTTCATTGAATACATGAGTGGCGCTACATACAGTTTAAAGTCCATTCTGAATGGGAAATTTTTAAAAAACTTTTCTATTTTAAAATAATTTATGGAGTTTTCTAATTTATTTTCCTTTCTGTTTTTATTACCATTACAGGACTTGTATTACATTTGCTTTGGTTACCCTGAAAAAGAGCTGAACAACGATGTGGCTTTAATCACTGGAGGCGGTAGTGGTCTGGGTAGACTTTTGGCCGTGCGTTTGGGTAAAATGGGTACCAAAGTTATAATATGGGATATAAACAAACAGGGTAAGTTATGCTGTTAATTCAATTCAAATAAAGTTTGTTACTTAAGTCTTTTGTTTATCTATTCGTTTTCTAAAGGCATTAATGAAACAATCGAAATGGTTGAGGAATGTGGTGGCTTCTGTAAAGGTTATGTCGTTGATATATCCAAAAAAGAAGAAGTCTACAAAGCAGCGGAAGTTATAACACATGAAATTGGTGATGTAAGTCGATTATTTTCTTTGTTAGAAAGAAATATTTTTTTTTTCGTTTTATAATGATGAGTTCAAATTGTTATTTGTTACACTTGACTGGCTGTTGCTATTGTTATTATTATTATTACGCGGCTTTTTAAGTTTTCTGATATTTAATTAACTTTAAACTTTATACCATAATTTATTAACAAGAAATAATAACCATAACAACACTCACACATACAAATAGTTATAAATTGTTATAATGGACCTAGGTGTACTAAAAAAAAAAAAAATTATGAAAAACCATGACTGCATGAAAAATGTCAAAATTACCATGATTTTACAAAGATTTTTACATAAACAAAGAAAATCAAAACAGTAAACATAATGAAAAACATTAAATAACAACAAAAAATAAAAAAAAAAAATTATTTTTAATATTCACGAAATAATTTTAACAAGCACGCAAGCCTACCTAGCTAGCTACCTGTCTGCCAAGGGTTCATATGTAAATTGTTTATGCCGTTCATAATATTTTCATATCTTCCGGTGTTTGTTATACAGCAACCTTGACCTGAAACTCAGATTTGGTACACTTTTTTTCTTTTATCGTAGTGAACTTATTATTGAAAATTTTTAGGCATGTTTTATCACTCACAAAAAAGAAGAAAGAAAAAAGATAAAATCTTTAAAAAAAAAACAAGTTATTTAAAGTGCTGTTATTTTGCCTTTTATTTTGTTGATAACATTGCCTTTGATAAAGAAATGCGTGCATAAATTTAATCAGAATGCCCTTAAGATGAGGACAAGTGATTAGTAACTGTTTATGCCCCTTTTAGAGCCATTTAAAGGAAGATAAAAATTTCTTATCAACGTACGAAGTTGAATTAAAGGGCACTTGAAAACCTGCATATTCAATTGTTTACATTATTGAACTCATGGTGGAAAAAAAAACAAAAGACTTAAGACACCTACTTTATATTGAAACAAAACAATCTACTGCTACTGCTACTGCTCATTGACTATTGAAAGTCAAATACAGCATATGCAGGCAAATAACACAATAAAATCTGTAGATTTTGCATGGACTTTTGTTAAATAGAACATTAAGTCCTGCTGGATCTATTAATTCCAAATTAATTTTATTATTTAATCTGGCATTTATTGAAAATTATGCATATGCTTACATGCGAGCATAATTGGTTATTAAAACCCTTCAATCAGGATTACGAACCTAGCTTCTCACATGACTTATGTTGTGTGCGTTAATTTTATACATGAGTGGAGGCTGGCATACAGTTTAAAGTCGATTCCGAACAACAGATTTGTGAGAAACTTTTCATGGCAAATTTTATTTTAATGCTCAGAGTTTTTTTTGCCAGAAAACTGCTGAAAGGAAGTCGCCAAAGAAATTTTTTTTTCAAATTTCATTTTGCTCGAGATGTCTTACTTAAGGTTAAAGGGTATTTAAACAGTGGCTTAGTCTATAACTAATATTTTTTTTTTTGCAAAATACATCTAGCCATCGACCATTAGCTTTTCATTAGTAAGCAAACAAAAATTGCGAAATTTTCAAATCCATGCTAATCAACAAACGACCGACCACTTTTGAAAAATATTGCTTAACACGCGTCATTTTCTTTGTTTTGTTTTATATTCTAAGCCAAACAATTTATTAAAAAACAGCCAAAAACCAATCAAAGAAAACTATTCTCAAGCCACGGAAATTTTTTTATTTTTAATGTGTGGCAATAATATCAATAACAAGTTTATGTCTTAAGTCTTTCGTTTCTAACTCTAACATTTAACACCTCAATATGAGGGAAAAAATATTCCTTTACAGCCATGCAATTTCTAACCATTCAACAACATTTTTTTTTTTTTTGGTAACAAGATTTATTATTTCGTGTTCTGTTTTCTATTTTGCAGGTTTCTTTACTGATTAACAATGCTGGTGTTGTATCAGGCATGCATTTACTTGATACCCCTGATCATTTAATTGAACGTTCATTCAATGTAAACGTAATGGCACACTTTTGGGTAAGTTGCGCAACAATGCTTGTCTAAATTTGTTCTCTCTTTGCAATTGATTTGCGCAATTGCAATCTAATCGTCTAACAAATATTTATTCTAGTTAACCTTGTGTTTTTTTCTTTTTTTTTTTTCTTGTATATTTTGGATTTCATAAGACAATATTAAATTAATTTTAATTTTTCATTTTGTTGTTTCATAGACCACCAAAGCTTTTCTACCCAAAATGATTGAGAATCAACGCGGTCATATTGCCACAATTGCTTCATTGGCTGGCCATGTTGGCATAACTAAATTGGTTGACTATTGCTCAAGTAAATTTGCTGCTGTAAGTAAACGATCATATTTATTTAAGAATTTTGTTAATATTCTGTTGTGTTTTCATTTTTATTTGCATTTAAAGGTGGGTTTCGATGAAGCTTTACGTTTAGAACTTGAAGTCCTTGGTCATACCAACATAAAAACCACATGTGTCTGTCCATTCTTTATACAACAGACTGGCATGTTTGATGATGTCTATGCACGGTAATTTGTTTATTTTTTTTTTCATTTTATTTTCTTTTTTTTTTCTTTAGGCAATGTTTGGATGACAAAAAAAAAATTGAAAAAAAAATTTTTTTTTTTGATCAAAGTAAAGTCTAAAGTCTGGTCTTAAGCATCATGGTTCAGTTCAGGTTTCAAAGTTTAAAAACCTTTTTTTTTTGGTTTCTTTTTTCTTAATTCAATTATCCAAACGTTAATAATTTATTCAATTATGTATGCAAACAATTTACGTTCAAACTGTCTTTACTAAGATGAAATAATAATTAACAAGTTTGTGTCTTAAGTCTTTTGTTTTTGTAGGAATTGCCATTACAGCGGCAATAGTAAATGTATTTGAATTTACGTTTCGGTTTTACATCTTAGGAATCCGGTGCTCTGCTTGGTAAGCTCTGAATGGTGCTCATAAGGCTTCGATAAGTTTTGAAATTAAAGCTCAAAAAGGTCAATGATCTTTAGCATTCTGTTGAGAATGTGAAAATATAATTTACCTACCGAAATCCATACAGAACTAATAATAACCTTCCATAAAGTCCCGATATGACTTCAATAGAGTATGATCAGGCTTTCGAATACTTTTCAAACAAATAAGGCAGGCATTGCATTAGCTAAGTAGGGCACTAAAAACGGCTACCAATCCTTTGCTTAAAATGGGGTTTCTTGTAAACCTAGGCTCATCGTCCCAACAATCTTTCAGATGCTTGTTGGTGTCAGTAAGGATAACCGCCAGTTGCCTGAATGAAATGCCTTAACATCGAACAGGTACCATACATCTGATTAGCTATCCTACTCACAGATTCTGTATACTGAACTGGAAACGATCTCAATTCGGAACAAATGTTCCTTGAATCTAAAATCTTCAATTAGAAAGCCGACTACCACACTCAGATTATCACTAGATAGTGTGTTGTAGAATTTAAATATAACCTGTTGTAGTTTGCCTTGTAAAAGCCTAGACTGTCTCAAAACCATCTAGATTAAGAAGAGCATTCTCCGTTTTTATTCTCCCTTTCGACAACCATGTCCTTCCAAACTCCTGTTCTTATTCCCGTGAAATATTGTGACTTATTTTCCATTGCCTATGGATTTTCTTGAATTCCTGTACATCTACAGATTCAGCATAGGGTGACCCTAGTGTCTCTAGGGCTATGGTTCATCTTATTCAGACAGTCCCCGCAGTCAGTCCTCTGCTATGGATGACTGCTGTACTATATTTCTTCGTCCTGCTGCCTGTACTTTATCTATTCACCAGAGAATGGCCGAAAATGCAGAGGCAAAGAATTGAGCATCACAATGCCTTTCGGGATGCAGGAAAACTGAGTAATAGGAACTGTTTGGTATGACGCATAACTAATGAAACAGCAACAAAATAGCAAAATTACTAAGACGCTCAAAAGCAGCATAGTATGGCTAAGACCACATAAACTTATTAAACAAGCTATAATAGTGAACTAAACAGAATGATAGAGGTTTTTACAGCGGCACTCAACTGTGCAAATGCTTGAACGAATAACACTAAGTGAAAAGATATTCGATATTTTAGTATACTTTATGTCATTGTCCAGCTTTTGGTCATCTAAGAAGAGTGAATGGAAGAAATTGAGTAAATACGTACACTATGAATCATTCTCACAGTCATCATCCCCACAGTGCCTTATCACTGCACTGTTAACTGACTACCTCAGGTTATTTTTTGGTAGTCGGATGCATGACTGCGATTTCATTTTTTACAGTGTCCCAAGCAAAAGCCTCAAACCACTTGGTTTGACAAGATGCTTTGCCTCTCTCCCCTTTCGTTGTGTTTACTTTCCGTACTCTACACAAGGGTTCTGGAGCTTCTGTACTCTTTCAAGCTCGTTTGCTTTTTCATTGTCAAGAATTTTCATATGACGTGGAAACCTGCAGAGGATAATCTTATGGGACACCCTGGAAATCTGTTTTAAATCATAAGAGCTGAGTGTTCAATTGGCGGCCTGACTGTCAGATAGTATTGCAATATCCTGTGTGTTGTACCAGCTACATCTTTCGAAGACATTGTCTTCGCTTGGAAGATATCCGGGCTCAAAAATTATTTTCTGGGATCAAAAACTCTCTTTCTATTGCAAAAAAGTACTTGCCTGCTCTGTATAACCCAAACTAGTCTCTTCTTTAAAAGAGTATGCAGCTGCAGATTACTCACTCATTTTATTGCTATTGATCCTGATGCCAACACTACCACTTGCTAATGAATTATAATCGTGTTAAATGTATTTAAGAATTTAAAATCTTTTAAAGAGTTTAGAAATTGAATTTAAAATTTTCTTGTTTTCTTTTTCTTCTTTAGTTGGGTACCCACTTTGAATCCCAATGATGTGGCCGATCGTGTTATAACTGCCATTAAGAAAAACGAGAAAATCGCCATCATACCAGGTTATATTAAATTTTTACTTTCACTGAAATGGTAAGTGTTAAGGCTTTATTGAAATAAAAATTAAAATTAAAAAAAAAAATTCTGCTTTACAGGACTTTCCCTTGGGGCTGCATAGCCGGTTTATTGCGTCGTCTTGTGCCAGATGCTTCACCACATGGTGTGGCTCAAAAGTCGATCATAAACTTTTACAAAAAGACTTCGGCTACACTAATGTCAACACCGCTTATTAGTGATTTGGGCAAAACACAGTTTAAGGAACCCCTAACCCAGGCCAGTTCTTTGCTTATAAAACGTTCGCCCTCTATTGGTGAACGTATGCTATAAAGGGAATGGAGGCATATTAAGGAAACTTTTCTTTTTCCTTGTTTTGTTTTGTTTTTGTATATAAGGAAAGATGGATGGATGGATGGATGGATGGATGGATGGATGGATGGATTTCTGTTCGTTTAAGTTTATTTACAAAAAAAAAAAAGCTATTAGAATAGCCGAATATATAGTCTAGGTATACCTAAGAGGTCTAAATAATTAAACATTAGTGATTAGGAATTTCTTTTAAATGCTTTTAATTTATTAAAACAGCATATTTTCTTAATAATTTTTTTTTTTATAAAAATTATATTCTTTTTAGTTGATTTAGTTTAATTTTTAGCTGTAGGTAGAACAAAATTATTGATAAAACAATATGAACAAGAAATAACTTAGAAAGGAAGAGTATATCGAATGGAAATACTCCCAGAAAATAAGACAACAACAAATGGCAGGTTTTATAGATCAAAAAAAAAAAAAAAAATAAAAGCTCTTTGGAATGCCTTAAATTTATACAATGAACAAACATTTAACGAAAACAGAATTCTAAACTGTGATTATTTTTTTATAAAAAAAAAAAAGAAAAATTATTTTAAAATCCCCTTTTTTTTTTTTTTTGTTGCCGTTTAACATTGAACCATACAAGCTCAGGAGTATTTCTAGTCTTTTATGCAATTCATTACTTTTTGTTTTTGTGTATGTACTTTTTTTTATCACTGTTAAGTTTTGTTAGTGATATTTAAATAATTATTAAATAATTAATAAAAAAAAAAAAATAAAAAAAAATATTAAAAAAATCAGGGTTTTGTTATTAACAATTTGGAATATTAAGTTAATGAATTAAACATAATTGGGTGTAAAGTTGTTTATTTATTGCCCTCTCCCTCTTATTATATTATAAGTACCCCTTAAATATCCCTTTTAACTCTTCTATCGATTCCAATTCATGCTTACACGACTTCTTAATATGCCTACAGCTGGCATTTCTGTTCTATCAAACATATCCTTCATATATTCCCACTTCACTTCACTCCCTATTATCTTGCCTTCTTTCTTTTTTTCATTCTACATCTGTTACCTTGTATTACTTTTTAATTGTATTTCTTAATCTTACAAATAAATCATACGATATTATATCATATATAATCTTAAATAAATATTAAATAAACAAAAACAAAAACAAATAAAAAAAAAACAACATTGTGAAATATTATATTCAATATAAGCTATTATTAATTAATATAAACGAATAAAAAAATAATAAAAATAAAAATTATTTAAAAAAAAATTTTTTTGCGAAAAAATTTTTTTTATTTCATAAGGGCCTATTTCAAAAATGTTCATTCAATGGTTTAAAATGAATTTTTAATACGAATGCATCCTAAAGAAGCAGAATATATTCGTATTGAGGTAGTGGTATACTACCCACATCCTATATTGAATATCCCTTCGACCTTTATATGCCAGTTGCCGTAATCCCTCAGATGCTGTTCGAATAATCGTTTCTTATTACTTGACAAAAACCTAAGTGTTCCCTTCAAAGACAACTTAACAACGCACAGAAACCAAGTATATGTTCTGGTGGTTTTTCGTTCTCCTCATTACAGAATGTTTATATTAAGCTTGAATCCATAAATATAATTTAGTCATTACAACTCTTCAGTCAGGATTACAACCTAGTTTCCCATGCCACTTATGTTGGGTGCGTGTTAATTTTTGACATGAGTAGCGGAACCTACAGTTTAAAGTTGACTCTGAACGACAGATTTTTTAAGAAACTTTTCATGGCCTTTTTTATTTACTCTCAATGAAATCTGCGGTAAGATTTGAACCATGGCCTCATGTTTAATAAGCCAACACTAGACTATGACGACTTCAACCTACATACAACGACTGGTAAAATATGTGGTTATTACAGTTTGATGCATAATTCAAATCACATTTCATTTGATATGCCCAACAAATATGTTGAAATTATCCCAAATCACTTCTATTCTGTCTTTCTTTTTATCGAATATACCCTGCCAAGACCATCTTACAACTCCACAGAAAGATCATGACTTTATGCTGCGAATTCCCATATTACCTAGGATTTAGCCTTGCTTTGCTGACTCTGTTTTCTATTCCAAGCGCGTGTAAACTTTCTACTGCTTTACTTACTTAGCTTTTCATTCAAAGCTCATGTTAATTCCTAGAAGCTGAGTGCTCTGTTGGTGGACTCAGTATCGGTATGGTCCACATTTTACATTTCCCACTTCAAAATTATTGAGCGTATTTTGCTGTGGCGTTAGTTTTCACTTGGAATCAACTCATGAGTGTCCAATTGGGCTTTGAATATTTCACTCCAGGTCTCGTCCATACCACTATATGCCCTTAGCTCGTCAGTATATCAAGGAATAGTTCGTCTTTTGAAATAGTAAGTAGAGATCGAATTATTCCTCTTATTCAATGGCACATTCGTTCGTTGCAAAGTGTTTCTCAAATCAAGTATTTTACTGGTTCTATCTAGAGGACAGTTGTAGAAGATACAATAAATTTTTCAAAGGACGTTGCTCTCTGACAAATCTCTTGTTAGACTTGTCACCCATTAACCTAAACATTGTCTCCATCGGTTGGCCGGGCTTCATATATAATTCTTTGCTCAGCGGATTTCCAAAATGAATACGTTTGTACTTAGAAAACTATTCACCGAGTCGATTACTACAGCAGTTGCTATAATCTAATAGGTCGTGTGTTAGCATATTAAGCGTGAGTCTACGGTTTAAAACCCAGCCCCGACATCTTGAACGTGGCGAAATATGAACAAATATTTCTTCCTTTCAGCAGTCCTCTGGCAAAAACTCTGACAAGCTGAGATTTGAACCCTTGAGCCTTTGTTAGTGAGCAATCAAGGCACAAGACTACGAAAACCACATTAGTTCCACAATAATTTTCATTTGTATTTAAAAAAAATCCTCTCTCCATAGATGAATTTGTTTTGAAATTCAAATTTAATTTTATTTCCTTTTATTTTATAAATTAAGGGCCTATTTTGGCTATTAACTACCAAATACTATTTTTGGTTTGTATAAAATATCTCTTGAGTTTTTTTTTTTGTTGTAATTGTTGTATTTTTTTTTCTTCTTCTTCTAATTTAAAGCAAAAGGATTGCTTTGCTTTCGATTGATTTCTTTCGGCACCTCATAATGTCGTATGGGATCCTTATATATGGGGCTTTCCATTAAATAACTATTACGTTGATCCGCTTCAAAGCGGGCATATTCTCGGGCATCTTTGGCTCTTATGCAACACCAAATCAATAGAATAATAAGAAGTCCTATAATAAAAGTGGCTATTGAGGTAAAGCCTATAAGGGCCACATAATTCATAGGTTCACAGCTGTTAAGCTGGATAAGTAAATAATTTTCCGATTGGCCCATGGTCTGATACGTAAAATAATGATCACATTTAATGCCAAATTTATTTTCCACACGTACCAAGCAGCGTATATCAGCATCTGTTAAAGAAGGAAAATATTGTTTCGATTAGAAATCCTAATTTCGTAGAGCATTTCCCCTCACTCACCTATTTCTTCGGTTACAAAGGCCGTGGTAAACCTTTCATTTCTTTGGGCACTCGAGCAGATTTCCGTAGTATTTTCACATTTACCCATTTCAGTGCGCTCCTCAATTAAACACGTGACACAGGGCTCATAGAAGGCACACAATTTATTGTCCGTTTCCGAGGCAATTTCACAAAACTTGCCTTTGTAGGGTTCATTACACAAACACTCGCCACACTCACAATAGCCGCGAGCCGAACAAATTTCTCCTGATGGTCCTATGCAACCATCTGTACTCTCCTTGCAATTGCAACGATTGCCCGACCAGCCATATTTACAAATACATTCGCCACATACACAGTCAGCCCGCTCTGGATCACAGTCAATATTGCATTCGGGACACTCACAAAATTTCCCATTAAAACCGGGAAAACAAAAACATGTGCCACAATCACATTCACCACGATTAGAGCAAACAGGATTCAATTCACCCTGCTGATCATGATCCAAAGGCTGGCGACAAAGATTGTCTATGGCCTCATTTGTAGTGGCATTTGTAGAGTCCGTAGGGCAAGTGCAAAAAGTGCCAGTCCTTAAGGAAAGAAAACAAAATCTTGATCAAAATCTTTAACTTAGAAAGCAGGCCCTAGAAAAAAGTACCATCCTTTGTCACATTGGCACATGCCACATTGAAGAAAGCCATTGTCATTGCACTGAAAACGCCCATATTCATCATCTGGTTCAGGTTTTTCACCACAAGGACAAGGTTTTTGTATTTCGACTTCAATTTCCAAAAATTCATTCAATGCTGACTCCTCCACTAAAATGCGGTGTAGCTGGAAAAAAAAAGTACCAAAAATAGTACCAAAACTAAAACACTTCGATCTGATTGGCTTTTAGTAGAGTACTTACATAAACCCCATCCTTGGGATAATCAGTGAGGGTAAGGTTAACATAAAAATCCACTGTGTTACCCAATTGTACGTCATTACAGTAATTGCGTTTCCTTAAGGTGGGAAACTGGCCACCACAATCGGTTTCATATTCCATTTTAATAAACTTGGGACTGTTGTCCGTGAACTGGGTACGTTTTATGAAACTTTCATAACTGCAAAGAGAATAAAATCCTGCTTTAAATAAGCCTTTAATACGCCCTTCGTGACGTACCTTTTCTTAATCAATTCCAATATATTTGAAGAATCTGCTCTTAGGATCTCTACATTACTGATCTCTTTCATAAGATTGCTTATCTCTCGATAAGTATGTACCACCTGGTCTGTTACTGCAAATATAACGCTTATCTTTTTCTTCAGCAATTCCCTGTAGATTTCCTCCAGAGATGGATAATCATACTCCAAGGAACCCAAATAATCTCCTTCCGGACTTAAATGGCACTGTTTATCATTGCGTTTGATGATGCCAGCCAACAAACCATCACCAGCAAAATGCATAAAGCCATCAGTAACCAAAATCACCACCTTACGAGCCTCCTCCTTCCAACCAATTTGTTTTGTACACACCAACACTTGCATGAGAGCATCAAAACCTCCCTCTAGGTTATCCAAATTTCCGGTAACTTTACTGCCATTCACTGAAGTTACAAAAGCACTTTCATTTTCCGTCAATGACAAGTGATGCTTAAAGCCATAAGTGGGCTCACACACTTGTCTCTCTGTGGCACAAGGATTCTCTTTAAGGTGAGGCATTATCATTGGCATTGCAGGCTTGTCAGCAAAACTGCCAAAACCTAAACGATAATTTGATGTTAGATTGGTTAAGGTAGTAACCAATTCCGAACCCAATTTGACTAGAGTCTCTCGATCATCTCGCATGGTCCAGGTGAGATCCATAAGGACATACAGATCCAAAGGATTATTACTAGCTGGGCGGTAAGAAAATTTTATGCGCTGTGGATGAGCTGAAAACGAAGAAGGAATTTATTGTAGTTATCGATCATAGTTATGGGTACTCGTAGTGTAATCGATTAAAATAAAATGCATGACACAAGTCACTCAATCATTCTGTTTGTTTTCGCTACACATTCATTCACATTTTTTCTTCTTCTTTTTTTTTTTTTTTGTTCCACTTTCCTACACAATTTGTTTTCAGTTATTCTAAAATAGACGTCATTCATGTCATGTTCAGAAGGTCTTTCCCCAAAAATTTTGATAAGATCTGCCTAAAAGTGTTAAACAATTAATGTCTTGACAAATTTCTTATACAAACAGTAGAGCGGAACAGAACCTAGCTGAACAAAACAGAATAAAACAAATAAGTAAACATTGCTGACATAAAAAAAAACAAAATAAATGCAGTTCATACACGTGAAGTGGGGGAGGTAGGTAGGAGGAAAAACTACTGTTTTAACTCAAACAACTGCCAGACAAATATTTTTAAAGATAAGAACACACTAACGAACCAACTGTTGTCTGTCATACTAGTTAGGAGCCATAAAATTGAAAACATTGTAGCCAAGGAAAATAATCATGCTAACTGGATAAGAATGTTAATGAGCCTTAGAATACCCTACACAATAAGAGTTTTTTTTAATTACAAGGGCTGTACAGCATAAGTATGAAGTAAGGCTGTTGTTAAGCGGGGTTGAACAACATCAAACTCTATTTTAAAATCGTCAATCAATTTTGTTTGCAGGGAATAATGAAAAAATGTGCCAATCTTGTTACAAAAGACTTATAATATCCAAGCGATTAAACAGAATGGAGAAACACTCTAGAGTCTTTTGTGATGCCTATCGCTTCCATATTCTCTTACACTTTCAAGTTCCAAGCAGCCTAGATACTAGAAATGGCCAAAATGAAATTCAAACAAGCTTTTTGAAAAGCTTAGGGTCTTAATATGAAAGTATCAACTACAACGGAACACATAAGTATACACTCGCCACACTCACAACAGCCGCGAGCTGAACAAATTTCTCGAGAGGGTCCTATGCAACCATCTCTACTCTGCTTGCAGTTGTAATGATTGTCCGATCAGCCATATTTACAATTACATTTACCGCACACACAGTCAGTCCGCTCTGGATCACAGTCAATACTGCATTCGTTGCACTCACAAAATTTCCGATTGAAACCGGGAAAACAAAAACAAGTAATCTGGGGCTTAAACCGGGACCTCACATCTAATAAGCACACTACCTTACTGGACTATGGCGACTACATGAAAAGGTATTTCTTGTACGAAAAACCTGTGGAAATTGTGATTATTTTTACGCAATAATCGTTTACATTTTATCAATGCACGCTAAAGCTGAGTTTTAGGCTGTCTTCCTAGTGCAGACAATTGTTACGGAAGTCGGTCCTAAAGTTACCCAGAATATCGTATACATTTTTGAGAATTTTTAGAATGCCGTTTTGACAGTAAACAAATATGATTCCTTTAATTTGAGTCTTTGCCCAGTTAACAAGTAAACTTTTTAATTTTGCTTTGTAAACAGTGAGCGTCAAAAGAAAATATACATTGAAATAAAATAAACATTAATAAATTACCGTTATTTTTAATTTAAAAATTGTTTCAATGACAGTTTTTAAAATAGAAAAAAAAAACAAAAAAAAATTCCAAACATTATCAAATTTTTTAGGGCACTCTCCTTAAGGGGCAAAAGTTAAAAGTTGTTTGATTGTTAGAATTCTATCCATAATGTACAGTGTCTTTTGATGCTCACTGTACACAACGATAAACGATAAACAGGCATCGAATTACCTGCTTACCGTATTGAAAACATTTCCTACGATATCCCATATGCCTTAGATAAAGCGGAAGTTGAAATTTAGTTTAGAATGATAGAGAAATGGCAGTAGACTCTGTGAATATTAAGGTTAAAAGACGGTCGGTTTCATTCAAGCCAGTTCAAATTAAATTTTCATTAAACCTTACTTGGAATGCTAAAATCTCGACTATTTTCTAAACACAAGTTGAGTAGAGTATTTAACAACCCACAAAACCACAATAAAATCACAAACAAAAATAAATATGAAACAATAATAACAACAACTATGCGAATACATAGTTAACATTGTAGCTATGATGATATCTTATCTCGTTCTGACCCTTTTAGTAGAATTACGATCAAACTACAACAACAACAGCATACAACAATGCCGTAATAGTAGCACTAAAAATACAAGCGTGACAAACATGTTGTTGTTCTTTCTTTATTTTGTAAATTATTAATGATTTAATAATAATAGTATGCACAAACAACAACAACAACAACAACTGCAATAACAACAACAGTAATACAAACAATAATAACAACAAAGTACTTACATTTCACCAATTTCAAGTAAACCCTTTGGGGTTGTACTTGTACCGCCTGATTATCCAAGAACTCATAATCCTTAAGAGGTTTATTGTTTAGAGTATGAAACTCGGGTTCATTTTCATAAATATGATCGGAATGACAGCCGTGTTCTAATAATTGCGAGCGATTTAAACAACGATAACGTAACTCATATTGCTAAGTATTGTACAAGAGATAGAATTTTTTTTTAATTTTTTTAATTTTTAATTTAAAAATTTAATATTTTTGAAGCACCTTATCGGTACACCAGGCACAGGATATATCAGCATTTAAACAACCCTGACAGGTATCCTCATAAATGCAGATTTTCTTAAATGAAAAACAAATCTTTTTTTAATCACTTTTTTTAACAATTTTTTTATTGCACAAAAGAAACTTTCTGCGTTTTTTTTTGATTATGACACACACCTGCTTTTATTTTATTGAATTGATAATAAATTGTAAGAATTATTATAAATGATTATGAAATTTTAACATTTCGAATGAATTTTAAAATTAATTTCCTTTGTTTTATTATTCTTCTTTTTTCTTTCTTTTCTATTTTTTTAAACAATTATTTAATTTTTTTTATATTTTAATTATTTTAATTATCAGTATGACCATGTTAATGTTTCACTTCTCACTTTACTCTACCAAAAACCTTTTAAACTCTCTGTGTTAATAATAATTGTTTAGACCGCGTTCTTGTTGAATTTTTTCATTTTTTTTTTCATTTTTTTTTTCTAACAAAGTTTTCTTATCAGGAAATTACGAAAAAATATAAAAAAAAAAATTCATATTTGCTGATAAATAAATTAAAACAATTTGTTCCAGCCATTTGAAATAGGCTCCCCTCCCTATCTCTCTATCATAGCCGTAATGAAGTTTCAAAAGTTTCTATCTAAAGGGGTGGCACCCTCTTTAGTTTGCTCTTCAGTGACGTAAATTTATGATTCATTTGAAAATGCATTCAAATGATCGTACAGAACAGAATTAGAGCGTAACGTTTTATTCCATAAAACTTCAAATCTGACAGCTTTGCACAGACAAGTTCAGAAATCGATAAAAAGACTTGATCGGCTGCGTGCTTGAAAAAATTTTTCTCTTCACACATTTCTGCTCTCTTTTGTGCCATATCGTCCATCACTTCTTCTTCTTTCCTTCTATTCCACAATGGCTGCTCTTATCATACTGCCTTACTTTATAAGTCATTACAACCAACCCTTTAGACAGTATTACGATCTAACCTTTCACACCACCCATGCTGTGTGAGTTAATTTTCTTCATGAGTGGTGGAATCTACAGATTTTTAACAAATTTTTCTTTGCAATTTTATTTATTCTCAGACTTTTTGCCACAAGACTCCATCGAGGGACAGTCACTACCTAGCTACCCACCTGTCACAAGACTGCTTATCT
>QOCX01000138.1:430162-441236 GCA_005959815.1 Sarcophaga bullata | reverse complement strand
TGCTCCTGGAATTCACGTTAATTAGCTCCCGCTTGAAGTCGTAAGAGTCAACTCATATTTAACCTGTCATAAATAAAAAAGCGTTGCCACGTAATTTTTCAACGTATGTGATTAATATGACACGGTGTCTAGCCTTAATTTATGCTCTGTTTCTGTAAGACAAACAATTTGAGATGAAGGTTTATTTGTATGTCAAACACAAACAAAAATATTTGTCTGAAATCGTTTGTCTTACAGAAACAGGCCATGAGAGACGTATCCTACATACATACATAATTGGTTATACAATTTTCAGTCAGGCTTACCATCTAGTTTCTCAAAAAACTTATGTTGTGTGTGTTAATTTTTATACATGAAGGTCGGGACCTACAGTTTAAAGTCGACTTCGAACGAGAAATTTTATTTACTCTCAGAGTTTTTGCCAGAAATCTGCTGAGAGGAAGTCGCCGAAGAAATATTTTTTTCATATTTTGTTTGACTGGTGATGTCTAAGCTGGAGTTTGAACCATGGCCCTATGTCTAATAAGCCAATACATTCCCTGCTACGTTTCGGGGACTTCTTTTCGACTTCTTTTCGACTTCGCGGACTCTAATAAAGTTTCTTAAAGTGTCAGACTGTCTGGAAAAGCTGAATCGACTAGTTTTCCCTTTGCTAGGTTGCAGGTCATATTGGAAATTCTTGGTAATGAGCAAGCAGACGAAATTGTTCGTAGGAGTTTTCAAACACTGTTAATGGGACCAAAACGCTGCCGTGGAGTGGGAGTGGATGTTTTGAAAGGTATACTCAGAGAAAAGGATAATAAAGAGAGGCAAAGACTCCCTCATTAAGGCGATCACAACTTTTATTGTGAAACTATAATAAGAGAATATCTGAGTCATGCATCAAACTCTCGAAAAATAACCTGAGATTGGTAGCATTTATTCAGAATAAGTATTGTCTCGAGACAACAGATCATCGGAATAGATTCTTGGAAACTGTGCAGCATTAAAGCATTCCAGGAAGAAACATCGGAATGCATATCAAGTGCTAGGCAGGAAACTGCCATTATTAACTTCCAGCAGCATTCTGTGATTTGTTAGGGCAATAGGATTGAAGAATATATTACCGGGTTTCTACAATTTTATTAAATTTTCTAACAGTTAACCTGCGTACGTATTTTTTTTCTTTTACTCTTCGCCTTTATGCCTTATTTCATTAGTCCTAAGTCCTTAGCATCATTTTCTCTAGTCAGTTTTTTTGTTTATTTAATATTCAACCGAATTGTATGTCAAGACAAATATTGACATTTTGGATTTTTGGCTGTCATTTGAATCTCATTTGTAAAGTCACTTTGAGTCAACAAATTGCCTGAAACACACACACACACACTAGAACACATACAAAGTATGCAAAAAAAGAAATTTTTGTTTTCGAATTATTTTTAAGCCAGTGATGATCATAGGTTTTAAAACAAAAGACAGGGGAAAAAAAGAAGAAGAAAAAAGGAGAAGAAATATGTGTGATGATATGTTTTGACTTGGGATAAGATTTGGAAATTCCATTTTTGTTTTAATTTTTTTTTTTTAATCAGGATTTTCTATTTGGATTTGATTTTAAGCTTCGATTAACTTAAAGATAACTTTCAACTTTTCAATCTTCATTCATTTATTTTTCCCAGACAGTTAAACGAACGGCAACTCTATAGAAACCTTTGAAAGAAAATCTGTTTAGTCTGACCCAGAGGTCGAAACTGGTTACTGTTATTTGCTGCAGCAAAATTTTTAATTTCGCTTTGCTAATTTAGAGTGTTTAATTAGGCGCTTTCCTCTATCTTTCTTTGTGTTTTTGAAGTCGTTTGAAAGACCCTCCGATTCCGTTATGTATGGAATATAACCGTTCACTAACAAAGCGCATCCATAATGTTTAATTTTCCAAGACTCTGGCACATAAATGGGGTTAATTAAGGGTTAAATTGACTTTTGAAGATCACTTTGATTTATTCCCATACACCAGAGACTTAACCCTACAAGTCGAACTTGGTCAAATCACACAATCGTTGTTAGCCACATTCACATCACCTTATACATGAGATGATATGCCCTAAAGTCGCTGTGCAGTATATACAATGTGGCATGATCTGTGTGGCAAGTAGTGCCGTCCTCAAGTCGTTGGGTGTCCAGACCATCTAATTCAGACCAAAAGAAGTTAGAAAATATCCATCTTCTCTGGAAGAAGCACATTCAAAATTTTCCATGGCTTTAACGCATAGATCAGTGCTAACTCGACCCATATCAAAGGTTAAGTAGCTTTGAGCATCACTGTAGTTTGTGGTTAATTCGCATACTCCAAAGACTTAAAGAAACCCTACAAGAATAAGTCGAACTTGGTCAAATCACAATCTCGGTAGCCACAATTCCACATCACCTTTACATGAGATGATCATAGTCTCAAATCGCCTGTGCAGTATGTACAATGTGCATGATCAGTGTGGCAAGTAGTGCCGTCCTCAAGTCGGTTGGGTGTCCAGACATATAATTCAGACCAAAAGAAGTTAGAAAACATTGACCCACCGACCTTCTCTGGAAGAAGCCCATTCAAAATGTCCTATTTTCCATGGCTTTACGCGCATAGATCAGGCTTAACTCAACAGATGTCAAGTTGTTAAGTTGGCTTTGAGCACCACTGTAGTTTGTGTTTAATTCGCATACTCCAAACTAAAAAACCCTAAAAGAATAAGACGAACTTGGTCAAATCACACAATCTCGGTAGCCACAGTTCATATCACTTCTACGGATAAGATGATCATGCTTTCGAGCTGACCTGTATGGCAAGTAGTGTTGTCCTATTGAAACCGCAAGTAACTCGTGTCCGGATCATCTAACCCAGACCAAATGAATTTAGAAATCAATATAGTACATGATGTCGATAGTGATGGCTGGCCAACGTTACTTTCAAAGAAATATGAACCGATTGCGCCATCAGCACAATACATACAGCATAACGAATGATTAGAGCTGCATTAGAAGCTATTCGATCTAAAGTGGACTGGTATATCAGTTCGAAATTTTATATATTCATTCAGACACATCCATTCACACACGGGCCTCATCGCTGAAGATGAAGTGTCGGGATGAAAACGCGACGTAAATTATTTGGACCACAGTCCAGGGACTCGATGCTCTTATCCTAACTAATATTGGTCAAATAAAGACATTTTCTAATTCTAACGCAGTATTTTAATGCATAGGAGGACCCTTTCTATATTTCTGTCTTACAGTGTACCCCCCGTTTGTTTATTGTATTTCCATATTATAATTCATTTCTCTTGTTGCTGTTGTTTGTTCTGTTGTTTCTTTTTTTTTGAATTTGTCACTTTGGTTTGATGTTCATTCGGGTGGTGGATTGCCTGTTGCTTTCCATTTTTTCGCTTTGTCGCCAATTAAAACGACATGGCGTGGATTGTCCATATGCTTTGTGCATAAATTCCTTTGCTTCCATAAGGCGTTTTCAAGGGGGTGCTAACCAAGTATGTATACGCATACATATGTGAGTGTTGAATGTGATATAAAAAAAGCTGCAAGGTCTTGAATAATATTCTGTTTTTCCTTTGCTTCAAAAAGGATCCACGTTTTTATCCCCTCGTTTTTTTTTTTTTTTTTGTAATTCCACCGTTTCGTTGTAATTCAATACACACGATGATATATTAGCAGCAGTGATGGGCATGATTGATTGTGAATGTAATGTGAATGTGAATGTGAATATCGAATAAAAATAATATTTACGATTGAATATTAATTCATTTGTTCCACCGCTTTTAATAGCCTCCAGGCCATCTCTACACCATATTTTACGTGAAAAGAAAATATGAAATATTGGTTACGGGTTAAGGGTCCAAGAGGAAAAATTCGATTTTCAATTTAATTAATTAGAAAACACAGTAAAAGGATTGTGATGCTTTCATTTTATTAAGAAAGAATTGAAGAATAAATAAAGCACTAGGAGTACTTTATTATATGGGATGGGGTTTTATTTGATATTTTTAATTAATTAGTTACAGTGAATATAGAATATAGTGTGATAAGTATATTCTATTTGAAATATATTGCACATGGAGTTCACATACAGTGAGCATCAAAAGAAACTGTACATTAAAAAAAATATGCATTAATAAATTAGCGTTATTTTGATTTTAAAATTGTTTCATTGACAGTTTTTAAAATTAAAAAAAAAAATGAAATTTCAAAATTAAAAAAAAAAATAAAAAAAAATTTTTGAAATATGTATTGCCAACATTTTTTCTGTCACTCTCCTTAAGTGGTAATAGTTAAGTTTAGTAATTGTTAGAATTTTATCCCTAGTGTAAAGTTTCTTTTGACGCTCACTGTATGTATAAGAAAAAGACTTTGAAAGTATTTTAGTTTTACAAGAAACCTTGGCGGGTGTTTGTAAAAAGAAGGACATTCGATTCCAATCGCCTATCTAATGGCATTTTATTGCCAATACTTACTTACTTAGCCGATCATTACAACCCTTCAGTCAGGTCAACAACCTAGTTTCTCACAACACCTACGTTATGTGTGTTAATTTTATCCATAAGTGTCAGGGCCTACAGTTTTACAGTTGCCTTCTAACGACAGATTTTTGTGCGTTTGTTTTACAAGCTCATCATTTGTCGTGTTTCTCCCCCCCCCCATGTCAATGTCATATTGTATGGCATATATTAGGCAACTAATATGCTGTGATCGTATTTAATGCACATGTCTGTCATGCTGTCAACATGCATTATGTTGTATTTTTTTCTAAACTCCTTAGTTCTGTAATAAACTAAAGCAAATTCTCGACAGAAAACTTACAAGACTAATGTAAAATGACAAATCTAGGAGGAAATATGTCTGCTAATGATTTGGCCTACAGCCGAAATGTTACACCAACAGTTTAAAAAAACAATTTCAAGATCAATTTATTTGGAGGAAGAAAAAAAAGGTTGGTAAATATATTCAATTGTTTCAAGAGGGGAAGAGAGAAGTCGCCGTAGTCTAGTAGGTAGTGTGTTGGCTTATTAGACGAAAGGCCAGGGTTCGAATNTTCAAGAGGAGAAAGAGAATAATAAGGGGAATACAAGGTCGTCTAAATGAACTTCTAGAACCTGCCGAACGGTGCGAAAGCAACAGATATGGCGCGACATACATTAAGCATTGCTAAGACCAAAAGCCTATGAGTTAATGGCACGTTGCAAGGAGTATTTGCCGGAAGTAACAGCAAGAAGAAATTTGTTGACCAGTTTTGTTTATCTCAGGGTGCTTAATTAATTTTCTCATTTTGGTTTTAAATTAAGTTTTCCCTTATTTATCTGTCAAATCTGACAACATTCAACTCATAATTCTGCACTCTTTAAAGCTTGCGAGATATAGGACTCGAAACATGTAGAAGGTTCAGATATTCGTAAGCCAATGTCTTTACAGAATCTTCGGAATAATCCAATGAACAACGCATTACCATGTAGCCTAGTCCATAATATTTTGTGTTATTAGATGTGAGACTATGGTTCAAATCCCAGCTTAGTCATATCGAACGGAACGAAATATTAAAAAAAAAAAATATTTCCTTCGACAATCTCCTCTCAGAAGTCTTCTGGCAAACAGTAGGTCTGTTGCTCATGGAAAAAATTAACACACACAACAAGTGTGGTATGAGAACCTTGGTTGTAAACCTAATTAAAAGGATTGTAATGGCCAATTAAAGAATTTGCTGTAAAAGTCTACCAGAGACTGTTCAAAAGGTGCCAGCTTGGTACAGTTTTTGAGCCAGCATCCAAAATTTCTTTAAGAACATTGGCAATCACAAATCGTTGCTGAAGATGCCATGCCATTTGTTTGATCAAATAAGAAAAATTGGTAGCTTGACTTGTAGTTTGAACAAAACAAATACGTGAAGCTCTTGAATACAGCAAGGAACTGACAGTAATCTCAGACATGGCAGAGAATATTACAACTTCCCCTCGATTAAATCACAATTCAATAGAATTTCATTTGAAATTCAAAGTTTGTTTTAAAATTCTCTCTCCCCCCCCCATCCAATTCTTAAATTGGCAACATAAAACGTTAATATAGTGGAGTAAAGTGGGATTTCTTTTTCAAATTCTATGCGAAGTAATAAATCCATTTATTTCACCTCATCATCATCATCATTTATATCGAGTACATAAAAATCGTTTAAAAAGAAAAAGAAAAAAAAAAAGAAGAAAAATCTCAAGAGGGGGGAAAGAAACAAAATCAAACGCCGCCACTTTACATTCTAAACAAATCTGATGTCAAGAATATTTAGTCAGTCAGAGTGGAGTATTTCAAAAGATTATTGCCGATATTTTGTTTTATATTTTTCGCCAGTTCAACACCATCTGTATGGTAGGAGAGCAGATCTTTTGATCTTTTACCGATCGAAACAAAACCGAAACAGTAAATCAAATCAACAAAACGATACCAAGGCTGCCACTAAAACTACAGTACTACCACGGAAGGTGCCAATTTGATTACAATAAAAATTACTGAAAGGGAGATAGGGAGATGGGAACGAAATTCATTCATAAAACTGTAAATGAAAAGACTTACTCAGAAGCACGTACAATTTCCATACACTGAACACTGAACAACTCAATTTTCCATTCCAGTATTCGGAAACTACAATATACACGCGACTGGGGTCTAAACATAAGACAGAAGAAAAAAAAATCGTGCAAAATTTATAAAAAAAAAAATCTGATCAAAATGCAACAAAAAAAAAAAGGGGGGGGGGGCAATTTAAATTTGTTGTTGTCGCCTACTGTTACGCCAAACTATAACCAAATCGAGACGAGTCAACGTATTAAAAATGGTTGGGGTTGAGACTCATAAAAGATTTGCAATTTTATGTTCGAAAAGATTTACATTTTAGCGCCATTTAAGGCAGAAAATGTTGGCGAGTTTTGCAATGCAAACGGCAGTGGTGGTATTGGTCGACTTGACATGGGCTCATTTGAATTGTCTGAAACTCTTTACCATGTTAAGTAAGGATATGCTCTATTCATTAGACAAAGAATGAACTCTTCACAAAGTCAGCTTTCTCCTTAACTGTGCCCTGAAAGGAACTGGTAGACTTGGCAAGGAAACTGTTTTTGTAAGACCTGTTTTTGTAAGACAAACGATTTCAAACGAATCTGGAAACTGCATACTCTCTTAAAGGATGAACTATTTTATGGTATAAAAATGGGTTAAGAACGGATCTTGGTACAGGAGCAGCAGTTTTTGGTGCCAGAATGAAATATTCAGGACCCAAGGGGATACACACAATTATCTTCCAAGCGGATGTCTATGCCATGGAAAGACGTAATCAATTCAACTTGGATGGGAGGAACAAAGGACAGGACATAGCAATACCATCTGACAGACAGGCCACCATGCGAATACTCGGTTCTTATGAGGTGAAATCGAAAATAGTATGAGACTGTCTGAAGAAGCTGCATCAGCTAGGTACACATTGCTCTCGGCAATGAGCATGCGAAAGAGCTTGCTAAGAAGGGAGCATCTACGTCATTAATATGGCCAGAATCCTTCTGTGAAGTGAGAGCAAATCTTTGGAAAGAGATTCTCAATGAAAGGGACGATAGATAGAGATGAGAAGGCTCTTCTGAAATCCAGTGGATTTGAAGCATTAAACAAGAGAAGATCTGAGTCATGCATCAGGCTGTAAAGAAATAACCTGATTTTGATATCCGGGCGCTATGGGCTTAGGGTGAATTTATTCAGATTGGGAGTTTTCCCGAGCATAACAAGGAGACTCTGTAACCATGGGAATGAATCGTTGGAATACATTCATTGAATCTGCGGAGCATTAGCGCATTCTAGAAAGAAACTCTTGGTTGTATAGAGATTTGGAAATTCTCGTTGTTGAACGAACAACGAACAACATCCTGAAACATTATACGGATACCCTATGAAGTTTTAGAGGCTAACGAATGGATCGTATGGTCACAGTGCTAAGGCATCTTGTTCTGTCAAATAATAATAATAACCCTCATGCCTATAACTAAGTCTACTTACTTGCTTCTTATTTGGTTATTTACAACCCTTTAGCCAAGATTACAACCAAGTTTCTTACACCACCCGTGCTGTGTGAGTTAATTTTTTTGCATGAGTGGCGGCGGGTCGTACAAATTTTTGCGAAAATTTTCATTGCAATTTTATTTCACTCTCTGAGTTTTAGCAAGAGGGCTACTAAAAAGAAGTATGTTTTGTTTGATCTGTCTGAGCTAGGTCTTGAACCATCGTCTAATAAGCCAACACACAATGTACTAGACTACGGCAACAAAATCTATGTCTTCTCTTATAATGCATATCAATTGACGGTAGAGCGCATTTAAATCTCGTATACCAGCGGTGGAAATGAAGCAATTAATAAATCAACACCATAAAGCAAATAATTTCTCAACACCATGTGTTCTTCTCAGCCTCTGTGTCTGTCTTTCTGTCTGTCTATCCATTCATTCATCCAACCATCCATCCATCCATCCATCGATTCTTTCGTCTTTATTTCTTTCTTTATTTCATTGAGAGTCTTTTAGTGAATTTGCCCATTAAATACTACGCCAGTGATAAATATTTATAACACACACTTTAAATACTTTTGATAATTTGCGAAAATTTCAAACGATGATCTTTTCATTTTCATTTCAATTTTATTTATTACACGTACAAATAAAAAAAAAACCAAAGAGGAATATGGAATAAGAAAAAAAAAAGAAAAATAAAATCACATACAAAGTCTTGATGCCTGCCTGTTATTTATTCTTGAAATCTTTTCAAAATACAATAAAAAAATTCAATTTTTTTTCTTGCTTACTTTTTAAAAATTGTTACAAAGAGATTCTCTTTTTTTTAAGAAAATTTCAGATTTCACAACATAAAACCAAAATAATAGGCGATAAATGATAAATAGAAACGAAAATATTGTTTTAGGAAAATCGCAAAAAAACAAAAAAAAAACAAAATGAACAATAAAGATTGTCTTGCCAATTCGTTTGCCATCAAAGGCCAGATTAAATCAAGATCACCCGGAATGTAGGCTGCTTTCTCTCTTTCTTTCCCTTACAAATGATTTAATTGAAGCCTCATTTCATTTCATTCCATTACGTAAAGACTAGTGTGAGCAGCAGCTAATCTTGTCTCGAGCTATTGTTTGTTAAAGCCACAGGCCAGGATTAGCGTAAAAACATTCAAGGGATTTACTTTTTGCCCCCCCCTCATGTTAAGAATTTTTCTTCGGTTTTCACTTCTGTTTTTTACAAAAACGTAGAAAAATTCCATTGTTTTCCTATATTGTACTCGATATCTGCTACAGTTTGATTAAGATTTACTTTTCTTTTATCATTGTGTTTTTATTTTTGTAACGAAAGGTGTCTATAAAACCATTCCATTCCATTCCGATGCAATAATTAATTTGTCTCTTTGTATCTTTTATTAGGGGGCCATAAACGCTTGTAATTGTTATTAAATGTTTCACATTGTAAAAGGAAAATACCCTTCAAACCATAAAAAAATGCAAACGTTCTTAAAAATCATAAGTAGACAGGGGTCTGGGCAGCTAAAATAATAAAAGAAAACAATGAAACCTACATACATACGTACATAATGCAGATCCATTAGTTTTTATGATCATATTTTGGCAAAAAACCTATAACAGTTGCATTGAAACGATCTTGAATGAAACACTACTCCACTGGTGGGCGAATTTACTATTATCTAACCATGCCATTTGCATTTGACGGGGTCTTAAGTGGCCACACATTTACTGTAAATGGATTTCAATCCTAAACACTGAACTAGTTTTTGTCTCCAGTCTTATTCAAGTGATATCAAGCGGAATACTGTAAAATGTTTAGCACCAAGGCAATCTAATTCCAGCATGATAATTTTCATAATTATGTCAAGATTTACATGATTAGTTACGCTAGGTTCTGATGCAATGTCTCGCAAAGAAATGGAGTCCTAATACAAAGTGATAGGACAGAATAAACAACAACACCAAATCTCTATAGATAGTAACTAATCTACCTGCTCCATACAAGAATTCATATGATAAATATAATGGATTCCAGCCCTGTCTAGCTCGTTCAGCTTTCCATTCTAATACCCAATCAATATCATAAAAGGCTAATAGTACAGATGACAAACTGTCTGTTACATAGTTTTCTAGCTGGCTTGTATGTTGAAGTCGTTATAGTCTGGTAGGCAATGTGTCGGCTTATTAGACGTGAGCCAGATCAAACATGTCCAACGAAACGAAATATAAAACAACATTCCTCGGTGGACTTCCTCTAAGCAGATTTTTGGCAAAAACCCTGAGAGTAAATAAAATTGCCATGAAGAGTTTCTGAAAATATCGAATTCTTTCGATAAGTTTATATTGAGTGTTTGTAAAACATCGTTATACATCATTCACTACTGTTATGGGTAGACTTACAGAGCAGAGAAAAACGCTTACAAAATTACCATTTTTTAACCAAATAATGGTTCTACTTGTCAAACTTAGCGTTCAATTTTTCCATTTTTATAACGTATATAATAGTCATTCAGAGCAGTTAAAATGTATCGTTTTTGGGTAACGTTTACTCTTACCGATAGTATGCATTTCCGGGGCTACAATTGGATCACTTCAAAAATTTTTGGATGAACGAGTAAATTCACATAATGGCCATTTAAATGGCCACTAAGATCACCAAGAATCTTACTGGATTATTTTTTTTGAGGTTATATAAAGTCATTTATCTATGTCGATAAACTAGAGGTAATCGACACATGAAAATCGACATTTTAAAAGTTTTTCAGCTTTCAGTACAAATTTTCTACAATTTATCGGTTTATCGAAATATTACATGGTTTAAAACTATCGCAATACCAGGTAATAAGTAAACATTAATGATATCGATTCTTTTTTCAGCCTCATTTGTAATCAAAACATTTCAAATTTCAACGTTTGCAAAATATTCCAAAATATTCGATGCTTACTGGTTGACAGTAAATATTTTCTTTGTATTCGAATATTTTAAGAACAACAATACGA
>QOCX01000138.1:419215-430137 GCA_005959815.1 Sarcophaga bullata | reverse complement strand
ACGAAAGACGGTTTATTAGTAGTGTTCTCAATCTTATAGGAATTGCTGTAATACAGTTAGCATCAAAAGAAACGTATACATTAAAAAAATATTCTTAGTGTACAGTTTTCTTTTGGACTCTCACTGTATCTTCAGCAATCCTATTTTCCTGTCAAACTTCATAATTACTGTTTGGCATCAGTATGAATAACTGCCTGTCTATTATCTGATAAAATCCTCCATGCTTTCCTTCTAAGAGTTCCACGTACCTGATTCTAATACTGATTCTAGTTTCTGCTCATCTTGTAGTCTACATATTTGGCTTTGAATGATCGTTCCTTAATCAAAAACAAATGTTTTTGAATCTGTGATGCCTTATGCGATTGCTGAAGAGTCTGACTGCATAACTTAAACTCGTATTCATCTTTCCTTTCGTCGAGTGCATCCTTCCAAACCCCTCCTTAATATTTCAAAGAAAAATCCTGTCCTCCATCAACAGTGTGGAAGATACCCCCATTTACAGTCTAATCTACCTGCTCACTAACAACGAATTTCATTGTGAAATGGATTCCAGCCCTGTTCTAGCTCGTTCAGCTTTCCATTCTAATATCCCAATCAATATCAATAGGAGCTAATAGTACAGATGACAAACTGTCTGTTACATAGTTTTTCTAGCTGGCTTGTATGTTGAAGTCGTTATAGTCTGGTAGGCAATGTGTCGGCTTATTAGACGTGAGGCCAGATCAACATGTCCAACGAAACGAAATATAAAACAACATTTCCTCGGTGGACTTCCTCTAAGCAGATTTTTGGCAAAAACCCTGAGAGTAAAAAAAATTGCCATGAAGAGTTTCTGAAAATATCGAATTCTTTCGATAAGTTTATATTGAGTGTTTGTAAAACATCGTTATACATCATTCACTACTGTTTATGGGTAGACTTACAGAGCAGAAAAACGCTTACAAAATTACCATTTTTTAACCAAATAATGGTTCTACTTGTCAAACTTAGCGTTCAATTTTTCCATTTTATAAACGTATATAATAGTCCATTCAGAGCAGTTAAAATGTATCGTTTTTGGGTAACGTTTACTCTTACCGATAGTATGCATTCCGGGGCTACAATTGGATCACTTCAAAAATTTTTTGATGAACGAGTAAATTCACATAATGGCCAATTTAAAATGGCCACTAAGATCACCAAGAATCTTACTGGATTATTTTTTTTGAGGTATATAAAAGTCATTTATCTATGTCGATAAACTAGAGGTAATCAACACATGAAAATCGAATTTTAAAAGTTCTTTCAGCTTCAGTACAAATTTTCTACAATTTATCGGTTATCGAAATATTACATGGTTTAAAACTATCGCAATACCAGGTAATAAGTAACCATTAATGATATCGATTCTTTTTTCAGCCTCATTTGTAATCAAAACATTTCAAATTTCAACGTTTGCAAAATATTCCAAAATATTCGATGCTTACTGGTTGACAGTAATATTTTTCTTTTATACTCTCTCTCGACGATAATTAGCATTAGTAAGGTAGGTGGTGTCACATACGTAATCAAATATTTTAAATCATCGATACGAATCAATTGTAGTCTTCAGTTAAATTATCGAAATGATAAACGAAATTATGAAATCATCACCAATACGAATACACCGAATCGATAATGACTTGGCGGAAAAAATATTTGAATTTTTTTTAAATATTTTAATGTCCACACATGCATACACATGTGCATATGTATACGTATTTTTTTGTAAGTGGTAGAGTGTGTATGTTTATAAGCTAAAGATCGTTACTCGAGTAAAAATCCATAAAGACCTTTAGAGACTTAAAAGAAGAAAAAGAAGAAGAAGACGAAATTCAATTCAATTTCGTATTGAAGTCCACTTGTAACTAAACAAGTGAATTTTTTTTTGTCGTAAGTCAGTTATTTAGAGGCCATAAAATGTCTCTGAAGTGGAAGATTTAAAATTGAATTGATGAAGTTGTGATGCAATTCAACGAGATGTCACATCATTTCCAATGGGACTTATGAGAAGACTTCGGGTCAAATTTATAGCTTCTTTAATTAAAATGAGGACAGTTTTCAGAAACACACACTTAATGCTTACTTACTTACTTACTTTATGGGTCATTGCAACCCTTTAGTCTAGACTCCACCCTAGTTTCCCACGCCACCCATGTTGTGTGCCTTTGTTTTATCCGTGAGTGGCGGGACTTACGTTTAAAATCGATTCCGAACGGCAGATTTTTAAGAAACTTTTCATGGAAATTTTGAGAGGATGTTGCCAAATAAGATTCCTTTTGCTTTAAATAATCGAACTGAAAATGACTCTGAAAGACTTTCTTTGAATTTTCAAACTGGAAATAGAGGAGTGAAGTCTTCAATATTTCCCTCACGCTGACTTAACAAGGTAAAATTAAAATTCTCTCTTCTTTTTTCTTTCTTTTGGTATAAAGTGTGAATGAATAAATTTACCAAGTGATTCATCATTCTGAAAGCCTCCTAAATATTTTGACGCCTTGTCATTAACAAGTTGGCTCATTTGGTCGACTTCATATTTAAATACTGGCAAAAAGCACGTCAGTCCTAGCTGAACAGTTTGCGTTGATGTAATTTGCCTGCATGTAATCGTCGTTGATGACTTGACACAAAAATGCGTTGAATTGGAAACCCTTATTCAATGAGCCGTAATCATATGGTCGTATCATCTTCTTCTTCTTATTATTATTATTATTGTTGTTGTTGTTATTATTATTATTAAATAAAACGTGATCCCGCTTAAAGATTTCCTTCTTATCAACACCAACAGAGCAAAGAAGAAAAAAAATTCGAAAAAGAAGAGCAAGAGAAGATAAAAAAAGAGTTGATGTCAGTTATGACAGAAGTTTGTTAAAAACACAGTTGATGTCATTTGGGGGCCCCAATGATGAGGCAGGAGTAACAATGTCTGTCATATTTTTTCTTACAGGAAACCTCTTGTTGATTTAAAATTCTTCGTCGATTTTGTAACCCTTAAGATTTAAAATTATTCTCTGGTTTTTTGTTGTTTTCTTGATCGATAAATAAGGTGTGTTGTGTAGTGCGTGATGATGATGCTGATAATGATGATCACTTGTGATCACCCAATTTGAATCCATAAGTTAAATCTGCCTTGTCATTCATTTATTTCGTTAAATGACAAAGTGTTACTTGAACGAACACCACACACGCGTTGGAATTTTAAGTATTTTTAACGATTAATTTTAAATTCAAATGAACAGTTAGGGTTGCCAGTCTCTGTTTTATTCGAAAACATGATAGTGAACTTATTGCAGCTAACTAAGGTTAAACGAGAGTGATCAATGCAAACGAACACATGGAGCCTAATTATCTAATTAATTGATGATTACCTGAATAGCTTACAGGTAAACAAAATCTTGTAGAGTTTTTGTATCAAGACCTGTAAGTATTGTTCAAGAAAAGAAAGAGAAAGAAAGAAAAAAGGGAATAAAAATTAGTCATTATGGTACATAAATTATCCTTCTTCTTCTAGTCAATCCCGCTAATGAATCCTATTAGATCCTCAGGCTTACAGTCCTTCATCTCCATCACTCCCTTAACAAATCGACTACCTAGCCAACTCTGTCTACATAGCTGCAGACAAGGACAGTGACTTAAAATATGATCGAAAAGCACTACATTCCGCCAGAAGCCTACATGAATTCTTGACACTTACCCAAAAAAGTAGATTTCTGCATCTTTGCCTGTCTCAATTTTGGGCCGGTCAGTGAAAATAGCCCAGACATCGGAGACTTTATCCGAACCTATCTAGATATTGTTATATTCGGTGTACTACAGAAATGAACTCTTGTGGCCAAGTTATATGTTGTTTCGATAGTCTAAACAACTTGTTCCAAACTTTAGTTCCTTCAGCAGTGCTGAGTGATCGATCCCTACAGGATCAGTGTGTTAGACCCAATCAGTTTAAAATGGCTTTAGATGTTACCTTCTTCACATATGCCGCAATCGGGAGTAGGTGAAGAAAGACATCCAGAGCATCATATGGCTTGCTTCTACTGGCGCTTGTGGTGCCAACAAAGGCACATCTCAGCAATTCAGAAGGAAGCTTTATATAAAGCATTTCACAAGCATAGAATGCCATGTTAAAATATAGGCTCCACTATTACCTTCAAAATTCCATTTGACATCGTTCACGTATTCCAATATTCCGTTTCGTTTTCACATACTTTGTGTCGCAAGTTATATTCTTCTCAATATGGCAACACTGTTAAACACTTGTAAGTCATTTTCCAATTACAAATTCATTTCGATCTTGATGGAATTTTTGTAATTTATAAGCTGTTAAAATGGGTTACATTTTTGTCTCAATAAACGATATCACGGCGATATCAACGAAGCGGGATGATAATTTTCAAGTATCTTTCAGTTTAATGATGCAGTTCAACCACTTTTCTGATGCACTTGAAATTAAGCACACAGATTAATTTGGATGATGATTCGATGGCATTGAGTTTTTTTTTTTGTTTTAGAAATGATTTGGCATTTTTCGTGTGCGATTAATTCATTCATTAAATGTGGAAAGAAAGAAAAAAAGACTCTCTTGGAAATTTCAATTAAATAAACGAATATGGATGCTGGGTTTCCTTATCATGAATACAAAACCTGTATACAAACGCATAAGATGGATTAAGATGGCTCTTTATGCGGGCATATTGGATCTTTCGCGTAATGGTCTCTATAGACGATAATAATAGTATGGCCATCTCTCACTTCCAATACCAATGTCCTTCTGTGGGCCCCTTGATCTATCAACAATTAATTTTAGAAGGTTTTACATGTCCTTCGTAATGTAAAACAAACATTCCTAGAACTATTTCTAGAACCGACATCTACATTTCACATACCCTAACCTACATAATGGTTTACACTTTATCACATCAAAGTGTACGTTGATGAACTGAAAGGGGTTTGTGGACTTTTATTAAGCCACAAAAGTTCTCACCTCATAGAGCTACAATCGTTTTCTTGAAATGCCAACAAAGAAACAAAGTATTTAGAATGCGTAACAAAAAGAATTTAGTTATACAATGGCAACACCGCGTTTCTTCAGTGTTCTACTTTTTTCAATGTTTCGGACTCCAACCATCCCTGTTTCGCAACCCAATTTATTTAAATATGGTAGCTTTGTTTTAAACCAATGTCTCCGCTAATGGAGATGAAAATTAATTATTCTAGACACCCACCTGTTGAAACATTAATGATAGTACAGTGATTCGTGGTAATGCAGTAAATATTAGGGAAAACGGTATTTTGGTGAATTTCCGTTTTATGCATTACACGGAGCAAATTCATCATATTTTGTGAAATTCNCCACACTGGAAAACTCACCACATATGACAAATTCTGCGCAATAACTTACAACACCGTATAAATTCTCCACAATTCCAAAAAATTCAAGAAGTTAGAGGCATACTTCTTAAGTCATTTTGGGATTCGTTCCGTCCCACCCAACAGTATAGATAGACAGAACACAGGCAGAGACACAAATTCAAGATATTCAATCAGAAAGAAACTACACACATATATACACACACGTAAAACAAACGGAACGCACTCACGCCATAAAATCTTAGACAAAAGGAGCTTAATTTGCATTTATATAAACTGATCCCGGGAAAAGAATGCGGGAGGGAAGTAATATTAATTAATTTATTTTAAACGAACTAATTTTTCCAACAACTGCCAGTATTGCCAGGGAAGAAAATGATATTTTGAAATAACGAAAAACGGCAACACTGCTGCCAACGTTGAACTGTTGTGAGTGAGTGAAAAAACAAACAGCAAAAGAAGTCTGTGTGTGTACTAAAACTACACAAAAGTCGCCATTTGTTTTTCGTACTGGCTGTCACTGTCAGTTTGTAATGAGAACGTCGTCGCGTATCGCGTTTTTATTATAGATGGAAAGAAGAAAAGTTTAATTGAACAAATTAAGAAAAAATTTATAAAAAAAATAAAATGATAAAACCAACGACAAAATTTAATTAATTTTGTAAATTTTAGTCTGTAGTTTTAAAATAAAATCTTAAGGATAAGCAATAATTTATAGCTGAAAACAAAAATTATAAAAAAAACGAATTGAATCCGTGTGTTCTTTTTCTTTGTTTCCAAGTGTAGGTAAAAAAAATCGTCGCGTATTATAAAAGATTTACGTGCAATTCGATTATTATTTTTACACTTAAAACTATAATTAACAAATAAAATAAAAAAAAGAAAAGAATAAGTAAAGTTTCTCCTCTAAAATAAATGAATTTACTTGTTTTTGTACATATAAAATAAAAAAGAAATACGAAAATAAAAGAAATTAAATTCTCTGGGTGTCCACATTAAAATGGCGAGCAGCATTCAATAAAAAAAATAGAAAAAAAAGAAAGAATCAGTGAAGAAGAAATCAAGCAAACAAATCATATATCAAAAGAAAACTCCCTAACAGTGCACAAAAATAAGTAAAAAAAAAAGAAAGAAAGAAAGAAAAAAAATTGGTTACAACAGCTGAAAAACAAATTTATTTGAAATAATTTCAATAAAATTTTGTAAAGAAAAAAAAATTAAAATAAAACAACAATTTTTCTCAACTTTTATTATTCAATTGTAGTAGAAACGAAAAGAACACAAGAGAAAGAAAAATAAGAAGAAAAGCAAATAAAAAGAAGAGAAAAAAACTGTTATTATACACGGTGTCATTTTACAATTGACTGTTTGGTCGCATGTATTTTACGTGAATGTTCCATACTTCTCTCTACATGTGTGTTGGAGGGTGTGTTTATGCATGCGAACGTAAAGCAGTGTACTGCTTGCCAGAGTGAGAACGCGTAAGAGCGGCTACGAAAGAGGAGAAATACATGTAAGCGAAATTGTTTTGATCTCTTTTTTTTTTCTTTATTATTTTTATTTTCGTTTTTTGTTGTAGATTTTTTTCTTAAGTAAATAAATATAGAAGACGTCAGCATGTTTTTTTTTGTTTTTCATTTGAGAAATTTTAATTTTTTTTTTGTTTTTGTTATTGTTTTTATTTTTTGATTTGAAATCGATTGAATAACAAACGTAATTAAATACGAAAATAAGAAATAAAAGTGAATTCTTTTTTTTACTATAAAAATAAATTGAAAATAAATACGCCGCCCTTAACTGTCGCTTGGTTGCAAAACAGTGTTGACAAGTATAATCACTTTAACAAGCAATCGAAACGATTTTTCTCATTGAAGTATTTGTTATGTTACGGGTGAATGTTTTGTTTTTATGTTTGCGCGGGTCTAACTCCTGCCACAATGGGCTCAATGTCTGCCAGAGTATCATTTTTCAGAGAAGATAAATGCTTGTGAATTGTTTTAAAGCCAGTTTCCTTTTAGCTTGATCACAGCTTGCCACAATATTGTGGCGTTTTTTGGCACATAGAATGGTAAATTGACTACAACAAATCCCAAAACTGTTTTTTGATACACTTTGAAAGTTGATTTGACTGTTGGTTTGCAGAAATGGAAGTTAGTGACCACATTAGAAGAAACGTGTGCCATAAATCATGTTTGAAGCTGGGTGACGATTCCTTTTGACTCGAGGAATCTGTGACACGAGGAATTAGCGTGTTAACACCTTATCACATAAATTATAAAATTTTTCCATCTGGAAAAACTAATTCTTCATCAGTAAATAAAAGTTTTCGATGTAAATTACATGGACGTGCTTCTTCAAAAGACTGTTTTCAACTGCTGTCAGCAAATGCCCTGTAGGACTTTTGAAAGCAACAAGTCCTTCCAAGTTTTTTTTTAATTATTCAACGGATGAACTTTTATGAGGCAATCACTTCCCGGGCTATAATTTTTTGTTTATATTTGTAGATGATTTCGTTGAATTTTTGATTAAGAGTTTTGAGCGTGATCGATCTAATTAGTGGTGGTCCTTAACGCCAAACAAATTTATGCAGTCGTCCTGTAGACATCTCTGTGCGTATTCCGATAGTCCATTTTTCTGTGGTCAAAATTCAAAAATTGTTATGTAGACAACACTACAAAAGCAATAACTTTTATCGTTTATTTCTCCGTTGGTTTCTGTCTCACTTTCCCTTGTACTTTCCACTCCTTTAGTTCGCTCAACCATCAGATGCAATGGAAATTTATTATTTTTCTTTTTTCACATACAGGGTGTGATAATTGTCGTCTTTTGTGTTTTTTTGTTTTTCACCTTTTTTTTTTTTTTTTTTTTTTTTTTTTTGGTTTTATGCAGATTTCACCTGACGATGAAATTCAGGTTTATTTTTTCCCCAAAATACATGAGAAAATTTCTAGTTTTTAAGAACTTTTTTTGACATTTTTTTTTTAGAAAAGAAATAAAAATAAAAAAAATATTTTTGCGTCAATCAATAGAAGAAGAATATTTTTAGAATTTAAATATGTATTGTTTAATTTGAATTTATAAATCATAATTCATTTGAATTTCAATATATTGTGGTTATTTTTTAATATTAAGTATGTTAATTTACTCGTTAAGTGTTGCCATTGTGGGTTTTCTTTATTTTTAATAAGAAAGTAATTGTAAAAGAAAACAAATTTTTTTTAATAATTTTTATTTTTAATTTTTTTTTTTAAATTATGACTTTCTAGTGAAAAATTCATTTTACGATCGTCACAATTATTCTGCCGGAAAGACTATTTGCATTGTGGCGAATAAGTTCAATTACACTGGTTCAGTAAACGATCGACCAACATTCGTGGATCGACGAAATGTTAGAAATCGTAACTGTCTGTGAGTGTACAGCAGAATCTTAAGCAGTAAAAGAAGTGTCACAAGAACTGGGCCATCGCAGGCCATACATATACGAATTTTGCGTCGCAACTTGGGCCGGGACTCATAGAAATCGACCCAAGAACAACCAAGAACAAGAAGAACAGCCATTCGACGATGCAAAGGCCCATTATTGGATGAATGGGTACAAACAAAATTGTTGAATTTCCCACAAAAAATCTAAGAGCGCTCTCTGTTTAGTGCGGATTTAGGTCTAGCGGCATCATCGGTCAATATTTCTTTTAGAAACGACATTGGCCAGTCCACCACCCTCTATGCACCAATGACAAGAATAGAATGGCAATACGTGCCACACATTTTATGTAACATTTGATATTCTGCATGGTCGATTTGAGGTCATGGCCATCTCACGTGGAGTCGATGTGAACTATATATCGAGATTGTGCGATTTGACGCTGTTAGTATTTCTTGTGGGGATTTTAAATCACACAACAGCCCTTAAAGCTAGTTTAATCTATCAGGTTAATTGAAATTTAGAGACGACGTGGAGGATATTCAGCACATAATAGCATCAGTATGTCTGTTAAACGCATAAACAAATTGCTGATAATATCCAACGCACATTTTGTTTAGGGATAGGCAGTCGTTAATGAAAGGACACGATACAGCCCTAAATCATTAACGCAATCATGGAAGCGAATGCTTTCCAATGTTCTTAAGCGTCTGTCATTATATTAAAGCATCTTTATTGGTTTGGAAGATAGTCCAGTAGTTATCGAACACCGAAATATTGCTTTTCTTTGTGCTGTCCTGTTAGAAGCGACTTTTTTTGTGTAATTCTGGTTCTGTTTTCTCTGATCCGGGTTCGATTAGTTTGAAGTTTAGCTGTTAGTCTTTCCGATCTCTTTTTATTCTTTATAAACTTCATAAAAATATTTCATTTTATTATTGTTCTTGTTATTATAATAAATTGTTGCCATTATTTGTGTTTTCCACATGTCTTTTGCATAAAGTTTCTGTCATTTTGGCAAATTATTCTTTTATTTCATGAAACAATGGATGACAGCTTTAACGTTAAAATTTTTATTGTTTCGCAGAACGGCCAATTCGTTTGTTTGTGTAATTTTATAAAGCTTTGTTTTAAGTAAGTTTTATTGAATTTATTGTTTCCATAGATTATTATTGTTTTTGTTCGTATTCGAGGATAGCAATGATTAGATTTTAATCCTTTTGAAGTAAGTATTCCACTTCAACTGAACCTTGGAAAAAAAAAATTTCCAAAAAATTCAAATTAAAGTTCGTAGTACAAATTTCTACTTTGATCCTCGTATAAAGCGAAGTTTCCTCCTTTGATTTTTTAAAATTTGTTTTTATTTTCGTTTTTCGTATGTGTGTGCGTGTGTGTTTTATTCTTCAGTTTTTGTTCATTTTTCGTTTGTGTTTTAAAAAGCAGCTGTCAAAATTAATAATTAAATACCCCTGTGAGGTTTTTTCTTACTTTGAATTTTTGATTTTTATTGTTTAATATTCAAACAAATATTTGTGCTTTTATATCTTTTTTTATTTTATTTCATTTGATTTCAGAAATCCTGCTCTTTGTTAAACAAATTGCGAATGTTTTTAACCCCCTTTTTTGGAATTTGCTTGTTTCTGAAATTAAATTCTCTTTAAAGAAATGAATACGATCAGAAGTCTCGAATGCACAAACACAAGAGCTTTCTGCAATTTGAGTTTAAATGAATTGAGTTCGTAATCGATAGCATATGAACATTTTCTAAACTATTGGTGGAGTAGAAAATAGTGCGAGAGAGAGAGAGAGAGAGAGAGAGAGAGGGAGGGAGAGAGTAGATAGAAACTTAGAAGATGTTAACAACCAATGCTCAAAATTAATCCCTTAAGGTCAGAAATCCTAATACGAACTCCTTTAAGCCACTAAAGAAATCCTGGTTAAGTGCCCTGATTTTTAATCTTTGTATACCTGATAAGTGAAACAAAATTATGCTTAACACTCTCAAGTTCCCAAACATTTTTACATACCCTGCCGAACCCTCACAATGGATGAATATGTACCACAAACTAATTTTTCCATTCTAAACACAATTCCGAGTTGAAATCTATTATGATCATAA
>QOCX01000138.1:392861-419201 GCA_005959815.1 Sarcophaga bullata | reverse complement strand
ATCCATGTTCAGTAGCCATTTAGTCACAGTAATGTGAAGCCTTGTCTATAAACTAGAGATTCTGCAATTCCATCTATTCCACTAAAAAATGTTAACTTGCCGTCTGATCCCACAGTGGACTAGGTAAGTCTAGATTTCTCAACCTGTGTTCTGTGTTTCTATACTTTTTTTCCATACTTGACTTGAAAAGCACTGTAAAAGCCTTTCTACTGCTTGCAATAATGCCCAGACAGTGCTTCAATTGCAGCCTAACTGTCGTCCACATATGTAAATTTCGCTCTCTGTTTCCAAATCAGGTGCATTGCTGTCAGAGCTTCCAATGCAGACTGACTGTCGTCTACCAATGTAATTGGCAAACGTACCACCCGCCTTCTGTTTTCAGATCAACTGTATTGCTTCTTCAATTATGAATTCTACTGTCTCTTGAGAACCTTACTGAACTCATGAGAAAACTTATTGGATTGTCTCGTACTCTCGCCCCAAAATAAAACCTCTCACTGGTATCTGTCTCTGTCTCTGTCTCTGTTTTTTTTTGCATGCTCACTATCCAGAAATACCACACAGGGCAGGTTATCGAAATCAGATAATCTGACTATGTAATCCTTTAATCTAGATATAGTGCCCCCTCTATGGTCTTTCGATGACCTTCAGCAGTCTTCTTTCAAAAGTTTGTAGAGTAACCACCATGAGTAATCACCATGAAAAAGATTCTCAACTTAATCGCTCGGAGTTGACATTAAACTGCAGATCCCGACAATTATGACTAAAATTCACACATGCAACATGGGTGGTGCAAATCGCCGTAGTCTAGTCGCTGATGTGTTGACATATTAGATGCGAGCTTTTGGCTTACACCTCTGCAAGAATATAAAATTGCCATGCAAATCACAAAAGTCTATCGTTCAAAGTCGCTGTTTGACCTATAGCTCACGCCAAAACAAACAGAACATGGGTGGAGCGAGAAGCTAGGTTGGAATCCTGACTAAATGGTTGTTGCAGCTAATAAAATAAAGTAAGGGCCGGGCCTGGTTCTGTAAGACAAGTGGTTTCAGTCGAACATCTGTTTGTATGGAAAACACAAACAAAATTTAATGTTTTTCCGCCTGAAACCATTCGTATCAACGGAAACAGCAGTGGGGGAGGGGGGTATAAATAATAATTTTTCTCTTAAAATTTATTTTCAAAATTGAAACGAATTTTTTTTTATTCAATTTTTAAGCACACACAATAGTTTTGTGAAAGTTTAAGAACCAACAAACAACATGGATACGTGTTGTGTCGGTTATTTTCTTTTATCATACTTTTGTTGTACTGTATTTGGGATTCTTATACGACGAACAATATTTCATTTCGCCTTCTTGCTCTTCTTCATCCAGAAAACAGTTTCCTACTTGATCTCATTATTTAATATCACACAGACGATAAAGCTGTTACAGCTCTTTGAACTTCACAAAAATTCTAAAGCCAAAAAACAACATGAAAACAACAACAACAACAATAACAACAACAATAACAACAACAAAAAAGAGCCCAAATAAAAAGATAAAAAGACCAGTTCTTTTCCTTTAAGTTTTTTTTTGTTGTCTTTTTTGTTATTTTTCTTTTTTGTTTTGCTTTAAAATTTATTTTTTCGTAACGAATCAAGAATCAGACCAGACCATCAAAAATGTGTTTGATTTACTTTGTTTAATACGAAAAACAACAACAACAAGAAAAGTTACAAAAAAAAAACCTTAAAATGAAATAAAATGAAAGAAAAATGTTTAACAAAAACTTGCCTAACCAGACCCGAAAAAAACAACAACAACAACAACATAACAACAGCAAAAATCAAAAGCAAAAAAAACCATACGAAAAGAAACATGTTTAAGCCCTTTTTTTAAGGAAAAATTTTAAAATTAAAAACATACTGCTGGTTGGTTGGCTTTAAAAACTTGTTAACAAATGAATTGTTAATTTTATTATTGTTGTTGTATGCACATACGTTTGTACAACATGTGTACATATGTATGTATGGATGTGCGTATTTTAATTTAATGATTTTGGTACAAAAAAAAAAATGAAATGAAATGATGAACGAACAAAGAATAGCGGGCACGAAATATGGTCAAGAATATATTCCATATAGTCGCCGTAGTCTAGTGGGTAGTGTGTTGGCTTATTAGACGAAAGGCCAGGGTTCGATACCGTCAGATATCAAAAACGAAATACAAAAAAATTTCTTCGCGGCTTCCTCTCAGCAGATTTCTGACAAAAACTCTGAGAGTAATAGAAATGCCATGAAAAGTTTCTCAAAAAAATCTGTCGTTCGGAGTCGACTTTAAACTGTGGGGTCCCCGCCACTCATGTATGAAAATTAACACATACAACATAAGTGGTGTGAGAAGCTAGGCCGTAATCCTGACTGAAGGGTTTTAAGGGCCAATTATGTTATGTTATGTAATATATCCATCATCTATAAAATAATGGAAATACTATTACCGCACAGTTTTGAAATACGATTCCAATTTTTTGTCATTTTTATTGCATATTTCCTGGTCCCCAATCTGCCACCTTACGGCCTCATCAACGGATGGGTCAGGGGTGGGGTGGTAAACCAGAGCGTTGGCGTAATGGATAGTGATGTTATGTTTCTAGATGTCTATGGCCTGCTATAGACAGCATTAAAACAGGTTGGCTGTTAGTTTATAAGGCCAGCTTGAGTTTAATTAGTGAGTTTACTACGGGGCACTGTGAGATTAGATGGCCGACAAGGATCTAGAACAGATTCCAGCCAGACTTATTGCAGAGTATGTTGAGCAGAGGAGAAATTGGAAGCTATCCTATCATATCCGTCTAGCCCCTGCGGGGTATGTTGCCATTAGGAAACTACCGATCACCTCATCTGTAAATGTTCAGCCCGAACCTGGACAGAGGCTTCTTCGAGGGTTTGAATTCTTTGTCGAGTGCCGACAAAGATTCACAGATTCATTATTATTTTGTTGTTTTGTAGTTGAGAAGTGCTAGGACTTTAATGCAGTAGTCGCCCACTCTTGTGTGTTTTTTTTTCTATCTACTCCTCTTTTCCCTATCTCCTCTTTCGGACGTAGTACAATCAATCAACTTGATCTCCGTGTACAATCTAATGGCAAGTGCACGTCCTCTACCCTGAACCTAAATCTACAGGTCCTACGTACATGAAATTTGTGACACTAAAATGGTGTTAACTATTCCAAAGCGGCTTTTACACTAGCGAACTTTGCCTGCTAACACGATCTATCATTCCGTTCTTTCCTATTTCTAGTACAAACACAATGTAGACGTTTTTTGTATTTGACTTTAAGGCTATAAGTACCCTCAAGCCTATCTAACTTTCTAAGGAAATTTTTGTTTGTAAGATTTTTTAGAGCACATCGCCTAATTAAACGAAATTTGGGTTTTGAAAAGCTTACAGCATCTCTGCTGTAAGACACCTCCGTTCTTCAATATCATTCAGTGCCCATGAGTCATTTTGTTTTTTCACTGGCCAGTTAAAAAATTTTGAGCATCTTAGACAGTATTTTATGGTTGGTTTCCATATCGAATAATTGTTTATTTTTAATTATGTTTTCTTTCTTTTGTAATTAAATTTTCTACTTTAAACGAAATGAAACAGCAACCCACACGCCTAAATCAAAAATTTATATTTTCCTTTAAATGTAATCATCAACTGCTCTTTTGTTTTTGTTTCTTTATTTGTCCATTTGTCCTTAAAGATGTTTTATAAAATTTATAACAAAATATACAATTTTTCTGTGTAATTTGTCAACGAGTATCTAAAATTACAACGTTTTTAATTACGAAGAATTCTTAGAAATTCAATGGAAATGAAAGTATCACATTATCAAACCGGAATACGGTTTGTTTTTTTTTTGTTATGGAATATTATTAAGAGATCTGGTAACTCTGTAGAAGTGGAAGTTACCCTTATCATGACTAAGTTTTCAATCAAAATATGATGATTCATTTCTCTAAATTCTGGTAAACCCTTGTACTACTGCTAGAAGACGTTATCGATTCCGAAAAAATAAAATGTTGGGAAGCGCTAAGCAAGTGTGTTAAATGGCTGATAAATGGTTAGAAAATTCAAAATTAATTACAAAAGTGTCTTAGAATCACCTTGACATTGAAACCCTAGAGGAAAAAATAGCTATAATAGCCAAACACAAAAAAGTAAATTTCTGCGGCCAAGTTTAGTCAAATCTCATACGGAAAGTTGATATGTAGAGTTCGTCAAACTAAGCTTTCTGCTTCTCTGGAGGTATATCAGGGAAAATGGGTATTAGTATAGCACATTGAAAAGACCAACTGTTGTGGTATAGGCAATAAAGGAGGTTTCAACTAGTAGAACGTGTAAAGAAATTGATTAACTACGGATAACGGAACAGCCAATCTAGGGTGAACGTCAACCATACATAGAAGTCTTCGTAGTCTAGTTGGTAGTTTGTGGGCTTTTTAGACTAGAGATTGTGGATCAAACCCCAGCTCAAGCATGTCGAACAAAACCAAAATATGATAGAAAGTGTTTTATCGGTAGACGTAGGCTCAAAGATGTAAGTGTATAACCCGGAGGAAAATTGTTAGTAGTATTTTCAAGTGTAAGCTAATAAAATTTCCGTAGTATATCTAGTGGAAAATATAGAAGCAAACTACAGTGCCAAATCCTTAAAGACTGCGTATTTAACTTGACAAATATTCTTCCAGAAATAAGAGATCATTTCTCATTGTTTTTAGTGAATCTCATTAGAAAATCGTGTGTACTCCTGTAAAATTTTTGTGGGTGTATCATTGAAACCTGAAAAAAAGCGCCATGAACCTTCTTTTTTAGAAGCTGACAAGCAACTGATTGCAATTTTACGCTCTTTTTAACGAACGTTGTTGATATTCGTGCCCTATGTATGAAAAAACCCGAAGATGTTTGGGCTCTCGGGGAATATTGATGCCGATGTCTGTTTATCGCTGACTTTATTTCAGCAGTCTTTTTGCAAAAACTCTGAGAGTGAAATAAAAATTGTCATGAAAAGTTTCTTGAAAATCTCTCCTTCGACTTTAAACTGTAGGTCCTGTCACTCATGTATAAAATTAACACACACACACGTCCAACATGGATGTCACAGGAAGCTAGGTTGTAATCCTGACTAAAGGGTTGTAAACCTGACCAATAACTAACTTAACAAGTAAGTAGCCTTGTTCCTCGTTAACAGTCCACTTTCGGAGAATTGTTGAGTTTCATTAGGAATACCAGAAAAATAAAATGAAATGACCTTCGCAATCATTTCATTAAATTGCATTTATTCAACATTACATTGTGTTTAACGCTCTCAAATTTACAAATTAGTTCGTATTTATGAATGACATTTTGCTTGCTTATCCTTACAACGTCTCTATTATGAGTGAAGATTTCAACACAATTTGTAATTGTAACTGGATTTCTCCATAAGTGTTGTTCGTTGTTGATTCATGCAATAATTGTGGCAAAAAAAAAAAGAATGTGATTCACTGTGTATAATTTACATGAAACCCGGGGTTTTCTCCATCATTTCTAAGTGCATTCGTTAGTTAAATGGTGGGTCGATTTTTCTTTCTATTGCGTCGTTACTTTTTTCTTTTTTATTAAAACTTTGAAAAGAATTCCATTTTACAAGTTCATAGAGACAGAGACACGACGACCATCGATAAAAAAATCATCGAATTCGTTTTGTATGTAATTTTTAATTCTACTAAGTTGTTGTTGTTGTTGTTGTCATAGCTGTGTGTCCTTCTATTTATTTTTATTTCGTTGTTGCTGCTGCTGCCATTATAACCACTGTTAATGCCGTTAACTAGTTAGTTGGTGGTAACGTTTATTATTGTTGAAAAACATGAACCTCACTTGTACATTGATTGTTGTTGTTGTATGTGTGTTGTGTGCGTGTGTGTATATGGTGAATTACGTTATTAAATATTATTTCTGTTGTTGATGTTTTTGTAGTTTTTTATTGTCCCTTATTGTTTATTATTAGCGGTAAGCCCCCAGTTCAGAGCGAAAACAAAAACAGAACGAGAACGAAAACAAAAACAAAAACAAAAATAACTAAGAACCCTCAAAACCATTGCAACAATAGTAACGGGACACTGGTTGTTAGAGTAAATGTATCAAGAGAAAGAGAAATACTTGTGAAGAAGAAAATGTTTCATCATTGCCATCATATTACGAAGGCGGTCGGCGGTCGGCGGCGGCAGTATCGTTATCCTTTTTGCCATCAATAAAATTCGTATGTCCTCGCCACTGCTTGCTAGTCTCACTTGTCCAACTTTCACCTCTAAAAATTATAAAGTATTGTGTATTATTAACACCATCACCACCACCACCACCACTGACACTACCACTACAACTACAACTACAACATGCAGCACTATAACGTACAATTTATTTCGAATTTTTAGCAGTTTTGTTTTTCCTATTTCGAAAGCTTACTCACGTTGGTGGGTGATGAGCTGAGTGAATGCAAACGTACTACATGTGACCACTCTGGCCTTTGAATGAATGATTCACATTTTATTCCACATTTCTTTTATGTAAGAAAGTTTTCGAAATCCCGCCGGTCTCCCCAAATACACATACAAATACGAACACATGCATACGAGTATTGTGTTCATTGAAAGAAAACGAATGAAAAAAAAAAGGAATTTTCTTTTTAAAAGGGAAATTGTTTTCCTCGTAGTCTATTATTATTATTATTTTGTTTATACGCGCGTGTGTATGTATTTGTGTATTTAATATGTATTTCGTTATTTTTGTTATTTTTTTCGTAATACTTTCTAGGAATTTCCGTTTTTCTTTTACTCTCCCTTATCCTATCTGTCTCTCTCTCTCTCTCTCTCTCTTGCTGTCAGACGAATTTTCTCTGGTAATAAGCTGCAGCGTATAATATTGTTCAACAGCGCAAATTCCTGTATGTGTGGGTAGGAAACTGACAGTGTTGCCAAGGCTAATAAATTTATTCAATGCTTGTTTTGTTCGTCAGTCAAGGCAAAACCATAAAATTTGATTTTTTAATAAGGATTTCTAGTTACAGATTCGGAAAAAAAATTAGTTTAACAGGGTGTGACGCGACAGGTTGGACATGCATGTCCAGCCATAAAGGTTTTTTTTCTTTTTTTTTTTGAATTGCTTTTCAAAACATTTTTTTTTATCAATCTTGTATGTCATAAAAGGTACTCAGCAGTGCACATTTTTCTATGTTAAATACCTCGACACATACTTACATACATACATAATTGGCCATTACAACCCTTCAGTCAGGATTACGGCCTAGCTTCTCACACCACTTATGTTGTGTGTGTTAATTTTATACATGAGCGGCGGGACCTACAGTTTAAAGTCGACTCCGAACGACAGATTTTTGAGAAACTTTTCATGCCAATTTTATTTACTCTCAGAGTTTTTGCCAGAAATCTGCTGAGAGGAAGCCGCCGAAAAAATATTTTTTTGTATTTCGTTTTTGATGTCTGACCGGGGATTCGAACCCTGGCCTTTCGTCTAATAAGCCAACAATAGGTTAATATGCTGGCTTTCAAGAAGAACCTTGTGACAACTACGAGGGTAGTTGCTGAGGGTAGACCAATACTTCTGTATGGGATTTTAGTATGGACACGTCGAGTAGGATGGAGACAATGTTAAGTAGGATGCAGAGGATAACGTCGGTATGCATTACAGTAGGTTTATAGACTATCTCGGCTAACGTTAAAATGACTCTGGACTTACTATCCCTTTGGATTAGTAGGTTTGAAAATTACTGCGAAATCTGTCATTCGACTGCAGTAGAGCCATTGTGTGAGCCACAAGAATGATGACAGGAAAAATTTGGAAAGCGAATGAAATATTTATTCGTGGTGATATTTAATCAACAGCGGCTGTACTGCTGTTTCCCTTGGATTACTTGTTCCTATGCACAAAAGACTTCATGCACGCTCACAAAAAAATTTTTTTAAGTGAAGCCAAGTTGTATGATCTTGACGACCACACATAGCACGGTGGCATGGTCTTGTATAAACCTCAGGTCAATCATGTTCAATTCTTTACACTTCCTGACGTTCTTTAGCAATTTCTCTAATATAGCGATTCCTGCAATAGCATGATTTATTTGGTACGCGAATTTGCTGCCTCTATGACACGTTTTATATCCCGATTGAATATTGATTGTGGACCTGAATACTGGCCTAAATGGAACTTTTTCCTTTAAGGGACGGTACACTACCTTACCTAACTTACTTTACTCTACTCTGATTTAAACAAAAGTATGGCCATTCACAGTAACTTGCGTTTGAACGTTTTGGCGCTTAAGTGTTCTTTCAATAACACAGTCAAAGAATCAAAACTTCCCTGCAAAGTTGTTCAGATCAATAAAATACAGTGGCACCTCTATTTCACAATGTTAAACAGAAATTTCGGTAACTCTATATGTACAGGTTGGTCGTCTGTACACACATCCATACATACATACATACATACATACATATGTGTGTACATATTTACAAATACCCGGCAATTCTAACGACTACTACAACATAACGACGTTGTTGCTTTCTCTCTCCATTGAGAAACGATAAACTTGTTTGCCCAAACACCACACTTGTGCACTGAAAACAAAGGCAATTGCTGGCGCTCAAAAATGGGCGAGAGGTTGTGACTGCTTGCTATCAAATAGTCAAACAGTCAAACAATCAAATTGGTTGCTTGACTGCCTTCCCGCCACCTTTGCCTACCGCAACGTATATGTACATACAGTTCGTAGTTAGTTGTACGTATGTACGTTGTATGGAAATAATAAATTGCGTCTGTTTTTTTTTTTTTTTGTAATGTCGTCCACTATACATGTGTGTGTCACCTCATATGAGAGTAGTCACGGAAAATGAAAACAAAAAAAAAACTGCTTTTAACAAACAGCAGCACCCATTTGTTGTTGTTGTTGTTGTTGTTCTTGATTTTCATTACAATATTTTATTACGACGTGTATCGAGTAGAGGTAGAGTAGAGAAATTGTTAAATTAACAGAAATATTGGCTTTATTTTGGAAGAGAAATTGGTAGCCTTCCTTTGCTTGCTCGTGTCTTCGTTTACACAAGTCGTCCACCTACGCAAAACGTAACAAAATATGCTCCCAAATTATACACACACACACATACACTCACACGCGTGTATACAGTCTCATTACACGGTCTACAAAAATGTTCAAAGACATTCAAATGCCTTTCAAAATGTAATACAACAGCAACAGAAGCAGCAGCCGCAGCAACAGCAACAAAACAACAACGTTGGTGGGGTAAACCAATACAATACGACGTAACAAGACGAAGTGTACACACAGGGCAATAAAAGGACTTTTTCGTTTTTATTTTGTTTGTATTTTTTTTTCTCCGGCTCTTTTTCTTTTTTTGCGTCTGATTTGGTTTAACTACGACAACAACTATAACAACAGCAAATAAATGATTGCTATGCTATGCTGATAGATAGAAAAATGAAATGAAAGAAAGAAAGAAAAAAAGAAAAACAAAATAAAATTAAACTGTGTTGTGAGACTGAGACTGAGACTGTGTTTGCGGCGCTTGCGTTAGCAAAGAGAAAGTAGTAAAACTGCTTACACTAATATGGTACGAATGCGAGAAACAGAAAACAAAATAAAACAGAAAAATTCAAACAAAATAAAGCAAAAGAAATGCATTAAAAAAAAAAAACAAAATAAAAATAAACTCTCATCAACTAAAGGAGAAAAAATCGTATAAAAGAGCGAGAGCAAAATGTTAAAGTTGTTGCTATTTGGGTATGAAATAGCAACAAAATAAAAAACATGATACTTGCTGCGAATGAATGGAAGAACAAGAATATTATGTTTTTGCAAACAAATAGAGATGCCAGATCGTACAGAGAAACAAACGCATTTGCATGATTTGTTTCTGTCAAACGAACAAATTCAAATGAATGCCTATTTGCCTGAAAAGCACACAATTACTGAAGGAAATGGTGAGGAAGAAGGAGCAGAAATGTAGGTCAATATGCGGTTATCTGTTACCGGGATGCCGCTGGACTTTTGAGCGTTGCGAGGTTAGGTCGCAGATAAAGATCTGAAACAGATTCCAGCCGCACTATTCCTGGGTTAATGCAAGTGACCATTTTTTATTAGGATGACTCTGTCGAGAGCCGATATTAGAAATGTCCGGACTAATATCATGGCGGTAGTTCTATTAGTGCTTGTGTTTTGTATCTTTCTTGGATTCGTTTTGATTCATCACTCTCTTTTCCTTTTTTTCCCCCTCCTTATTAAGGTGTTTACAATTTGCCGGTTGACCTCTGGGTATTGTAGGTACACATCCTCTAACCTAATCTAACCTAACTTTGATTGACTTCTATGCATAGCATTTGTTGAGTTGAGCCTGAATACCTAGACGCAGCAATAGGATACATATGTGTATGTGGATGTGAATATTTTAAAGACAGAGCTTAAAGAAGCGCCGTTCTATTTTTGCTCGCGGCAAATAACGGGTTAATGCTGTTAATACATAAAGAGTTACGAAAAAAAAACGTTTTTAAAACGCCAAGCATTCAAAACGCCAACAAAAAAATAAAACACTTAAGCGGCACTATTGATAAAGAAGTAATTAACTGTGCACGTTTAATTATTTCACTTAAGCATAGGCGTTGTCGCCTTTAAAATAATTAAATCACATGCTGCTTGGCTAAGGCGGCAATATTAAAATTGCTGTGCTGCGTGGAATGTGTTTTTAATACCACACGTACTTCCTGTATTGAATCAAATATTTCCCCAGGATTATTTTCCTTTAAAATGTGGTCGCATTAATGCTCTCTCGTAACCATAAATTGTCTATAATATTTTTTACTCTTGCGCTCTCTCTCTCTATCTTTCTCTCTTTGTGCTATTCTTTCTTTCTCTCTTTGTGCTATTATTGTGTTTTGCTTCGTTGGTAATTATTTTGTGCAAATTCTCTGTCTGTATATTTTTCTTCTTCATTTTATTTGTTGTTCGCTCTGTTGAGTTCTTGTTTTGCTTGTATATATTGTTGCTGCAGCAACAGCAAAAACAACATCAACTAATACTAATGCTTGTTCGCTCTTTTGGTTGGTTGGTATGCCTTCTTGCTTGCAAACATTTTCGGTTGTTTTTGCAACTCAGAGTGATTCATAACATCGGCGTATACGGACATCAGTTGCGGATAGTTAAACCGAATCTCGTTGTTATTTTTCCATTTTTGTTTTTTAGTTTAAATAAAATCTAAATGTAACAACAAATAAAAAATAAAAAACCAACAACAACTAAAAGAAAACGACTAAAAAACAAAATGGTAAATGCTTGTTTTTTGATTTTTAATTTCAATTGAAACAAAACTAAAAAGAAACGAAAAAAAAATAGAAAAATTAATGAAGAGTGTGTTTTTTTTCTCGAGGTGACACAGAATGTAATGCAGCTTAACGGTCGTTGTGTAGTGTCAATGTAGTCGTTGTCGTCGTCGTCGTTGTATAAATCGAATCCTCCTTCTTCTGTACCCCTCTCGGCTTTAGCAACACCTTAAAGTGCTGCTGATTTACTTAAACAACATACACACACACGCACACACACACATACATTTCTCTTACACTCTTGCTAGCTCTCTTAGAGTACAAGTGCTGGGAATATGAACGTGTGAGTAAAAGCAGAAAAAAATTGAAAAAAAAAACAAACCCAACAGCTCCGGTTAAAAATTTTTGAATAGTGTCGTGTCGTCATTTTCGCCGTCATAATCACACACGACGATGCGCTTAGGAAATTGAAAGAAATTTTGCAAAGAAAAATTTACAACAACAACAACAAGAAGAAATTATTAGTTTTTCATTAATTTATTTTGAATTGTTGTTGTTTTTTTGATGAAAGCATAGCAGCAAGCAAGCATTTCACTCATGCACTCATGGTACACGATAAAACGGTGATTGCTTGATGTCTGTGGCTTGTTCGATTACATGGCCGGTATTTTGTCGTTTCATTTAACGGGTTAATTGTTGTTTATAACCGATGAGATTGTTTGTTGTCATTGCCTGACTAGTGAAGTAGTGTAGCAGCAGCAGCAGCAGTTATTTAGAATGTGAATAAAAATTAAAACGCAAAAAGCAAAAAAAAAAGTATAAAAAAAGAGAAAAAAGAAGAAGAAAAAATATGTATTTTTAATATGGTATTGGCATGATAGATAAGAAGTATCATAAACAACAATAACAACAACAATAAACAACACAAGGGGAATATATTTAACAGCTGTAAGTAAACTCGTTTGTTGTTTTTGTTTTAAATTGTTCTTTCATAAATAAAAATAAAAACTACGAAAGAAACAAAAACAAAAAAAGAAAAGAAGGAAAATTATAGCCTAGTTTAGTTATTATTTCGATTTGAATATTTTATTTTATAGGTCCTCTCCAATAAATAAAAACATCAATAAAATAGAAAAAATAAATAAAACAGCAATGGCAACAGCAACAACATTGATAAATTAACCTTCGTTATCTATTTGTATATAGCAACACACGCACACGTCCTCTTAAATAGCAGAAAAAAAAACAAGTCCATGATTGTGTATATACCAGTGATACGTACGTACGTTACGTACACATAACCCAGCAAATTGTTTTATGATGACAGTTGTATTCAATGGATTTTGTTTAGATTTTCAATTTTATTTTTGGTTTAAAATTTTTTAAATTTATTTTTTATAACCTTCTAATCTTTATTTCTGTTTTTTTTTGTTTTCTTTTAATGACATGAGATTAAACAAGTTTTGATAATTTTGTTTTCATTAAATATTTACTGGGTTGCAAGCGGTTTCAAGTTTTTACAGGCGATGTTGTCTGTTTTACTTATTAAATTTTGTTTTTTTAAATTTAAAAATTTTTAATAATCAGGGAAATTTAAAAAGATTTAAAGTTTGAGTTTTAAATTTAAAATTAATTAAAAATTAATTCGTATCGCACCGAAAGTTTTAATTTACATATCACTTCAACTCCTACGTACCATAATTTTTATTTAATCATACCCACTTGCTTTTATTTCATCTAATTCGGTTCACTTTTATCGCCTCTGATACTGTTACACGTTTTTTTGAGCTTACTTTACATACTTAATTAATCTTTACTACCCTCTAGGCTAAAAACCTAGCTTCGCATCACACCCATTGTTGTGTTTGTTAATTTTATTGGCATTGGAGTACTAACCGTGATCCTTTTAGAAATTGGATCATCACATGGAATAGAGTTGTCTCTGGTTTCTGTTGTAGGCCACATGAAGAAGCAGAGGAAACAGTCGATAATTTTTTATGTCACTGTTCTTATCTGCAGGTATATAAGTTAAGCAGGGATAGGTAGGTAGTCTACATGTAAGGAACTGATATATCTGAAGAATTGTAAACTTGAGGATCTAATAAAGTTAATAAACACGATTGGCTGGCTAGGCCATAGATGCCTTGATGCCTTACTGGATAATTGTTATTTACGCCTTTCTTGCCCTTATTTTTTGTTGATTTATTCTCCTATTTCTTTTGTTTTTGCTCTTAATATTTTCCTGTTTCCATATTCTTTATTATTTTCTTTTATAAAAGCTCACAACGTATTCAATGGGTTTCAGTCTAAGAAAATTTATTACTTCGATGCACGTATTCTTGCAGGATAATGTTGTACTGCAAATGCTAAACACGGGTTTCTTTTAATTTCTTTCTATTGCGCCGTAATAAAATTTAAAAAAAAAATTAAGAAAAAAAAACAGTTTTTTGAAGCTTTTTTTTATAATTTAAATTAATCGCCTTATTTTGTTTGATTGATGGTTTGTTTGTTATTTGCATTGTATTTTCAACTGTTTTTCATTTTACTTTGTTTATGTATGTATGTATGTATGTATGTATGTATATTCTTTCATTCTACTTTTGTTTTTTGACATCCAACAATTCTTTGTGCTTCGGCTGGCTGTTAACTGCTGCTGCTCTCATTTATTTGGAGTAAATCTTGCTACTTAATTATTGTTGACTTTTTAACTTCATAATGATGTGAACAAACCTCCCCTTTCCTCCCGTATGTTAATAATTACTTTGCTTTTGTTATTATAAGCAAATGGCGAGAGAGTACAGGTTGTTTACAAAAACCATCAACGACTATAATAACAGAGCCACAGTCGTGTCTTGTCAAGAATGTTAATGAGAGAGGAAACACACACACACACACACACACACATGAAACAAAAAAATACTCGTTTATAATAATAACAGTTGCAAACAAACCGAAATACAATATCATATCAATAACGTTGTTAAATTATTTTCATCATTGTTATTTTTAATAATATACGTACGTATGTATCTCTCCCTCTCTCTCTCACTCTCTCTATCTCTCTTGCTCTACGTGGTATTGCAAGGACATTTGACCTGTTTTAAGACTGTGTGTGTTTGAGTGTGTGTAACGTGATCAGAAACAAAATATTCGAAACATACAATGAGAGGATTTGTATGAATATTATAATATTTTTAAGGAATATTTCTTTATAATTGTTGTTGTTACTATTGTTGTATGTTTGGTTAACTGAATAGTTTGGTTGGTTTCTTGACTACTCTGCTGCTGCAGCCGGTGCTGCTGCTTACTGCTGTTTGATTCTTTACAGTTGATACTGTTTGTTATGCTTGAATAGCTAACTGACTGACTGACTGATTGGGTTACCGCCTGCTCTGCTCTCTGCTCAAATATTTCAATGTTTACTTCTATGCACAAACACACATACATACATTTGTTCACTCATACATATGTACATATGTACATATGTATATAAAAAATTACACACATACAAGTATTTTTATTTAAACTTGTATGTGTATTGCTTTATTAAACCGGCTTTTGTGAAAAGTTTTTTTTTGTTTGTTTGTTGTGTTAATTTTCTGTCTGCTGCTTCTATTTTTTTTTGATTTTTCTGCTTCATTGTAAAGCGAAAGCAATAACAATTTATTTCTGTTTTAATGCCTACAACGTATGGTGAAAGAGAGAGAAAGAGACAGACAGAGTGTGTATGTGTGTTTGTTTTGTTTTTTTTTATCACAAAATAACACAATAGCAGGGCAGAGTAGTTATTTTCTCCTTTTATTTTATTTCTGTTGCCAATGTTGTTTTGTTTACAAATTATCATTTGTTATTGCCTGTCCGTAGTTCTCGTTGTTTTATTGCCGATAATATTTTGTGCATTGCTTGCTATGGCTGCATGTATGTATGTATCACACACGAGTGTGTTGCTTGGTGTTATAATTTTAAAATTTGATTCGGCGCAGCTTTCAAAAATATCTCTACTAATATTGTTGTTGCTATTGTTGTTTCTTATACTGTGGGCTATTTTTTCTGTTATTTTTTTTTTTTGCTTTTTTTTGTTATCAGATTGCTACTTCGCTGTTTCACTTTTCTTTTTTCTTCTTCTAATTTTCAAATTTTCTTTGTGTTTTTTCTTTCGAATTTCTTGTCACACTTTTGTCGCTTTGTTAGCTTGTCGCCATGTGCTCTTCTAGTATAAAATAAAAACAAGTGTTCGTTTGTGTATGTTTTGTGTGTGTTTGCCTGTATTTTTGCATTAGAAAGTTGCGAAATCTTTCATGATTTTGTTTTAATTTTATCACTTAGTTTGCGTTTTTTTTTTCGAGGCTCTCTTTTTATTTGAAATTTTTTATTCTTTTTTTTTTCTATTTTCATTTTTTCTTTTCTACTTTTCTTCTCACAAAAGAAAAACTAGTTTAACAGCAAGAATGTGTGTTTTATTAGATTTTATTTTTTAATTCTGTAGGCCTCTTTTTTTATTTCTTTATTTTTTTTTTATATTTTGTGAAATTATTTTTGTGCCATAATAATTTCATTTTAGCCGGTTCGTTAATTTTGTCTATATTTTGCATAATTTTTTTTTGTTTTTTTTTTTTGTTTGTGTTCTCGTGTCTATTTTTGTAGCAGTTGGTCTGCTTGCCTGCCTGCCTGTATATTTGGCTAAAATTGTTTTGCGAAAGAGTATTAAAGCGGAAAAACGTCAAATTGCAAAAAGAGCAACCGTATGTTTGCAATATTACATATAAAGTATATACGTACGTACTCATGTTTTTATATATAAAAAAAAATTAAAACTCGTATTTCATTTAAAATACAGTAATGGCTATAAAGTTAGCACAAGACTTGTAAGAGCTTCATTAAACTAAAAATATAATTGTATTTTTATAATGTTCGATCATTCCTATGACGTAATATGTCACATAGTATCCAAGAAACACGTAGCAATACTTTGCTTAAGTCTCATGTCGTATTATTTTATTCTCCTGTTGTTTCGTATTTCAATCCTTAAATGCCTGTAATATATTGTTCTACATCTTTATCTCACTATGTAGAGGCAGATAGGACCGATNNAGTTGAATTTTGCCCAATTAAAAATGTTTGATCATGTTTTTCTCTTTTTTCACACATTTTAATGTCCACAGAGGTAAGTGTCTACAGAGGTTAATATCCACAGAGATTTTTAGCCTCCTGCACCAAGCCAGTCGATACAAATTTATCGATTAACTTTCTCATTGAAGCCTCATTAAAAATTTAAACAAATTTGCTGAATTTAGTTTTTATAGATGTTGTTGCAACAGCTCACTATATCCAATAGTTCTGTCTTGGAGAATGAAATACTTAGTATTCAAGCGTAGATCAGGTAGATGGATAGATGCTGGTATTGAACAATAGGTCTAAAAGGGTAGTTAAATATGTACATCATGCCATAAGCACTTGAAGTCTGACAGAGTATCTTCTTCTAAAACTTTAGAATGCTCGAATGTTTGCATGAATAGTTGCCACTCAATGTTCGAAGTCATAGAAGATTTCTGTTGATTGTTTCTGTTGCATCTGTGGTCTTTTATGTTCTACCCACAATTTTACTATTTAGTAATTAAGGTGAGTATGCATCGGCAAAACGTTATGTTGCCTGGCACGACATGGTCTCATTTGTGGGTGATTTACATTTAACTCCTAACGCATTCTAGCGTTCACTTAGACTGATCTTTCTACTATTCAGACTACTTATATATGTATGTGACCGAAAATCGAATACAACTTACATGTATGAGCCTGTGTCTCAAAGCTGATTTTAGAGTTTCTCGTCCACTTACAAGAGAGTTCGAAGATGCTTTGAAGTGGCACTAGAGTATCCAAGTGTATTGTAATTTGACTTATGTTTCGTTGTTCTACCGCTAAGTGGTGGATTTGAATCTATTATTTTTTATAGTGAACGGAATTGTCATGCAGGATGCCATCAAGGTCTCCATATGCATGTGCCACAAGGTACCAACTCGATGCGGTTGTTGGTTTAGAAGGGGCTTAGCTATTTGAAAGTTTAATTTGCTCAACTGTTGAATTCCCTGAAATTACGTTGATGTTAAGAGAGCTGGAAGTGTTCTTTACAATTGGGAATAAGGGGTACACAAGTTAGAACAATTTTTTGGGAAAAATTGAGTTTTTTTTTAAATAAAATTCTAAATTTTCTGCTGGACTCCTTCAAAAAAAATTTTTTTTTTTTACAATTCGCTTTGAAAACTGAACTCGAACTTTAAAGACACCTTAATATTGTATTTGTGTATATCGATACGTGCTTTATTAGCAGATTTATTTCTATATTTATGTTTATTTGTTTTTAATCAAATGATTCAAATTACTAATCTTCTCATTTATTTTTTTCTCTTTACAGGATTTTTTTTGATTTTAAATTAATTTGTTCTTAGCAACAAACAATGTAAAAATATAAAATCTTCACTCAAATTTAATAATAATTCTTCAATAAATTGTAAATAGTTAACAAATCAAATCAACAAAAAAATTAATTAAACAAAAATCAAATAAATTAGTACACACACACACACACACAAAATATTATTAAAACAACAAATAATTATTTTTTTAGAATAATAATAATAAAAAATAAAAAATTAAACGAAAAAGAAGAAGAATAACTTAATTTAGTAAAAAATATTCAAAGAAAAAAAAATGAAATGAAATTCTATTAAAAAAAATAGAATGTTGATTAAATATTCGAAGATAATGAAATACATAATAAATAATATACAATATAACAACTATAGTGAACGAATTGTCATGCAGGATGCCATCAAGGTCTCCATATGCATGTGCCACAAGGTACCAACTCGATGCGGTTGTTGGTTTAGAAGGGGCATTAGCTATTTGAAAGTTTAATTTGCTCAACTGTTGAATTCCCTGAAATTACGTTGTGATGTTAAGAGAGCTGGAAGTGTTCTTTACAATTGGGAATAAGGGGTACACAGTTTAGAACAATTTTTTGGGAAAAATTGAGTTTTTTTTAAATAAAATTCTAAATTTTCTGCTGGACTCCTTCAAAAAAAAATTTTTTTTTTAAACAATTCGCTTTGAAAACTGAACTCGAACTTTAAAGACACCTTAATATTGTATTTGTGTATATCGATACGTGCTTTATTAGCAGATTTATTTCTTAATTTATGTTTATTTGTTTTTAATCAAATGATTTTCAAATTACTAATCTTCTCATTTATTTTTTCTTCTCTTTACAGGATTTTTTATTGATTTTAAATTAATTTGTTCTTAGCAACAAAACAAATGTAAAAATATAAAAATCTTCACTCAAATTTAATAATAATTCTTACAAATAAAATTGTAAATAGTTAAACAAATCAAATCAACAAAAAAAAAATTAATTAAACAAAAAATCAAATAAATTAGTACACACACACACACACAAAATATTTATTAAAACAAAATAATTATTATTTTTAGAATAATAATAATAATAAAAAATACAAAAATTAAACGAAAAAAAGAAAGAATAACTTAATTTAGTAAAAAATATTCAAAGAAAAAAAAATGAAATGAAATTCTATTAAAAAAAAAAATAGAATGTTGATTAAATATTTCGAAGAAGATAATGAAATACATAATAAATAATAATACAATATAACATCAAATTACTAATCTTTCATTTATTTTTTCTTCTCTTTTCAGGATTTTTTTATGATTTTAAATTAATTTGTTCTTAGCAACAAACAAATGTAAAAATATAAAAATCTTCACTCAAATTTAATAATAATTCTTACAAATAAAATTGTAAATAGTTAAACAAATCAAATCAACAAAAAAAAAAAAAAATTAATAAACAAAAAATCAAATTAAATTAACACACACACACACACAAAATATTTATTAAAACAACAATAAATTATTATTTTTAGAATAATAATAATAAAAAAATACAAAAAATAAACGAAAAGAAGAAGAAATAATTAATTTTAAGTAAAAAATATTCAAAGAAAAAAAAATGAAATGAAATTCTATTAAAAAAAAAAAATAGAATGTTGATTAAATATTCTAAGAAGATAATGAAATACATAATAAATAATAATACAATATAACAACAACAAAAACTGAAAAAAAAAATACTTTTTTTTCTTCGTAAATTATAAATGAAGCGTTAAATATGATGCAGCAGCAGTTATAAAACGTTGAAACTGCAATTGAATTGGCTTATAGAACAACAATAACAATTAAAACAAAAAAAGTTATTGTTTTTAACGAAAAACAAATTTGGATTTGAAATCAAATCTACAACACAACCGCAAATTGTTACCAAACACAATAACAACAAAAACAAAAACACACAATTTGTTTGTTAACCTCTCTACGCCCCACCCAATAAATTTAAAAAAAAAAAAATTATTTAAAACAACAACAACAACAACAACTGCAATAATAAAACGAAATTTGTAACTGTAATATTACAACAACAAAAAAAAAAATAATAAAGTAATAAAAAAAATAACCAAAAACGTAAAGAAAAGTAAAAGGAAAGTTACAAACAAACTGTGCAAGTGCAACACAAATGAAAACGTCGTCGAATTCAAGCGCAAATAATATCGACTACTCAAGTCGCCCTGTATATGAGGGTGAACTACTACAACAACAACAACAGCAGCAGCAGCAGCAGCAGCAAGAAGAACAACACCAACAACAATTTGTAACTGGTATACGAATAAATGAATCAGAACGTGGAGAAGTATACGTTGATACAACAGAACCTCAATGTTTAATTAAAAACGCTGTTAAACATACGCAACAACAACAACAACAACAGCAGCAACAACAAGGAGAGTTGCCAACAATTGTTTATAATTCTTCTAAACATCAACAATCGTCACCCATTTCATCGTCATTAATTGTTGAAGATTACTCACATCATCATCATCAGCAACAACAACAACAACAACAACTGTTTGCAGCTAACGGTAGTGAAGAAGATCATAAGAATTCCTCTTCTTATTATTCACAACATCAGGAGCAGCAGCAACAGCAACAGCAACATCAAACAACTTTAAATAGCTCTTCTGGTAGCAGTAATAGCGTCATTTATATTGATGACAACAATTTAACAAGTGATATTCATCACAATAACAACAACAATAATCGAAACGACAACAACAATCATAATAGCTCATCAAATTATAGCTACACTAACGATCACAAGAGCTTAGATTCAACGAGAACAACCAGAACATTGTCTTTAACGAATAATATTCGTTATACTGGGACAACAACGTCATCATCATCATCAAGGCATAAATACCAGGAGCAACAACAACAACAACAACAACCGTTGGCTTTACAAAAATCATATTCGTTTAAACGAAAACGTGAAACAACAGGTAAGAAACCAAACCTACATACATTTTGTTTTTGTTTTCTTTTTAAATTAATTTATAAACGTTTTTAAGTCACCCTGTTTAAACAATGTTGCAAATGAAACTAATTACATATGTAATCTCGGCTTGTCAGACGTAAGATTTAAGATTATAGGATGTTCAAAGGTTTTCTGTAAGAGACTTGGACTGTAGCTTCATTTTAGGTTAGATTATGACTGTAGCGCCTGTCATGCAGATATTATTGCCTTCTCTTGAAAGATGAGACCGCACAATATACAAACTCAGAATCTTATGTGATCTTTTAATGACATTCAGCTGTCCTCGAATGAGGACTCTCATGTCGGTTGTGGCATTCTGGAAGATCTAATGTTTCAGGATAATCTTCATCGATGAATGGCAGTTGAATAGAGGTACAGGCGCTGGGTTTGTTTATAAAGATCTCGGATGTGAGCTTCACTTATGTTTAGATGATAACTGTTGCGTCTTTCAGGGGTTAAGATTTTTGCTATTTTAAAGGCTTCTGTGGCCGTTCACGTTTAGAATCTTATGAGATCTTGAATGACAGTCAGGCTGCCTTAAATAGCCTTTACATCATCGGTCTGGTGTAAATAAGTAGTGGTTCGTGATTGGACCACATCGGATTTGTGTCTGCTGGGTTCTGGCACTTGGTCCTATACCTAGGAATGAGAAGGCGGATGATCTTGCTACGTTAGTTTAAATGTCTAAAGGCGATGTAATAACTGGTCCTTAGCCTTAAATCTGATATTTTTACGAACTTGTCGGCAGATGAAACTGTCAGGGAGAAAGAGAAGAAGCGTTCAGAGCCGAATGGATCGGTTTGTTTTATGTGTCTAGTTGCCTATGGCCTTCAATAGACAGTAATGAGAACAAATTTGTTGGTAGATTTTAATAAAATCCAGCGTGAGATTGATGACTGGCAGCACTGCGAGTTTAGATCGCTGACGAGGATGAATTGGATACTTTCCACAAATCACAGAGTCTTCGTAACTGTAAAGCACTTAGTAGTATGAGGTCGAGAACCGTGGATAGGACCTTCTTTGATGGTTTAGATAGATGCTCTGTTGAGTCACACAGACAATGTTTTTGTTGTCAATGATTATCGAAATGTTATTTGTCTGTCAAACTCTGTTGTTGTTGACATTCTGAAGAACAATACAGTCTTTCTTAGTTTAATTGGTCTTTACAAATTACATATAAATTACAAACATTCTGAAGATAATGAAAAAAAATTGAATTTTATTTTCCCCTTTCTGGGTTTTTATTATTTGCTTACGCTCTTTAAGCACTCGATTTAATTAAACAAAAATCCAAAAATCCTTTTTAATAAAACGCCATAATCCTTCGGCATATGCGTCACTCGGTATTATTGTATCTCGCTCTCTCTCTTTCTCTCTCTCTCTCTCTCTCTCCCTCTCTTTCTCTCTTTGTTTTTATGAGTAAATAATGGCAAGAACTGTGGCAGGCAAATGAATGTTTTTATTTGTTCTTATAAAATTCAAAACAGCAGTAGAAAAAAAAGAGCTTTAAAAAGCAACAAAAAAAAGTGCAAAAAAAAGTAAACAAACTTTGCGTAACAATATCGCTGAAAAAAGAAATGAAGAAAGAGGAGACGAATTTTTTTTGTCGTGGTTGTATGGTGGAAAATAGAACATTTTATGTCTCTTTGTGATGGTTTCAATGAATTTAAAATCAAACGCACACACACACTCGCTCACTCGTTTACACCACCCCGAGGCAGGTGTAATGAGAGACAAAATTACTGTGTGTAATAAATTTCTCAACTTTAATGGGAAAGTCATGGAATGGATGGCTTTTACCCACTTGTAAACAAAAACGGAAAATATTTCCAAAATAAAAACAAAACAAATTAAAAATGCAAAAAAAAAAAAATAAAATAAAAGAGAGAAACATAAAAACAAAATAAGAAATTGAGAACGTAAAAGAAATTCAAAGAAAAAGAAAAATAAACTGAAATTAAATACCAAGAAATATTTAAATTTTTTTTAATGCGTAATAAACAATTTGAAAAAAGAAAAAAAAAACTTTATTTTTTTTTTAAAATATTTTTGTTTTTATTGTTATTATTGTTAACATTTGATTAAATATGAAATATGTATGTATGTATGTATGTACACAAGTACAGTCGAACACAAATACTGAAAATAAAAACCAGCAACTTATTTTTCGGTTTGTTTTTAATGCGGTTTAACATGAACGATTAGCACAAGCCCTAATAAAAACTGATGATTGTTTTGAAATTAAAAAAAAACACAGAAATTTTGCAAAAGAAAATGAAATTTTTAATTAAGAAGATAAATGACTATTCATTTAGTTTTTAGTCGTTTAGTCAAGATTACGACCTAGCTTCTTGCACCATCTATGTTGTATGTGTTAATTTTATTCATAATAGACGGAAACCACAGTTTAAAGTCGACCCCCAACGTCAAATTTTTTGTGTAACTTTTTATGACAATTTGATTTACGGTCAGAGTTTTTGCCACAAGACTGCTGAGAAGTCGCCGAAAGACATAAATTTTCATATATCGTTTGGTTGAACCACGTCCTCACGTCTAATAAGCCAATACACTATCTACTAGACTACGGCACCATTTAGAGTACTTACTTACTTACTTAATTGGCCATAACAACCCGATTAACAGATTTCGACCTGCCGCAACACATCCTTCCAGGCGCCTCTGCTACTTGCGCGCCTACGCCAGTTGGACATACCAATCGATAACAGGGCTTCCTCGATTTGGTCCTTCCAACGAATACAAGGTCGTCCTCTTCGCCGAGTTCCGCAGATCCCCGCATCAAATACCCGTCTCGCCGGAGCATCCTCCTCCATTCGAACGACATGGCCGGCCCGCGCAGCCGCTGGATATTAATACGCTGCACAACGTCCATGTCGTTGAGAAGCTCATACAGCTCACTGTTGTATCGGATGCGGAAATCTTCGCCAACTCGCACTGGACCGAAGATCTTACGTAGGACTTTTCTCTCGAATACTCTCAAAGCTGCTGCATCGGTGTAAGCACCATGCCTCTGCGCTATAAAAAAGCACGGGTAGGATGAGCGTCTTGTAGAGTATTAGTTTCGTCGTACGAGAGAGGTCTCTGTTACTCAATTGCCTATTGAGACCATAGTAGCACCTGTTGGCAAGAGTGATCCTGCGCTTGATCTCCAGACTGTCATCATTTTTGGTGGTAACGGCGGAGCCATGATAAATGAATACCTTGACTACATCAAAAGTATAGTTATCGGCCGTTATCTGAGAATCAGTACGCAGCACTTCTCTACTTGTCGATAACATATACTTTGTTTTGTCCTCATTTACTGCCAGACCTATTTTAGCAGACTCCCTTTCAATAGCGCTAAAAGCAGCAGTAACATCTCGCTTGGTGCGCCCTATGATCTCAATGTCGTCAGTGTACGCAAGCAACTGGACGCTTTTAGAGTATTTGATGGAAACGTTGCACGCGACTACATCATACGTAAGTGGCCAAATGCCATGTGTTCCAATTCTGCTATACTTTTTCAAGCATTTCGGACAGTATCACACCAGTGGCGGTTGTAGTTCTTGTTTTTCAAGACTAGAATTGTGGCTAACTGAAGCCTATGCATAAAAAACTTTGTACATCGCCACAAAAAGTGATCTAATGGCGTCAAATCACATAATTTTGTGGATCAACGAATGCCTCAGTGCTACAAAATGTGAAAATAATTGGCCACCAAACGAATCTTTCAATAAGTTCATGGTATTAGATTAGAGATCAGCAATGAATCGTTTTTTCGCTACTCATAAGCACTCATGAAATTTTGAGCATGAGTGAGCCAACAATATTGAAATTTAACTTTGTACTCTGATACATTCGTACTCATTACAACGTCGATTTGTAAGTACAGGTTGCAATGAGTATGCTTACAATGTTGACATCGAACTCATACCATTCGGAATATGTTTGATTCGTACGCCTACTCCTTTAGATTCATAAATTTATAAAAATACTCATAATACTTAGAAATGATTACAATCATCAGTGATTCGAATCATGCATCAAAATATACACTCTTAGTTGTTGTTGCATTTACAACAAAAGAAAAAAGACACTCAAGCAAAAAACACAGGGCAGCAAACAGAGCAAACACACACAACTTTTTAGGGAGTACTTTAGTGGTTCGTACTCGAATCATACTTACTTTTGTTAGTCGTACATATGTATGTTGAGTAAAGGAGAGCCAAAATCAACAACATCATGCGTAATGTTATGTATGAACATGATGAGTACTTCAAACTTTGAATATGAGTAGAGGTTCGATGATATTGAAATAAGTATGAAGGCGTATAAGTATTAGAAATTATGAATATGATTCGAATCTACTCATATTTTTGAATACTCATTGCTGAGCTCTGGTCTAGATGTCTTCTGAAACCTCATGTGCATATGTTAGGGTCTACTGGCAACTTTTAAACCGCCTCTTGTGTGCTCTACTATTTGTTGCTGTGTACCTCTTGGTTCAAAAACAAAAAAATCTCTAACGCATTAGTTTGCATAATAAAATTGAATGATTTGTATGACTATTCGTAATGAAATAAGCATTTTTGAATTTGTCACATGTCACGAATACTTTTATTTATTCAACAAATAAAAACGTTTAGTAAACTTTCATTGTAATACACAATATTGTTGTTGTTGGCATTAATTGTATATATCTTGTTGAAAAAGCTCTTGTTACTAATAATTTATTTATAATTTTATTATTTATATATGTACATATGTATGTATGCACGTTGTATGCACATTGTATGTATTGTATGTATGTCGATAATATAAATTTTTAAATTGTGAGCAAAATAATGTTTAAATTAAATGTAAAGTAAACAAAATTATAATTCAAACAGGATAAAAAAATTAATTTAAAAAAAAAATTTTTTTTGTTTCGTTCAGTCATGTGATTTGTATTCATAGCTTCCATCTAACAAACACTGTTTAATTTCACAACTTAATTTTGACTCTTCTGTCAGAAATTATTTCTTAGTATACTACGTATACTAAGGGTATTACATTACCAGACTGTAACTTTTCTATTTAAAATGGTTTTCTCGTTAGTACAGTAAAGGACTCTAACGGAATGGCAACTAAACTAAACAAACTTATTCTCTTAAAATGTAAGGAAATGAAAACTAAAAACACTAAATTACTGTGATCCATCCATGCATATTCAGTGCTCAAAGTGTTTTTAAAATATTAACAACTTGCAACCATGACAGTTAATAGTAAGCACAAGTGCAACATTAAATTACGCCGCTTAAAAACCGATTAAATTAAATTGAAAAATAAAAAAAAAAAATTAAAAAAAAAATTATTCATAAAAAAAACAAGAACAACTGGTTAGTGGGGAAAAACCACTAGTACAGCCACAAACAAAATTAAAATTAAAAACAAATGAAAAACAACAAATGATCACAGTAAATTGTTTACAAAACTAATATTTAATAGCATAGAATGAAATAATTTAAAAAAAAGCAGAGAAATATTTAACTCACGTAGGAAAGTTATA
>QOCX01000138.1:354064-392842 GCA_005959815.1 Sarcophaga bullata | reverse complement strand
TACCCTACACCGTAAAGTTGTTTGTTACAACAATTTCTTGCAAATAATTTTTGTTTTTGCAAAAATAATTGGTACACTTTTCCACTCCTACACCACAAAAAGCTACTGATCCCATCAACGCCGTGGAAGCTTCCCTTCTCGCAAGCACATCTGCTTGCTCATTGTCGAGTATTGCCACATGATCAGGGACCGAGCAGAGTAGAATCTTATTCTGCTTACCTAGCCGATTCAAGTTCTCCACACAGTCGCATACAATCTTCGATTGAACCTTATAGGAGCCTAGTGCTTGAATGACGATTTGGCTTACAGATAGTATGCTATGTTCTGCCTTTTGTACTTCATATTCAAGTTGAATTGATCTCTTCGATCTTTCGATGGCATAGACTTCCCTCGGTGCAAGAAATAATCAATTTATCATGATCTTATTCTTTTATGCTCTTATATGCGATCGAAAGTCAAATACAACTCTCAGATATGGACCGAACCCTCGAAGTCTATTTGAAGCATTCTGGATCCAGTACAGAAGAGAGCTTAGGTACCTATTATTCATGGTAAGGTATCTAATTCTATTGGTTTATTGGAGCATTGCCGCAGTGTGACTCGTGTTTCACTCTTCTATCATTGCTAGAAGAGCTTTACTCAAGCGAAATAGGGAAACTTACGTACATACATACAGTCACAGAAAAAAGTGTGCACACACCCTGCATGTAAACTCTTTTCTCGCAATTTTTTTTTTGCTTTTTTCCAATAACTTCTAGGTTATACTTTTTATATTCGCTTCTGTCGTCAAACATTCTTAATTGTAACTGCCTTCAACAACGCTAAAACACCATTTTCTTTAGTCGAACTATCCAGATGTGCAATTGTCTTTTTGTAGAGATCTTTCCTGCCACTTATACTATAAAAAGGATTTAAAACTAATGTCCACAAACACTACTCCCCTTTGTCATCATTCCCAGAACCTAATTCCAACACAAGACACTGCCTGAATAGTGGCCATCCCCTCAGTGTTGGTCGAACCTGAAACGAACTTTCATTTGCAAAGTAATCTGAATTATTTAAACTATGCTTGTAGTATTATTGATGTTATCATTACTTTGTCCAAAAAATGTGACTGTATTAGTTTGTAATTTGTTTATGGCATTCATACATACGTAAAAATTTCTTTGCGCAATTTCTTTCACTTTGTGGGATTTTTTGCTAGACTTTGATAAGTTGGAAAAAATTTTGGCCGCACAAAACACCAAAAATATTAATTTTGAAAGAAATATTTGAAAAAAAAAGGTGGAAAATTTTAATTTGGGATCAAAAAAATTTCCATTTGAAAAAAATTACTGTAAAATGGAAATAAATTTAACGCTTAAGCGAAATAAGTCAATAATGGACGTCTGTACTGAGTGTTTTTGTTTTTTTTTTAACTTTTGTTTTATTATAAAACGGCTCCAGTTTATTTTTTTATTTTTACTTTTAATGAAATTTAATTTATTTCTTTAATACAATTGGGACACATGATACAATAATGAAAAAAAAAAAGAAAGAAATTATTAACGTTTATAGCACCACTAACCTCGAAAATCTTAAAAGTCATATAAACTCGCACACACACACACACCCATACACATTTTTAAGGAGAAGTAATAAAATAATTTAAACAAAATTGATATTAAAAGAAGAGAAAGAGAAAAAAACACAATAAAAATATTCTTTACAAACAAAATGGACAAAAAAAAATAAAAAAAACCGTGAATTCAAATGTAAATAATTCAACTTTAAAGAGCAAAATGTGTTAAAAATCACACAGCACACACACAGACACACACACACATAGTACACGCTCTTTCCTTTCAATACATCTTCAATAAACACCTGTACGTGTCATGGCGTGCATGTGTTTTGTGTCTGCCTATTCGCACACACATAACAATGTCGCAATTAGTGGTAATTCTCTCTTTAATGCCGTATTAATGATAATAATAATGGAGGATGTCAATGGAGTTGCCAACTCTAGTTTATAAAATAAAAAACTCTATATTGTTTGAAGGTTTTTAGTTTTACAAATTCTCACAGTATTTCGGGTTAAAAAATTGTTTTTTTTCTATTTTAAAACTACCGGCCAGCAGCCTAGGTTCAATTTCGAATGGAAAAAAAATAAAAAAATAAAAATAAAAAAATGCGGCAGATTTCTGCTAAAAACTCTTGAGAGTAAATACGAAATTGCCATAAAAAGTTTCTCAAAAATTTGTTTTTCGGAGGTCCCATCACTCATGTATAAAATTAACACACACAACATAAATGGTGTAAGAAGCTAGCTGGTAATCCTGACCAATTACGTACGTTATGTACTTAACATGCCCGGCACTACGTCAAAGGCAGTTTGAGTCGTTTCATTGAAAGCCCTAAGTGGTTCCAGCACTCGGGGATAATTGATGAAAACTGTGGTATCACAGTATGCCCCGTGTTATGGCCTAAATGCGTTCATCCGAAATCCTTGACGGGATAGCCACTTCTACCTACCTACCTACCTAAGACTGAGAACCTTTTTTTATATCAAATACATTGGATCAAGGTCCTTATGATCCTTTAACAATTGAAAAAGAAAACCTAGAAAAATTGCAGAAGTGAATAACAAATTAATGCCCGGCTTTTACTTTTTAAAGAACATTTCATGTAAACAGTGCCAACAGTTATGCGTGTTCATGGGCTTCTTTTTTTGCCAACACCAATGGCAGTTGTAATTAAGTCCTCTTTAACTGGAGTTATGACTGACTGCTCCTTGTAAACGAGGGATTTTATGTGTCCCCATTGTGAATAGTCCATCGCATGATCGTTTGCTTATTAAACTCGTCCTTTAATAGATTTATGGCATAACAAGCCGTTTGGCATATGTCAACCGAATGTAGTTCCCTTAATTTGGGCATTGAGCAGTACCTTGTTTTATTAAGATTTTCTTATTTCTTGAAAGAATTCAGCATTTAAACTCACATTTCAATAAAACCACTTGGATTGGACAGCACTTTCTTCCATTTTGCATAACACTTGTTTTAAAGAAGTAAGCTTGGCAACTCTATTGCCTTAATATTGTATTTGATTATGCGAGGCGATGGTATTCTGTGAGTGTATAGGAGTAAGCAAAGAGATGTTAATTTTTGTGGACTTAAGCGGGTGTATGGAGCGGTTATGAAACGAACACGTGCGTTATCTTCAACTTCCCCTCCCTCCATTATGCTTTAAATTGTTTTTTAAATTTTGTTTTTTCCAGTCTTTTTTTTTTTTTTGTTTTGTTTTTTTGACAATCAAAACAAAATAATTTATTTTTTTTGGGGAAAGAACGTAGAATTCAAATATCAATAGGAGTGTTTTTGTTATTGTTAGTCTTTATATATTTTTTTTATTTATTTATTTACCTTTTTTTTGGTTATTTTTATTTTCTTCTTTATTAATTTATTTGTTGTTGTTATTGGCATTGGCATAGGCATCATCATTAGCATTTGAAATGAATTTGAAAATGAGAAATAAATTTGAAATAATTTTCAACAACATTTAAATGATAGATAGATAGGCAGCAAACTCACTAAAAAAATCAAAAATTCATTCTTCTTTTCACTATTGATTGCTATTTTGTTTTGTATCATCGCTTAATAAGCATAATTTGTCATCTTTTAATCAACATGCGGACACGGGCTAACAACAGAACTTTTGATTGTTTACGCCCTTGGAGTGAATAGAAGACGGAGGCGTGAGTATAAGGGAGAGAAATTAATTCACATTTTGATGGAAAATCACAGCAAACAGCAGTTTCTGTCAATTGGTTTACGCATCAGAAGCTATTCTCTTTTACTTCTTTTACTTCCAATCATTATAACGACGTGATAAAAACGAAAAAAAAAGAGAAGCACATAGAACAAATTTTAATTCTGTAGCTTAGCTGCTAATCGTCATGAATTCCGCAGAATATAATTTCCGAAAGTACGTTCTTACGTTCCACTGCAGCCCATATGGGAGATGACTTAAAGCCGAAATATGTAGAATCCATCATACGTTGTACTTTAGCTTCTCAGCTGACAGCCAAGTTGTTGGTACAATAAATACTTTGCCTTGCATTAAATTTTTTTTCCGGTGAACGAAAACATCAGGAAAATAAAAACAAACCAACTGTTCACAGCTGTCAATACTTTGAAGTCAAAGGTTGCCCAAATTCATGGGAGAAGAACCGTACGGAACAAAGCACATAAGTTTTGCTGTCAGTTGAACAAGTAAAAGTTTAACGTAAAAGGTCTAAAAGGTTCTAAGAGGTCTATTAATGTAAAGTACAGTGACGATCACTACTTTACGGGCGATTTACGAGTCATCTAAGGCTGTTCACATGCTCAATATAAGATTTAAGAATGTGGAATCTAACATTTCTTCTTCAGAGTTTTTTTGTTTTTGTTTTTTATTAATTGGAATGATTGACGCTCTTTGCTTGGACAAACAACAGTCTAGTTTAGAATTACTTTTTAGCTTTGCTGGTCATACTGGTCGCTTTTAATAATTTTAAGATTCTAAAACATGCTGTGTTCTTCATATTTTACATACTTAATTCGTCATTTAGTCGGTATTACTACCTAGCTTCTCACGCCACCCATGTTTTCTGTATTAATTTTATGCATGAGTAGATTGACCTACAGTTTAAAGTCGATTTTGAACGATAGATTTTTTAAGAAACTTTTCATGGCAATTTTATTTTACTCTCAGTGTTCTTGTCAAAAGACTGCAGGGAGGAAGTCACCGAAAGAATTTTATGTTTTCGTATTTCGGTGAGTACGAGATTTCTTAAACTGTGGCTTGAATCTACGGATTCTCGTCTAATAAACCAACACATAACCTCAATTACATAATTTTCCCCTTCCCTCCTCCCTCTGTGTTTTTCCCACACTTTGTTAAGCAAACTAACTAGAATTTGCTTAACCACTAGAAAGGTTGTCACATTTTGGCTTGGGTGCTATTTGATCTAAAGTTTGTGTTGTGTTGGATTTTTTTTTCTTTCCACTCTCAAGTAGTTTCTCATTTTTAGAAGAATCTCTTGAAAAAAATTCTTCTAAATTCTAGGATTTTCTTTTTTCTTTCTTCATCAACATCAACATTCGTTATGTTTTCTTTTTCTATATTTTTTTTCAGATTTTTTGTTTTTGTTTTCCCTTTTTTTTAGTTCTCATGTTTGTTTATATTATTAAAGTTAACCCAAGCAAAGAGTACGTATAACATTTTTGTAAATTTAAGTTCTACATACTATTCTACATACTTTATATATTCCTTTCATATATTTTCTTTCTCTCTCTCTCTCTCTCTCTCTCTCTCTCTCTCTCTCTCTCTCTCTTTTTTTTTTATTACTAAATATGGAGTATATTTAAAATATTAATAATCTCAATATATGTATTAACAGTCGTTAGTGTAAAATTATTCCTTTTTTTTGTCAACATCATCATCATCATCAGCCTCATCATTGCCGTCGTCGTTGTCTTTGTCGTCGTCATATCATTGAAGTACCCTCTAGAAAAGTTCCAGACACGTAACCCTTTTTTCCTGTGTTCGTTACCCGTTTTTTATTTTATTTTTATTTTTCCAGTGTTTTATACTCTTGTTGTTGTTGTTGTTGTTGTTGTTATTGTGATTGTGATTATTATTGTTGGTTAGAAAGTTTCTTTTCTACCCTTCTTTTCTTTTTCTGCTGAGCCTCTTGTGTTGTTGTTACTCTTTCAATTGTACGAACGAACCAACGAACGTACTTTCTCTGTGTATTACAAGCAGAAGAATAAAACGAAAAAAATTTAAACTTAAGAACTAAAAATAAATAAAAATCTAGTAAGAGGCAACGAAGCAGAGGGATGGCGGGAGATGATGAAATCTGAGAAGAGTGTAAAAAACAAAAACGACAACAACAAAAAAAAATATACAAAATAAACTCACATAATACAAGTAATATAAGGCCAGTAACGTTAAGCTTCTTGTTCTTATTACAACAAAAAAAAAAATTTGTTTCTCTTACTTTTCTGTGAGGCTTTAATGTAATATTGTTGTTGTTGTTGTTGTTGTTGTTATTATTATTATTTTGCAGCTGCTTGTTGGTTGTTACTCAAAAGAGGTACAACTTTCCACTTGACAAATATTACTTTTATTTCACACACACACATACACTCATACAAATAAATTTTATATGTGTTGATCACCCAATACACCACACCACTGTTAAGAAGGTCTAACTAGAGCTCTCTATGGCAACACCTCAAATTTAACTGATCAAATTTATGTACATGTGTGTGGGTAATATTTATCACATCAAAATTATGCCTTCAAAATTCATTTTGTATGTATAGTTGCGGTAAAGAAGGAGAAAAGAACGTATGATTTGGTAGGTAGTGATAATTAACGGTATTCTTTAAGCTCTCCTCAACCCACATATATGAGAATATGTGTTATTTATCAACACGATAGGCAAAATGATGAGTTTGACATATTATTTGACATGCAATTTAATCGATTTGTTCAAATCTTAAAAATTTCATCCAAACATTACAGAATTTGTGCAAATTTGTGCAACAACAAGATGAGCTTTTACGCAGGGTCTTTCCCTTCTTTCTTCTTTCCAGTTTTGTTTTGTGTGTAGCTTATTTAATAGTCGTTCTTACCGATTAACAGTACGAATTAATGTCGTTGACATGATTTTGTACTGATTTTCCTCTTCGAAATTGCTTGGTGGACACTGTGTTCAATAATTCTGCTGACTTTACAAGCACCATACTTACATACATAACCTGCAGCATTCATTCCACACAAGTCACTTGCTTGCTAGAAATGGATGATTGGGTGCTGGCCTGCTGGTTATTTTTATTTTTTTGTTCTTTATCAATTAAAGCCATATTTATAGTGTGCATTCAAGACGTGTGTGTTCCATATTGATAAGAAGATGTGCTAGACAACAATGATCAATCAATGATGATGACGATGATAACACCTGTGAAATTAGGGCAAATTTCTTGCCATATTTCTTTGTTTTTTTATTGTTGTTGTTATTGTAGAACACTTATTAAAAATTAAATCATTATGAAGAGAGGCAATAATTTTTAACTTTTTTTTTTAAACTTTACTTGGATTTGAAATCAAATAAAAAGTGACAATAATTTTCACTCTTTACTCTTCTTCCATAAGTTCTCTCTTGTCTGTCATTTAAACTGGATTCATGTATGTTTTCCGGACAAAATTATTTATTGCTCAGAGTTTTCTCTTTTCAGCAAGATTCACTCAATCAAGCATGCTTTTAAAGCAAATTAGAATTTTACATGATTTATGCAGGCAAATCAATTTAACTTTGTATGGGAAATGTAAACCAATTGGCAGCTCTGCTTAAGTTTGTTTAAACAGAATATTAAGTTAAACAAAATTGAGCTGAGTGCTGATCGTTCCTAACAAATATTTTCTCTACCTCCCTCAAGACAACTGCATATAAAACAAAATCTTGTCCGGTCAACATGGCTGAATCCAGCTTTAGAAAAGTTCCATCAAGAGATTATCAATGAATCGTTTTTTTTGCTATTCATAAGCACTCATGAAATTTTGAACATGAGCGAGTTAACAATAGTGAAATTTAACTATATACTCTGATACATTCGTACTCATTACAACGTTGATTTGTAAGTACAGGTTGCAATGAGTATGCGTACAATGTTGACATCAAACTCATACCATTCGGAATATGTTTAATTGATATGCCTACTCATTCAGATTCATAAATTTAGAAAAATACTCATAATACTTATAAATGATTCCAATCATAAGTGATTCAAATCATTCATAAAAATGTACAGTCTTAGTTATTCTTGCATTTACAACAAAAGAAAAAAGAAACACAGAACAGCAAACAGAGCAAATACACACAACTTTCTAGGGAGTATTTTGGTGGTTCGTACTCGAATCATACTTACTTTTGTTAATCGTGCATATATTGAGTAAATGAGAGTCGAAATCAACAACATCATGCGTAGTGTTAAGTATGAATATGATGAGTACTTAATGAACTTTGAATAGGAGTAGTATGAGTATGATATTAAAATAAGTGTGAATGCGTATAAGTATTGGAAATTATGAGTATGATTCGAATCTACTCATCTTTTTGAATACTCATTGCTGATATTGCCCCGAACCTTGTGAGCTGTCAACTAGTTTTACAACCAAGTGTTGTAATAAAAACAGAATGCTGTTGTACACTGAAAGCGTGATTTTTATGAATAAAGGATCGTGAATTAAGCTGAAAGCGCAGTATCAACAAGTGGAAATTGTGTTTGTATTACAATAAATAAAGGAAACGAAAACAATTTCGTATAAAAATTCCCGTATAAAAATCATTTCAGATGTATTGCCAAAGTGAAGAATCTGTGAAATGAAATCTTAGCTGAATTGTGATCATTATAATCATTCAATTGAGATCAGCACCTACATATTAGTAGCTGGGGAGATCGTGATGCGAAATAATGACCAAACCACATGCAGAATTTCACACAGCAAAAGTTTCGCCTTGTCGATACCGATATTCTCGATATCATACCAACCAGTCGACGAGACACTATCAATGTCAGATACATAACGGACATTGCGTCAATCAAAAAATAGGCACATACATAATAGGGTTCCGTATGTAGTACGCCCACTTTGTAATTGTTGACACCCACTTGTTGTTGGCAGTGAGATGAAGCTGCATAGTCGCCATAGTCTAGCTGGTAGTGTGTTGGCTTATTAGACTTAGGGCCATTTGAGGCGAAACCCCAAATTAGATTATAATCCTGACTGAGCGGTTCTAATGACCAATTATGTATGCATGTATGTATAAGATGCAGCTGCCCAGGAATACTATATTCATTCTAGCACAGCTCAGTTCAATTGTTAACGTAAAACGATCTTTCCTGTGACCTTGAACCGTTGCCAACAAAGTCCAAATGACACGAACCATTAATTAATCATCATTAATTATACTCCCAGGCTATCTATCTATCTATCTATCTATCTCACATATAGGATAAGTGCATAAGTGAGCTAAAGAAAAATTAATTGTTCATCCATAGATTTAGAATTTCCCACTAGAGAATGAATGTACCGCAACGTAATTTTCGTTTGAGAATTTCTATCTTTAATTTCGATTTTCATTTTCTTTCGTTTTAAAAGAGCATTTGTATTAATAAGAATTATACGAAACACATCAGCAGCCCCATTAGCAATTTCCATTAAATTATTGCAAGACATGAAAATGATTTTCATAATTTGACAAAAAAAAAAAAATAACTTGAAATAATTTTGAACATGAGAACAAGAAATTTTAAAAACGACAACGTATAACATGTTTATTGTATAATAGATAAGAGGTTTATTTAATAATAATAATAAAAAACCAACCAAATATGGTATTTGTTTAATGAAGAAACAATTTTTTAAATATTAAATGCATACATAGCTAACCAAAAAACCAAAAAAAAAAATCATAAAATTCTTATCACTGGGTTGGTTGGTTTTATTTAATGCGTTTTAATTAACATTTTTTATGACGATATTTTTTTTTTATTTATTTTTCATTTTTAAAGCACATTATTTTTAATCCCTAAAAAAATGGTTTTTATTCTCTTCTTTTTTTATAATTTTTAATTCATTAAATTTGTTTTATCGTTATGGTTACAAAAAAAAAAACACATTTCGATAGGCAGGACAGTGTTGTATTTTTTTTTTTAATTTTTACTTTCTATGTGTTGTAATATTAACTGTGTTGAAACCAGAGATCAGCAATGAGTATCAAAAAAAGATGAGTAGAATCGAATTATACTCATAATTTCTGATACTTATACGCATTCATACTTATTTCAATATCATCGAACCTCTACTCATATTCAAAGTTTATTAAGTATTCATCATCTTCATACTTAAAACTACGCATGATGTTGTTGATTTCAACTCTCCTTTACTCAACATACATATGTACGACTAACAAAAGTAAGTATGATTCGAGTACGAACAGTAAAGTACTCCCTAGAAAGTTGTGTGTGTTTGCTCTGTTTGCTGCTCTGTGTTTTTTGCTTGTATGACTTTTTTCTTTTGTTGTAAATGCAACAATAACTAAGACTGTATATTTTGATGCATGATTCGAATCACTGATGATTGGAATCATTTATAAGTATTATAAGTATTTTTCTAAATTTATGAATCTGAATGAGTACGCGTATGAATCAAACATATTTCCAATGGTATGAGTTTGATGTCAACGTTGTAAGCATACTCATTGCAACCTGTACTTACAAATCAACGTTGTAATGAGTACGAATGAATCAGAGTACATAGTTTAATTTCACTATTGTTGACTCGCTCATGTTCAAAATCTCATGAGTGCTTATGAGTAGCGAAAAAGCGATTCATTGCTGATCTCTCTGGTTCGGATTTTATGAACGATAAATACCTTGTACAATAGCTTCAGAGATTTACATGAGTAGAATTCCAAATACAACGTCGTTGTATATAAAGTAAGCCTATAATTCGTAGTTTCGAATGATTTGATTTGAAGTATTTTAAAAATTTTAAATTTTTGGAAATGCTAACTTGAGCCTTTTGACCTGCCCAAAGTGTAAGTTTCTTTGCCGATTAAATATTCTTCGTTGTTGAGTTCGAACGCTTCAATACACTTTTTTTTCAAATACAAAATCAAATTTCTTCCTTTTTTGATTAACACTAAGTGAATACCCATGTGTTGCATGCATACAGGTGGTGTCTATTAAAGAGAGAGAGAGAGAGAGAGAGATAGGTAGGTAGACATTTTATTAGACCCAGCCGGTACCTCTTTCTCCACTTTCACGGTGTTTATTGTACTCTGGGGAATCATAAAATAATTTTGCCAATACCCAAACAGCAACAAACAAGCAATCATATCGTGTGTGCGGCGTACATACGTACATAAATACTTACAGACACATTTGGTTTTTTATTTGATTTTTAATTGTTTCTTCGTCTTCGTCTTCGTCTTCGTCTTCGTCTTCGTTTTCTATTTCTTTTATTATTGTTTTGTTTTGTTTTGTTTTGTTTTATTTTGTACTGTTTTCTACTTATTTTTTCATCATCGTCTTCTTTTGCGTTATATTGTATTGTGTTTGTTTTTAATTTATGATAAATTACGTCCTTGTACTTCTACTTCTACACTCTACAGTCATAGCGTTATTCACTAACTCTTACTCTACTCGTTTATTAATTGAATTGTTTATTGTCTTTTACGTTTATTATCGGTTAGTTTTTATGTTCTGTTCACAGTGTTGTTGTTGTTCAGTAAAGAGAGGCCTATTCATGGCTATATGCTCTACCATTTCAGTCAATTGTTGTTGTAGATAATATTTTTTTATTATTACCAAGGCTTACTTACAAGCCCAATAACTACAAATACTACCACTAACACAATTGTTTAGTTTATTAGGGTAATACATACTGAAGGGGAAAATTAATTAATTATCCACGATTTATTTATCGTTTCAAAAACTATTCTGAAATCAAAACGGACTAGGCTGTGTAAACTTTTTCCAAAATGAAAGAATTGAATTTGATTAACATATGGTGTCAACAAATCAGTTCTACATGACACACGGTATGTGTTGCAACTAATTGTGGCTCATGTTTTGGAGCAGTTCACAGTTTAGAGTCAGTCTCAAGTCCAGTCCTGGAAGAGAACATTACAGCTGTCTTTGTAATGGCAAGACAATGTTCGATATGTTAAAGCCCTACGATTTAGCTTAGGTTAGATAGATAGCAGACCTACCTTCAAGAAAAAAATGTATAATTTTGGCTAGCATTTAGGCCCATTGTGATACCACAATCATTATTCAACCCATACATTCCCTAGAATAAATCAAAGCAAAACTATTGCAGCATAGCTCATTCATATTAGAGACCTCGGAAAGGAAGGAAACCTTCGCTTTTTCATGACAAGCGTAGGGCACTGACATATGAGATGGAAGGCAGTCTCTTCCTTCGCCCCAGGCACACAGCTCCTGCAGAAAGTCATTTCTTGGAATGCAACGCCTTTCGGCATGTCTCCCAAAAGCACAGTGGGCGGCGAGAGTCGCTATTGTGCGATAGATGACCATGCGATTTAAGGAGAGGACTACGTTGGCCGAGTTTTTTATGTGTCCGGCAGAACCAAACAATATTGCAGAATCTAACAAACATGCATGACTAGAGCCCGCAGTTCAAACCACAGCTCAGACATCAGCAGCGGTCTTCTGACGAGTTGTGTACAAAATTAACAAACACAACATGAGTGTTGCGATAAGCCAGGTTCTGTATATTATGTCCCACAACTAAAATAAGAGTTACTTTTGAATAATCCGTAATTTCCCTGAGAAATCCTTAGCATAAATGGATAAGAATTTACGTTGAAATTATTTTCGTTAAGAACTTCATTGCAGTCTGGCTGTCCGAATAAATCGAGATTTTCACGCAAAATCCCGCCACTCAAAAAGATTTGCACCGTTTTCAAAATAAAATTGACTCCCGTCTGGAAAACACTGTAGTGGTCAGGCAGATGTGTGTGTGAAGATAAATTCGAATTTGACTAGCAAAGACAAAAACCAATCCGAGATATAGGCTTCGAATTTAATTGTTTTCTTCAAATGAGTAAGAAAAATTCTCCACATAAATGGGGCTAAATCGGATAAAAAATTGACTTGTAAGGGAAATAAACCTAGTGGGCTGGATAGCCATGGTATAAAGGACACAAACAATGATTTCCTTACGGTCGGGCATTGATTGGGACCCGAGATATAGGTGACGAAGCAAATTATTTTCTTCAAATGAGTTCTTTCTGTTGCAAATTTATTTCAACATTCTCAATTCAAGCTTCAGTTTGGCGATTGTAGTGCAGTTTGTTTATATGATGACCATGTGTAATTGGACCCTTTTTAGATGACGCGTATGAATAAAGAAATTTGTTTATAAGAATGAAACCCTATAATAAAAATAAAATAATATTTGTAACACCCTGTTGAAAATGAAACATGACTAGTGAGAGGGTCACATTGTACGGGTACTTGTAGATTAAAAGCGAAATAAGGAGAGAAACAAATCAGAAATCAGATTACGTTTCTTTCTCTCTCTCTCTCTTTCTGTATATATTCAATACCTCTAATTCACTGTATTGTTTTTGTTTTTGTTTTGATTATTTTTCTATTTTTTATTTCTATTTTTATTATTTTACATTTGATTGTTATTGTATTGTTTGTACTTGATGTAATGCGAATGTAATTATTTTTAAACGCACATTTAAATGTGTATGTCTGTGTCTGTGTATGTGTGAGTATATCTATAAATAAGAGATTTTTAATTTATTTTATTATACAAATACATACATACGTACACTATAGCATACATAATTAAAAGTACTTTTTATAGTTTACATATTTCTATGTACACTACTACTAATACAACTGCCATTAGCCAGACATACAGATATTATTTATCGGTTCAAGTATGTACAATGGCCATACAAACGTTGTACATACGTTTGTTTGTGTATATGCTCGTAGTGTGAATGAACTAACAATGCTTTTTTTTTGCTTCGCTTCTATTTTATTTTTTCTTCTTCTGCTTACACACAACACCCTACACTGATGTTTTCTAATAACCAACAACATTATTAGTGTAACGAATGCACATGTATTCTTCAGATGAATCTGGCTAAAGGGATTTATGATTTGTGAGACTAACAGTTCTGCTTGTTTACGAGGGAAAATACTGGTGATACTGTAAAAAGAGCTTTTATAGCTCGTAAATCGTCAAGCATAGTCGTGATTCAAAACAAAAGTGTTGTAAACACAGTGTTCAGTCAGTTGTCGTAGCTGCCATTTAAATTGTTAGCCAAGAACGTCAATGCCACACGGCGAAGGACACCCTTTTTTATGTTGTTCTCACTCATGTTGTTCGAACAAATTTAACAGAGTCCTCTGGCCGCATTGAGTTTTGGAAATGAGTGAATCGCGCTGCTGGAGACTCCCAGTAAAAAATAATTTTGTTCAGACAACATAGGTGAATCAGGCTTAAGACAAACGATATATCAGATGGCCGAAAATATATACGAAACTCCCTGATTTCTATTATTTTTAAGTTGTTTCCACTACAAGTTTTGCATGAAAAGCGGAGTTAATGTGGCGAAGTTCTCCATCAAATGTCCACACATACTCTATTAATAAATCTTTTGCTATTATTTTGCTATCACTGTTGGATGTCAATCCCCGATTTACTATTCAAAATCAAATTAAATATTTTTATCGCAATTTTTCTTCTTGGAATTTTAAACGAAATTTCAGTTTTTCTTTTTTTTTTTTGAAACTAAACTCACTCATGTTGTTATTTTGCCAATGTCATCAATTTTTTTTCATTCTATTTTTGCTTATTTTTTAAAAAAAATTTTTTTTTTTGAAAATTGTTTTCATTTTTTCGTTTTTTTTTTTTTTTGGTTTTTTTTTTTAATTTTAAAGTTACGAAATAATTAAATTTTCTTGTCACACAGCACGTAACATTGCCATGTAAAATGTTTTTGTTGTTGTTTCCAAGCATTCTCTTTTAATCACACTGTATTTCATTTTGAATATTAAAACGAAGAGACAAAACGAAAAAATAACTTTTCGACTGTTGTCAATACGTATTACGTTGACCACGGTTTGTGTGGATCTTCAATGAGATTTTAAATAATTTTTTTATTACTTTTTGTTTAAATATTATCAGTACGAATTTTTTCTTTTTTCAAAAGCAATGTAAATGCCTACAGTATTTGAAGGTAATTTATTAAGATTGTTTTAAGCTAAAGCCGGATTCATCCAAGTTATTCAGATAAAATATTTGTTAGGGCAAGATTTTTTATATGCAGTTTGATAGCTTTTTACAATGAACTCAAAGCTTACATGAGTCGTAGCATGGGGAATCTGATGTTATGCCTAACACGGGATTATGGTCCCAGTAATAGACATTTTACGATATTAATTGAGGATGTTCGAACAGCCAGACCTCAGCTGTGCCAGGATGGATCTAGTTTTCCTTGGCAATTGTCATTGTCAGAAACTAGAAGTGGGTGGTACATTCAGAATTCTATTATGTCTGTGGAAATCGCCGTAGTCTAGTAGTATGTTGGCTTATTAGACGAAAGGCCAGGGTTCGAATTCCCGGTCAAGCATCAAAAAATATTTCTTCGGCGACTTCCTCTCAGCAGATTTCTGGCAAAAACTCTGAGAGTAAATAAAATTGCCATGAAAAGCTTCTCAAAAAAATCTGTCGTTCGGAGTCGACTTTAAACTGTAGGTCCCGCTACTCATGTATAAAATTAACGCACACAACATAAGTGGTGTGAGAAGCTAGGCCGTAATCCTGACTGAAGGGTTGTAATGGCCAATTATGTATGTACTATGTCTGTAGCTATTTATTTATAATGTACTTTTGTTCAACTGTATTGTTAGGTTTTTAGTTCTTAAAATGGTTTCTTCCACGGATTTGAAGCATTTTGTAATCTTTTTTAAATACAAGCACAATTTTACTTGATAAAAATGCTTAATGAAGTTAATTCACGATACTTTATTTACAAAGATCATGATTTGTGTATATAAAATACCACTGTGCTTAAGCTTGTACTTTTTATTAAAGACTTCAAAGCCTAATAGTAATTGGTAACGTCTGAGTTACAACTCACGACTGATAATATTGCCTTTTATTCTATTTATACTCCTTTATTTTTTAGTCTGGCAACTTCGAGTGCCGTCTATATAGTGTTGTTCTGGTATTTTGCTATTTGTTTTGTACTTATGGTTATTCTTATACTTTCTTGTGCTAGTGTTTGTGTAATTCTTTGTACACTACGATTTGTATGCTATAGTGTTGTCTGTCATAATGAATTTGCCTTAAAAAACATGGAAAAACAATTTTAATAAAAAAAAATTAGAAATCTTTGTTAATAATTTCCTTTCCTTTGTTTATTTCCAGGTATGTTGAAAGTTGAAATCACAATTATTTTTACGGTAAGAAGAAGAAAAAAGCATTCAATTAATTAATAAAACTTAAAGTATTAAAAAGTTTAAAATCAATCAATTAATTATCATTTCAACATAAATTAGTTTTTCAAACAGTAAAACCACTCGGAGATTAATTGATAATAAATCGTGCAAAAAAAAAAAAAACTTGAATAATTATCATTGAATCCACATGATTAAATAAAATCTATTGGATAAGAGAGAAAAGAATAGAAAGAAGAATATTAAAATATAAAGAATAAATTAATAAAAAGTAACATGTTCATTCAGTTACTTAACGATAAAAGAAAGCTTACAAGTAGAAGAATTCTTAATTAATTTTTTTCCCCCCTGCTTGTATTGCAATTTTTAATTTCAAACCACTGGCCAGCAACACACTACTGCTGCATGAATCTTTGTTTATTAGAAAAATTAATTGTAAATTATTTTCAATCAAAAGAAATAATATCCGTGAAGGAATATATGAATACACTGAAGCTTTCATATTTGATTGCATTCGTATGCGTAAAGATTTTTTTCTACAGCGTTGAGAGAGTTACAGTGTGTATTGCATTTTTAAATGGATGTGAACGTGAAACTGTGCTACGACGATCTTATTTAAAGACCTCGAAATATTTTCCAATCTTTGCACTTCGAATTCTGAATGTATTGCCGAGTTTTTGTTTACGATCTTGTTTATTGATCTCGAAGTATTTTCAAATCTTAGTTTTGACTCTTGGCACTTTGAAATTCGAATGTATTTTCGAGTTTCCGACATACCAAGATGCTGTATTATTACATGTTATTGTTGAACCACTAGCCTAATATTTAATTAAGCCCTTAGTCAAGATAACTACCTAGCTCCTCACACCACCAAAGTTAACTAAGTAAACTTTGTCCATGAGTGGCGGAACCTATAGTTTAAACGTCGATTTCGAACGACAAATTTTTGTAAAACTTTTCACTTTTTTTTACAGAGAGGAAGTAGCCGAAGAAATATTTTTTCATATTTCGTTTTGTTCGAGATGTCTTAGCTGAGACATGAACCACTGGTTTGCAAGTAATAAGCCGACACACACACCTATTACACAACGGCTGATTTATAGCCCATAGTTGGTTATTTAATAGAACTTGTGTGCATGTTTCCAGAAAGACGTTACTCTGTATAATCAACAGAAGTAGAAGTGTGTGTGCCAGGATATTATCATAGTCAGATCGTAGTTTGACTACTAGCACTGTACTAGCACTGAACTAATACAACCGTCCGTGCCGTGGGGCAGTCATGTGTTCTTTATTTCATCCTCCAACATAGGTGTCATTAAGCACTCTGTCTAGCATTTCCCTTACCTTGTATGTTATCCTTGGAATGAAATCCCTTCATGATGTGGTATTCCTTAAGTTTTGAAAACAAGAAATTGTTCCTCGCAAAGTAGAGCGAATTAGGGACCAATTAGAAATCTCAATTCATGAACTTTTTTTTTTTTAAATCATGATTTTCCGTTCTCTTCTTCTCTAAACACACCGTAGTATATACCATCAACGTCATAACTGTTTCAAATTTTGTCCTGAATTAACTACAAATGACACAAACTTATTGAGGCACCCTCGTACACCCATATGTCTCAGGCGCTTGAATGTGTACGTATATCATTGTTGTTAAATTGTGAGGAACATTTATTGTTTGTACCTTATTTCACTTGACTGTTTCATATTAAAGCTACAAAACGACCATGTTTCAAATACTTTTAAAGAAAACCATGTAGAATAACAACAACTTGTTGTATTTATGTTACTGTGGTGGTGGTGGTGCAATGGTATGTTATGGTGTACGTGAAGTTGTCATCTGTCGGTCGAGTGAATGTATTGTAGACAACAAATGAAAAACAAAAAAGCAAAGAAAGAGAAACACACACACTGGAAACAATGTACGAGAATAACAACATCGACCAGAACTAGTTGTGAATAAACTATTCCAACTTGAAATAAAATTGTTTACATATTTTCGAATTGTTATTGTTGTTGTTATTGTTGCTATTATTTGTTCTTAATCGATGGTATGTTGTATTTTAATGGATAAGTTTTATTGTGTTATATGCCCTACACTATTTTCTATTTTATTTTCTGTTTCCACACCATTCTGTTAAGTATTTTTTAAATTTTTGTTCAAATTATTCTGTACAAAAAGAAAAAGGGGGAGAAAGGCGGAAAAGAGCTCAAGAAAAAGAAAAAAAAATCAAAATTCAAACTTAATAAGCAATACGAGGACGGCAAATAACAAATAAAATCTACACGCACACAGAGATCATGTGTTTTTTGTTGCTTTTTTTTTATATTCGTATTGAAACAACAATTTGCGTCATTGCAAGTATTTTATTGCGAGTGTTTTTTTTTTAAAGAATTTTAAAAATTAATTTTAGAAGGGTTTTCGCACAGTGGTACAGATTTGAAAAAAAAAACATTCACAAAAATCTTTGATGTCTTTTAAACAATAATCTTTCTAGTCTAGTCTTTTTGGTTCTCTCCTGTACAAATGTAGCCATTCTGTCTAATAATCTGAAAATATTTGAAAAGACTTTTTTCTTTACGCCTTCTACAGTTTGAACGCTTTGCAATTCATCACATTTTTTTATTGCTGCTATTGACGTTGTTTTCTTTTTGTGTGAACAAATTTTTTTTGCGTCTACAGTCACCGCTAAAATTACAATTCTTATCACTGGTGGTGGTATTGTGAAAGGCAGTTGATGAAAAAGGGCTTTCAAAATTGTCACTGTCTGTGTTGTTTTATTACAATTTATAGTTCAGGGTTTTGTGACGATAAAACCAACCCTACAATAATAAAAAAAATAATGAAAAAAAGTAACAAATTTTGTGTAAAGCGTTTATAACGACTGTGGTCAGTTGTAGCTACGAAAAATTGTGTTAAATTTATATAAGAATTTAATTAAAAATAATTAAAAGTTATAAGGAACCCCTCAAAAAGATCAAAAATAATAGAATTTCTAAAATATAATTGAATGCTTCGAATTCAATCCCCAGTTCAGACATCTCCTACAAAACGAAACACGAAAAATTATTTCTTTGGTGAGTACCTCTTTAGCAAAGGTACTCACCTTGAGAATAAATAAAATTGCCATGCAAAATTTCTTAAAAATCTGTCGTTCGGGGTCGACTTTAAACTATATGCCACGGCAATCATGTATAAAATTAATACACGCAATATAAGTGGTGGGAGAAACTAGGTTGTAATCTTGTTCTTTCTAGTCTTCTATTCTAATAGACCTAGTTTTCGTTTTTAAATTAGCCGAGGTTAATTATAGTAATTCTTTAGTCTCCTTTAATGAATTAACACTGAGTAAGAAGGACCATATCAACACGCTCTAACCTAGAACAGACCTTAACGTCTTATTTCTTGAAATTAGGAGAAGAAAAATGGCATTGAATTGGTGGTTAAAACCTTAAATGGTAAATAGAGTTACTAGAACCACCACATTTTGGAAACCGGTAACACTCACCCTCATACATGAAGAAGACAAATTGAGACCGATGAAAGAAAAATCAATGGCTAGAGTCCAGGTTACAGCCGGATGTATTCATATTTAATCCTTATATCTGTGAACTACAAGCTGGGCATTTAATCTCCCTACAGCTTTTCATTAGATATTGTAGTACCCAGAAACCTAGATAGACGGTAATACTCAAAATGCGGTTAAAATCTTTTCACATGTCCATTTTAGTTGAAGAGTCTTAAATGTTAATTTTGATCTCTGCCTATCCTCTCTTCTCTCAATTTAAAGTATTAAATGAAACGTTGTTTGTAAATACATTTTTAATAGAAAAATCGATATTTGTCAGGGCCATCTATTAGCCTATTAACCGGTGAATAAATTTATGTTCAAGCATTCAAAAAAGAACAGCAAATATCCATGACGAAAAGTGTTGTCATCCTTATTACAAAAGTACTTCGTGTATGACGAAATACTATGTCATACCCAGAGTTAACAGGTTAAAAACAAATCGATTGAAATTTTAATCCTATAAACTTGCTCAATTTGAAACATTATTTTCCTTTGTTCTATCAAAACTAATTTGTATATGCTCACTCAAGTAGTATTAAGCTGGTTACGCACTAACCATACCTATGTACATATATAGGCATATGTATGGTATGTATATATGTATGTAGACAAACCTATGTACTGTAAAAAAATTTACCACTTGTAGGTAAAAAATAAAAAAAATATTGTCTTAACCTTGCCAATACCAGTCAAAAAAGGTTTTCTTTATTTTGTTATCTCTAGGAAAAGGGTGTGCTAAGTATCTGATAAGCTTTTATAACCACAATAATAAAATGCTTGAATTAAATTGTTTTTATTTTTTCATTTTTATTTGATCATAAAAACCTAATTTTGAAATTCTACAATATAAAATATCGTTTTAATACTTTTTTTAATACTTTTACGCTCGTTGTCGTAATAGATCAATTGGGATATTTATTGTTGTCTGCCAATAACGTAGCGTACATACGTATTTATTACGCCAATATGGTTGATGTGTTCTTAACACTCTTGTTTACTGTTTACGTGGTTAATAGAGCAGCTAGAAAGAGAAAATTCAGCGAAAAAAGAAAAACACCAGCAACACATACATATACATACATACATACGCTGGTACTTTTTATATCCTTAATTATTTATACATACACTCAAATTGACGTCAATGTTTGTTAAATTATTATAACAACAACAGCTCAACTTAACACAACACTGGACCAAGAAGCCATATTGTTTACTTTTATTTTTTCAATACAATCTGTATACATGTACACAAATGTACATATACACACATATACATGTATACTATAAATAATTATATTAATTTTTTTATTGTTGTTGCTATTGCTAACTGATACATTAAATCTACAGAGAGAAAGAGATTGTTTTTATATTGCAATCTGTCAACATATGTTTCGTTTTAACACATATTCTGTTGATATGTTCAATGTATATATATATATGTGTGTGTGTGTGTGTGAATATACTCTTGTTAATTTTTTCATTTTGTTTTGTTTGCTTTTGGTTTTTCTTTTGCTTTATTTTTTTTTCCTTTCCCCGAATGAAAACAATAAATGCCATGTTAATTAATAAACTTCTAAAATGTAGGCTTTTCATCTTCTCTCGCATGTGGTAAATAACAAGCAAGCAAAACAAAACAAAAAAGCAAAGTAAACTCAGAAATGGGTTAACAAGTGTTACACGATTATTGTGTATGTGTGTGTGTGTGTGTTCAAGAGAATGATAAAGACAGGAGAGGGCATATGAAAGGAGTAAAAAACAAGTAGCAACACAAACAGAAGAAAGAAAAAAAAACTTATTTTGATGTGATATGTCCTAGAAATGTAACGAACACAGTGTTGTTATACGTTTGTTTACTTTTAAACTCTTGACAGTGTTGCAAAACAAAAATTTGTTTCGTTTGCTTGTTACACTGTAGGACTGCCAAAAACTTTGGTTTAACAAATATAAAAAATAATAATTTAAACAATTATTGAATTTATTTATTTAAGAGATATTTTTAATGACGCCATATTGAATTAAAAAAAATTGAGAAAAAAAAAATACAAAAAAAATAGAAAAAAAATAAAAAAAAAATAGAAAAAAAATGGAAAAAAAATAGAAAAAAAAAATAGAAAAAAAAATAGAAAAAAAAGGAAAGAATAAAATAAAATAGAAAAAAAAAATAAAAAAAAAATTAGAAAAAATTAGGGAAAAAAATAAAAAAAAAAATTAAAAAAAAATTAGAGAATATTAAAAAAATAAATAGAAAAAAAAAAGGAATAAAAATTAGAAAAACAATAAAAATTTAATTACGAATTGAAAACAGATTTCCAAAATATTTTTTTTTATTCATTTTTCTTTTTACAAGAACATAGAAATTTTAGAATATTTGCAAACGGTTGCCAGAAAGTGAATTACAAAGTCGAAAATTGAATAGAGGCAACCCATAGAGCTAAAGAAAAAAGGAATCGAAATTTTTTATTCAAAACACTGACTTGTATTTCGAAATTTAAGCGTTTTTTGTTTGCTGCGTGCTGTTAAAACACGTCACTCTCTCTCTCTCTCTTTTTTTTTTTTTTTTTTTTTTTTTTATTATATTATTTTTTTTTTTTTTTGTGATGAATTTACAACGAAACTCTATAGCAGTAAGACAACACTTCTCTTGATATTTTTAAATTTTTTCTTGTTTTTTCAATTTCATTATGTGCCTCACAAGTAGTGTTGCAACTACTTTGTAAAAGTGTGTGTGTGTGTGTGTGTGTTCTTAATCCCCAGATATAAATGATGTTTTTTTCGGTTTATTTTTTTTAATGTTAAAAGTTACTTTTGACTTTGACAAACCAGGCTGAAATTGTATTCGGATTTAGTCATTAAGAAATCAAGCTAAAGAGCACAGAAATTAAAAAAAATAAATAAATCAAGATTTCTGGGTCAGCCTTTATTTTTTAATACTCTCCAACAGATAGATATGATGATTTGGAAAAAAGGAAAAAAAAAATACCAAAGAGCGGTCCTTGACTTATATTAACCAAGTGATGTGATGGATCACTTAGACAGTCTATTCGTTTTTGCTATACTTTCAGTTACACTACATGCGATAAATTTAAAGATAATACGGACAAATATTGGCAATTATTTTTTGCAAATTCTTTTTAAGACTTTTTTGCACACCAACAAACATTCGTCTGCAATCAATCGTCTTGTAGAAACAGGCTCTAAAACTTTTCCATTGTATTTGTGGATGATTGTAGTTTAAAATATCATTTCTTTTGGAATTTTTTATATTCCTGCTCCATTCGCTCATGCAAACGTTGTTTATTTTTGTAAATAGAAACGCTTGTTTAAATTGTCATTTGAATACGTGTTATAACCTCTCAAAACTTATTTTTTTTTTCATAACAAAAATATCAATTTTCAAACGCCATAAATTTTTTCAAGTTATTTAAACAAAATTCTTTTAGAATTTTATGAACAAATAAAAAACAAATGTTTTTAAAGCTTTTACAGTATTGTGCAAAAAAAATAAACAACAATTTTTAAATTGAAAGCAACAAGTTGAACAATTTATTGTAGTTTCTCGCTTTAAAGAAATCTTTTGTTAATTCTTTATTTTACTATACACTTTTAAAATATTTATCGATTGACATATCTACAGTTCGTTAACAATTTGACTTCTTTTTTCTTAAATTCAACTTCTTGTTTGGTAGGCCGCCTGAGCACTCAACATTATTGCGATAGAAAACGGAATAATAGGATGACAAAGAGGTCAAGAGGTTTAGATCAAGTTGATAGTCTTCTTTGAAGAAAGAGGTCCGTCCCACTTAGGCCAGCGTTTAGGCCCTTCGTGATGCCACAATTAATAGTCAATCTGGGGGCCAAACATTCCCTAGAGCAGAACAAACCGAGTCCATAATAAATCTTTCTATTGCAACAATCTTTATATATGAGAACTCGGTCCAAAGAATGTCAAAAAGTGAGGACTTAAAAATCTCCACCTTGTTGTGAAACAAACAGGACGCTGACACATAAGATGAACGTCTTACGTCAAGCTAATTAAATAAATTGTGGCCCCTGAGAGGCCCTATCGGGTATTGGATGACCATGCATGTGATTTAAGGACAGAAACAAGTCTGCTCTCTTCTTAAACATATGCATCCAGCAATATTGCTGAAAACGAGATTTAGCCTCCCTGTAAAACGAGTCTTCGGAGTCTGGTAGGAAGGTCATGAAACATTTTTGTTAGGCGACTTCCTCTCTGCAGATTTTTGGCAAAAACTTTGAGAGAAAATAAAAAATGAAATAAACTGTAGGTTCCGTCACTCATTTATAAAATTAACACACACAACATAAATAGTGTGCGAAGCTAGGGTTAAACTGTGACAGAATGCTTGTAATGACCAATTATGTATGCATGTATGTATGTAAAACAAGGCAATCGGAATGACTATACTTTGTAATACATCGGAAATGGTCCATTCCGATCGTAGTTGGTCAGCTCATCAGCAATGCAATTTCAAACGAATGTACAGGAGACAAATGATATGTTGTTTTTGTTTTGCACAGTGTAGTGCTGTCATTATTGTATCTCGATTACAAACGTACATGCGTTTGTTTTCAAATTCTATGATTGAGTTCGTGAAATTTCAATTTCATTTCTCTCAGTGTATAGTATGGTATTAAAAAAAAAAATCTCTTTCTTCTGCTGTTTTTTGTTTTTTCTAATTATAAATCAATAGTTTTTTCCCCTCATTTTATATTCATATCCGCTAATGTATGCAAATTTATCTGTTCAACATTAATTTTTTAACCTTCGACATGCTGTTGTTTTCTTGTTTCTTCTTTTTCTCTTTTTTTTATACACAATTTGTTATTTTTTTTTCGCTGTTTCTGCTATTGTTGTTGCTGTTTTTTTATTCAATATATTTGCTCCATTGCCAGTTTCCGCATATTTTTTTTTTCTTTCAAAAACCGTTTATAACGAAGTGAAGAGAGATTATTTTTAATGAAATGCATCTGACAGTTGAGTTGAGTTAAGTTAACATTGTCTTATGAGGAACAACATTAGAAACATCAACAACAACAATATTATGAATATGAAAGAAATAGAAAATGAAAAAATATGTCTGATCTAATAGGTGTTTATAAAGAAATCTTAGCGTGCATTACAATATTAATGTCTTAAGATTATCTGTCTTAAGAAAATCTGTTTAATGTCTATGCTAAGGGACTAGAGGGGATATGAAAATGTTGAATTCATGTGCATGAAGATAAATACGAATTTTGACTAGCAAAGACAACAACCAAAAATTTTTACAAAGCCAATGTTAAGTGTTTTATCAAAAGATACAAAAATTGTCACCCAGATATACATACATACGTACATAATTGATCACTACAACCCTTCAGTCAGAATTGCGACCTAGCTTCTCACATCACTTATATTGTGGGCGTTAATTTTATATATGTATGAGTGGCGAGACCTACAATTAAAAATCGACTCCGAACGACAGATTTTTGAGAAACTTCATGGCAATTTTATGTTACTCTGTCTAGATTTTTTGCCAGCAATCTGCTGACAGGAAGTCGCCAAACAAATATTTTTATATTTGCTTTTTTAATAACTGACTTGGGTTTTGAACAGTAGCCTTATGTCTAAGAAGTCAAATATACAATATCGGAGAATAGAATATCTATGGCATACCTTAAAAATTATATCCCACACGTTTCTAAGTAGAACAGCTTTTCTAGTAATTTCGAAATTGTTTTGAAAATTGAAAAACAAAATGTGCATATCTCGGGTTCCAAGTACCGCCAGACCGTAAGAGAAACTGTTTTGCAATCCTTGATACTATGGCTACCCAGTCCGTTTGGGTCATTACCCCACAAGTTTATTTTTTATCCGATTTAGATCCATTTATACAGAGCACTTTGTTTTGCTCATTTGAAGAAGTCAATTATTAGCTTCGTCGCTCATATCTCCGATATTTCTTGGAATATTGGTCACTATAAATCACTGAAATTTTAAATTGCTACTGAACTATAACTGGAAGAGTACTTTTTTTACATCAAATGGTGCTTTTGTAAAAGAATACATCAATACGTAATTGGTCGTTATAACCAGACATAGGCACAATGATAACATGATTAAAATGCGAGTGTATTTGTGAGAGGCATGTGTTAACGTACAAAACGTAAAAGTACCGTTTAGTCAAACGTTTTTAGCATATAAAGAGAAATGCAAATGCTTACCGAAATTACATTACGGTTCTGCAAGCGTTTTCGTTGCTTTTTGTATTCTAAAAACGAACGGACGTTCTGTGCAAGTTTGGCTAACCGGGGGTAAAGCCTAATGCTTAGTTGAAAAGCTCAAGATATTGAAAAGTTCAATATGTAACGATAAAAAGAGTACTGAAAGCGTCGTGGGGGTACTGCGGTATTTTTTAAATGAAAAAGTACTGAAAAAAGTTCAAAAGTACAGAATTTGTTAATTTTGCAATACCTGCAGGAAGACCATTTTTCCCACAATATCGATTATTCACTCAAGACCATGTTAACAGAGTGAATGTTTCTAGCCCGATTTTTCAAATTTCAAAATTATTTGGTATATTCAACTAATTAGGGTTTTATTAAGGACACTAGGTAACAATTTAGATAAAGGGGGATAACTGAAGTTCCTTTTTACCACAATATCGAGCATCCTTCCCAGACAATGTTAAAAAAAATTAATTTTTTGCCTTATTTTCTCTATTTTCAAAACAGTTTGAAAATTACCAGAGAAACTATACCACATGTGTGAGGTCTCCGATATCGTAAATTTTTTATCTTCTGCTAAAAAAAAACTTAATATTGATCTGTTAACATTAAGATTGGCTGGTTAAAATGTTTGGTTTGTGTCTTTGCTAGTCAAAATCGAATTTGTCTTCACACACATCTTTAAATCTTGTATTATAAGCCACTAGTTTGGTAAAAAATTATTATTTTTTTCTGCCTTAAATGGAGATTAAAAAAAATGCCTTAAAAAGGGTAGAGAACACTTTAATGCAATTGCATTTATTTTTAATTATTTTTGAATTTTAATTGAACCAACCAACAATCATCCTACAAAATCAATAGAGAAATATGAATAATGAAATGACAAACAAACATATTTTACGTATTGTACTTCAATGGATGTTGTAGTCAATGGATTTAAGACAGTGGGAGAGAGATGATGTGGCCAAAGCTGCCCACATCTTAATGCATTTAGAATATTAATACCGGCAATACAACACGCTGATGTGAGTGTAGCTGCCACAGCAGCAAAGACATAAAAAAATCATGTTAAAATAGAAAAATATTTCATATTTTGTAAATATGATTGAGTGATTCATGCAGTTTTTTTTTTGAATTTTTTTTTTTCAATTTATTTGTCTAGTAGTTCAGCCAGTCTATAATTAATTATACAGTATGTTCTAAAATTATAAGAACACTTTTCTTTTTCAATTTTTGCATAATTTTTTGAATTTTATTTAAAAATTTGAATTGCTAATTTGACGTTATCTCAACAATTTCATCCCCCGATTGTAGCCGTTTAGGGTACCAAATACTTTTTGTTTGACTTAGAGGAATTCCATTTTTAAAATAGTCTCACCTACAACAGAGCGTAGGCATTAGATCAGTCGATCTAGACGTTCAAATTGTTTCAGAATTTTGTGAAATTGTACAAAAGCCGAATAGACTGTCATTCACCTCATATGTCAGTGCCCTTCTCTTGTCAGCAAAAGGCAAAGGTTGTTGAACTTTCACTTGCGGACATCATTGATCGTGCTCTCTAAAATAAAGATTGCTAATTATAAGTGTTCCTATAGTTTTAAAAGTTGCTTTACTTTAGTAAAATTACAACAAAAAATAAATCTTAAGTTTTTGTTGCCTTTTTGTTTCTAATTCTATTTATGGTTACGGTAATTTGTTGCTGCTCATTGTGTCTGTCTGTCTGTCGCAATATTTTTGTTTTATTCTGTTTATTTAATTAATCGAGTTAAATAATGAAGTTTATTGCAATAAAATTTTCGTAATTTGCTTAAAAACACCATTAAATATACAATCGAGAATGGGCGGACTGACAGACAGACAGACTTACCCACCATGACTCACTTTAATTAAAAGAAAACAAAAACAAATAAAAAAAAGAAAAAATAGAAGGCATATTATAGAAATCACACAGCACAGCAGACTTGCAACGAAACACGTTTAAATAATTTTGCAATTTTCTTTTTTAGTTTTTTTTATTTTTTTTTATATTTTTTAGTTTTTTTTTTTTTTTTTTGATTCGTTTTTGTTTTTCTCTCAGTGTGTAGGTTGTCGTTAACTTAAGTGTTGGTTAACGTTTTAATAGCGTCGCTTTACTGGTTTGAAAAAATTTTATTAAAGAAAATCAAATCAAATCAAAGAAAATCTTGTTAATAAAATTATTGTGTTTGCATTAGTTTCCTCTAAGAGGTAGTTAGTTAGTCATACAATTGAGGTTGATTGATGGAATAAAAAGGTCCATAAATTTGATTTTAAAATTTTTTTTAATTTAACGTCACTGACAGTTGTTTATAATGATTGTCGGCTGCATTGTTTTGCAGCTTTGCAAAGCGAAATTGCATTAATGCGCATTAATTTCAACAAATTTTCATCGTTTCATACATAATATAGGGTCTTCCAATAGGTATACAGTCGTTCTAGTTGAATAATTGTGAAATTAGTTGCCCTTTATCCAGTCTATTTTACTAAATCACTCTGAACGGTCATCGACAATGATGTGGTCCGCTGAATGGGCTCTCTGGAGCTGATCAACTGATCCTAGTTTTCATTGAAAATTTATCCCTAGTAATGAAACCCATTTCTGGGTGAATGTGAACAATCTAAATTGTTCAATTTCGGACGACGCTAATCGATATAAAATCCCAGAGCATCCAGTATTTAGTGCAGATTTTAAGCTGGCGCCGTCATAGGTCCATATTTCTTTGAGAACAACATTGGTCAAGTCATTACTGTCAATGGCAAGCACGATAGCTGGCTGACTACCAACATTTTTTTTCCTAAATTGAATGATTTGGACACCAATGACATGTGGTTCTGTCAGGACAGCATAATGTGCCACATAGCTCATCCGTAATTGAATATTTGGCACAAGCGATTTGAGGACACAGCCATCTCACGTAGAGGTAATGTAATCTGGCATCCGAAATCATGCAATATGATCTGAATAGACTTTAAATTATTTATTTATACTGAATTTATGGGTGTAATTCAACCAGATTTATACGCTGGTGTTATGAAAAGTTGAATATTTTGTATGAGCTCCACATCACAAAGTCATGGGAGACATTTGAACGGCGTTATATTTCTAAGATAATGGTATCAATAGCTCCTACAAATGAATTAAAAGTTTTCAAACACTTCTCCTGCCTTAATTGGTCATTACAACTCTTTTAGTCAGGATCACAACCCAAATTGTCACATCACCTATGTTGTGTGTCTTAATTTTATCAATGAGTGGCGCGAAAATCAATTAAAAACGACTTTTGATTCGTTGTAATTGCATCACAATAAAATTAATTTTTAATTAAATTTTAACCAGGTTAATACAGGTTTTTTTTAAATAATTTCGAAAATAAAATTATTTTCTGCTTGTGTCGTTAAAAATCTTGTTTGTGTGATAATTTTTAAAGAATTTTTTTTTCTTTATTTGTCTCTTGGTTGGTGTGTCTGTAAGAATCTTTTTAAAATTTTTTTTTTTTTAAAATTTTTTTTTTCTTTAAATTTTTTTTAACACTTTTTTTAATGTGCGTGCCAAATTCCATTAATTGATTGTTGGTCGGGTCTTGCGTTTATATTTGGTTTTTTTGGTGGGCCGCACTGATGGACGTCTGTTCTTGTTTGCGTTACTGCAATCGCAACAGTTATGGTCCAACACCAACGACAATTTTTTTTTTTTACATTCATTTGCAATGCAAGATTGTAAAATGAATTTCAAATTTTTTTTTTTGCTTTCATCGTAAGCAAAGCAAAGCAAAAAAAAAAAAATAACAACAACGTGAACGAAATAAAAAGAAGAACAATTCAGTCGAATATTTAAATGAAGTCACGGGTTCAAATTATTTTGTTATGACAGGGATAAATACTTTTTTTTTTTTTTTTTTTTTTTTTTTTTTTTTTTTTTTTTTAAAAATTAAAGATTTTCATATAAAAGAAAACACTTTCATTATAATTTCTATCATTAACTTTCCTTATCCTATCCCTAATGTTACTAGAATCGAAAAAAAAAGGTTAAACCAACACACGAATGTAAAATGATGATTCCCTTACAGATATCTCTCTCTCTCTCTCTCTCTCTCTCACATCTACTTTCATCATTTAAATTTCTTTGTTTCATATTTTCATCATCTTCTCTCTAAGCCTCTGTATTTTTTTCCTCTAAAAATATTGGTGACTGTGTGGCACCCAGTGGTTTCCAGGTGAATTGTTTTTGTGCAAATAGAACGTTTTCCACTTCTGACCATTTGACGGCGAACGTGTTCGATTTCGATTGTTGTAATAGTGACGACGCTTGAAAAACATTCGTCATTCGTCATATGTAGTGTGTAGCTGCCATCATATTTTTTTCTTCCTATTTTTTCCAATTCTGATGGTATTTCATGTTGCTGCAAGTGTTTCCGTACTGTGCAACATGCACATGTGCACATGTGGCATTATTTCTTAATTTATTCATAACACACCTTCGACAATTTTCTTTTTTTTTTTTTTTTCTTTTAAAACCCCTTTGTCATGCCCTATCAATGGATGAGTTTGCACAAGTGATGGACAGGAACTTGTTTCTTTGCAGAATTATGGGACTTTAGGATTAAGATTCTCTTAGATTTCTTGTACTTAATATTCATGTTGTTTGAAGAAGTCTCAATTTGACTTAGGGCCGGCTGTGGTATATTTATTAACCCTTTAGCGGATAATTTTGGAAGTTTTCATGATGGCACGACTGACCTTAATGTGGATGTGGAAGATTTCTCAGGGAAATTTCGATTTATTCAATGGGAACTCTTAAATTGGTTCTAGGGCGTAAGGAAATTAAATTGCTGGCCAGGCTCAAAACAGAGTTCGCTGGTTCGGTTCTGATATCTTATGGGGAATAGGTATTCCGATTTCCTTTACAGAGAGGCCAATCTCGTTGAACCACTCTCTATTTGGTAGGTATGGTAATAGAGTAACTGCTGTGATAGAGGAAAAGATTTTTTCTCTTCTTACAATATTGCTAGACTCTGCTAGAAGCCCTTTATCTCGCAAGGCTATCCCTCACTGTCTTTTTGGTAGGCATGGTCATAATGTTGGCATTCCGGCAAATGATTTCTGGAGAGGAGGAAATGATTTTCCTCTACATGTGTCACTCTCTTAACATGGAAAGACGGAGATTATGATTTCTCACAACCTAGATCGAGTTCTCCAATATAAAGATTGCTGCAATACAAATGTTGTTTTCCTCTAGGGAATGTTTGATACCTGGTTTGAATATTAATTGTGGTATCATAATGGTCTTAAGGGGGCCTCCCATCTCTCAAGAAGCATCCGCCACAATACCTAACCTACTAAATAGAATCTTCGTTCAATGGTTCAATGTTTTTCAGCTATTTTTCTAGTTCCAACACCCCGTCATGGTAAATTTTGCAAAGTTTTTCGGAAGCCCACAATTGCAGTCTCTTTTGTAATAGAAAGCAAAAAATAACGGTAATGTTCGGAATTATAAATCATTTTTAGACGAAGGATAATATGGCTTGAAATAAATGGCAATTGAAATTGTCCAGAGATTTACCGAAAATTCGTAATCAAATGTTTTCGAATAAATCCTAGGAACATTTTACTTCAACCTCAAGTATATTGTCAGGCATTATTTAGTCGTAGATATGTAAACGTCTGTACTAGTTTTAAATAAGGAAGTAATGTTTGTTTTAACCAATAAATTCGTTCGTTTGTATTAGAATTTAATAATCATTGGAGTTGGTATTTAAAATTCTCCTCAGTAAACAAACAATAATGCTTTAACCATGGAATTAATTTCTCTGAAGAACCTATTGTGTTCACATTTTAAAATTATTTTCCATTAAATTTTAATGTTCTAACTAACGATGCAAGTAATGAAACTTAGTTAGAAAGTCTTACGCAAAATAGAGGAATAAATAAACCGATGAAAAGTCTTATAATATCGTTCAAGGAAAAGAACACTTGTGTCTTGTGTCTTGTGTCTTGTGTCTTGGCGATAGCGATAATAGATGGCATATCTCTTATACGTTATTCATTCATTATTCTTTGTTCCTTTATGTCTCTGCTGTTGGTCATATCATTTAGTCTCTAGCACTCAAATACTTTATTTATTTATTTCCTTAGCAACAGTCACTGGCAATTGTTCGTTGATTGTTGCAAACAATTGTTGTTGTTGTTTTTGTTGTTGTTGTTGCAACTTTTATTTGACAAAACTTGTCAATAAATATCATTCAGCGTCGCATATCCATCCATCCAGCCATCCATCCATTCTATCTATCTATCAATTTGCGGTGATGGTTATATTGTCTATCTGTATGTACATTGTATGTATGTACGTATGTACATACCGTAGACTATGTGTTCATTTATATAATAACAATATGATATTGGTGTTGTTGTTGTTGTTGCAAAACTAAATAGCTTTGCAGCTTTTGTTCAATACCCTCTTTCTTTCTTCTTTCTTTCATCGCTTAATTCTTTAACTTTTCTTTGCTTTTGTGCTTTATAATTCTGTTCTTTTTTCCTTTCTTTCTTTCTTTCTGTGTTTTATTTACTGATTTTCTTTTCTTTCCTTTCGTTTTCGTTTTCATTTTTTTTTTTTACCCCAAAGGCTTTTTTGTTGCAATTGATGGTACTTTGTCCCTCTCAGAAGACACTCAAGTACACACACACACACACACACAGTTCTTTACAGGAAATAAAGACGAATTAGTCGGACGTCAGATCTTCTTTTATGCTCTCTATTATATGTTAAATTGGAACCAATAATCATAGTTTTTTTTCTTTTTTATACTTTAATTTAAACAATCATCGCTTTCGTTTGACAATTTTTCTCTTTTCACTTCCATTTTTCTTTTCTTGCCTTTCGTTTATTTAAATTTATTTGGCACAATATTCGCAAGAACTATAAATTTATAAAAGAAATATAAATTGCAACTCAATTTACTTTAGTTAAACAATTAGAATCGTTTTATTGCTTTCCATACATATCATATCATAATTAAACTTTTTTTCAAAACTGAAAAAAATATCCACACTTTACGAACAACAAACATGCCAGATCTCAATTCATACTACATCTGGGTCAATACTAGGATGTGCCATAAGTATAATACATCCATCAGTATAAATATAAGAGAGTAGCGAAGCATGTCCATTTCACAGGAGATCTAACCAACGAAGCTAATTATTTGCTTTAAATGAACAAAAAAAAAAAAGTTTTCTGTATTAATCAAATAAAATTGTGGCATTGCATCATGCGTTGACTAGCATATTTTTCATCGATAACTTGAAGTTTTTTTGTTTGATGATTTGCATTTTCCCCGGTCAGACATCAAAAACGAAATATTAAAAAAATATTTCTTCGGCGACTTCCTCTCAGCAGATTTCTGGCAAAAACTCTGAGAGTAAAATAAAATTGCATGAAAGTTTCTCAAAAAAATCTGTCGTTGGAAGTCGACTTTAAACTGATAGGTCCGCCACTCATGTATAAAATTAAGACACACATAAGTGGTGTGAGAGACTAGGCCGTAATCCTGACTGAAGGGTTGTAATGGCCAATTATGTATGTATGTGATTTGCAATTTTCTTAGCCGATAACTTGCATTTATTTTTTTGGTCGATATCTTGCCTTTTTTCGATGAATTCCATTTTTTTTCTCTTTTCTATTGGTGACGCATTTTTTTGTTTTTTTTTATGTCGATAACTTGCATTTTTGATTACAAACTTGCCTTTTTTTGGTCAATAACTTGCATCCTTATACTCGACTGGCATTTTTTGACTGATAACTTGCATTTTTTTTTTTCGATAACTTGCTTTTTTCTCGATGACTTCCATTTTTTTTCTTTCTTTTTGATTACATGCATATTTTTTAGTCGATGACTTGCATTTTTGGTTAAAAACTTGTTTTTTTTTTGCCAAATGACTTGCATTTTTTGCTAACGACTAGTATCCTTTTACTCGACGAGTATTTTTTGGTCAATGATTTGCATTTTTTTTGCTAATAACTTGTATCCCTTTACTTGAAGGTTTGCAGTTTTTGATCGATGACATGCACTTTATATATAGAGCACTTTTTTGTTATGAGGAAAAAAAGTCAGCCTCGTCGCCTATATCTACAGTTCCAAGTAATGCCCGGCCATAAGGGAACGTATTTTGGAATCCTTCATACAATGGCTATCTAGCCCACTTGGTCCATTTTCCCCTCAAGTCCCTTTTTACCCGATTTATCCCAATTTCTATAGAACACTTTTTTCTGCTCATTTGAAGTAAACAAATGGCTTCAACGGCTAGATCTCATGTCCCAGGAGATTCCAATCTATTTTGGAATTCTTGATCCAGACCACTAGCTCCGAAAACCGCTCCTTTTTAAAATTTTATTTGAATATTGCGAAAAAATTGAATAGAAAAGTTTCATTTTTCATTTCAAATAAAGCTGCTGTCACTCACTGTAAATTCACACGCAAATTGAAATGAAATGAATTGCAATTTAGAATACAGAGAGAAACTCTACTACTACATACTAATTAAAGGTAAATAATATACACAGGTATACAGTAGAAATTACAATAGAAAATTTGAAATAATAATTTAGAAAATTATCATTTAAAGTTGTCTGTAAAGAAAACGAACATTAATTAATTATGAGATTAATTTGTTTATTTTTCTTTTTCTTTTTTTTTTTTTTTGATATTTCATCTCAGATAATAACCCACACTGATGGTGGTTGGGTTATCAATCATTTTTCTATTGATGCCATCCATCTCATCTTGTCTGTCTGTCAGATGGATGATTGCATAAATATTTACACTTGTTTCTTCTAATTCATAAGAGTATACTTTTTCTTTTTTCTTTTTTCTTTTCTTTTCTTATCTTTTCTTGTATAATTGTCTTCTACATTTTATATAATCCAACCACCCACCCAACCACCCAGCCACGTATCATCCAACACCCACTAGCATAAAATTTATTTCTTTCAATCATAACGTTTCCTTTTCCATTTGGGTTTAACAAATAAGTCCCTTGAAGTCGATTTCACGTCATCACGACAAAAGAAAAAAAAAAAGAAGAAGAAGCTCTTTGAGAAGAAAAACTATGAACTCAACAATTTTGTTTTATTCTATTTCCACTTTTTTCCTTTTTTTTTTTTGCATAAAAAAAAGAAAGAAAATGTCCTTCAGCTGTTAGAGGCACCGGATTAATGACCTGCTATAACCTCCAACCAACCAACCAAATGACGTTAAAGAGAAAAAAAGCATCTCAAAGGGTGCACGACTGTGTATGTATATCGTCATCATCATTGTTTGCGGTAATGATAATGATGCCTATGACAATACAACAGACTATTAAAGGAATGCCATCATTAAATAAGGTTTTACGTTCGTCATCGTATGTGAAATAGTTCGTAAAGATTTTCAATAGAACGGTGTTAGAAACTTGAGTGTGCTGAACTGCCAAAAAATTATTATGCTTTCCGAGAAAGAACTTGCGAACAAGTAAGCCTAAGCCGATGGTGCTTAATTTCACAGGTAGAAGAAGAATGATTACGAAATTAGAATCCTCAATAAACACTGAAATCTTTGTATATTCTGAAATCATTTCTGGTGACATAATGACAACGTCAAAAACAATTGCTAAGACTTTAAAATACAACAACAAATATGTCGTTTAAGCCACAAAGCATCAGAGAAAGAGAAAAGAAGGTCTTAATAACCCATTTATTGAATTTCGGCCTATCTTGACACTTCCTTTAAGACGTTTCTGCTATTAAAACGCCTTTGCAGTTGCTCATTCCAATCGATGGCAGGATTTCCCCGATTTGATCATTCCAACACTGCCAAGATATTCTCACTTCTAATCAGTTAAAGCGAAATGAAAGTCTTAACAACCCATTTAGCGGATTTCGCCCTACCTTGACACTTCCTTTAAGACGTTTCTTCCACTTAAGCGCCTCTGACAGTTAGTTACTCCAATTGATGACAAGACTTTCATGATTTGATCATTCCAACGCTGGCAAGGTCTTCTATGTCAACTTCAATTGATCACACTATCAAATATCCGTCTCGCTGGAACATTCTCTTCTATTCGAAAGTGCCGCTGGATGATAACGCAATGCACAACGTCCTTGTCGTTGTCTATTGATTGCCGAAATCATCCTCAAATCGCACTGAACTGAAAATCTTATGTAGGACTTTTCACTTGAATATTCTCAAGGACGCTGCATCGGCGAGCATACCGGCGTCTATGCTTCTGCTATCTTTATAGAGGTTATGGAGCGCATTATTTGCCTTTTAAGTTAAAAAAACATTACCCAACCATCAGACAGGGCTTCCTGTAATGAAATAGCGCAGGTTTTTTCATTCTTGTTTTATAGCTATGACCGCTACATATCTTTGCCGGTGACTGAACTTTAATAAAATATTTGTCAAGTGTCTTGGCTGTAAGGGCTAGTGTTGCCATATTGTAATTTCCAATTTCCCTTTAACTGTGATTATCACACGATTACCACGATTATTCGTGCTGCTATCTGGATGAAAGTATTTAATGCCGATGGAAATTTGTGCCAAATTTCGAAACTGAATGCCAACAAATTATTCAATTGATGCCACGTAGTGTAGATTAAAATATTTTTAAAAGGTCTTCAAGTCAAAAGATTTGCAAAACTATTGAGAAAAAAAGAATGCAAGAATATGACAAACAACGTGATAATAGAGTTGGCTACACATGGAAAGTAGAATAATCCCATGCAACCCAACAAACATTTCTGTTGTGCAAACAAACCACATAAAAGTGTAAAAAGTTGATATCAAATTCAATTGTAAATGTTTGCTGGGATTGTGTATGCAACTTTATTTGTCAAATTGTTTGTTTGTTTCACTAGTGTTTGTATGTCAATATTGCTGCTGAATTCTTTATCTCCTTATTTGATTTTATTTTTTAAGCTGTTAAGTATAAAAAAAGAAAAAAAAAATACTGAATGTGGCATTTACACATACTATAACTCTCCTGTCTCTTCCCCTACCCATTACAAATGCATTATAATACACATATTGTTGCAATGGTGTGTTTGGTGTGAGGTTTAGTGCACTGCCCTATAAGAGAATGCATCAACTTTTCACCATATTAACTGACTGACTGCCTGACTAACAAAAGAAAGATAGAAAAAAAAGCGAAAAAAAAAACGGAAAAAACAAGTTAAGAAGACACACTTAAACGCTTTAGTATTTTGATATCAAGTGGTACCAGCACAGAAACGAACACTTTTTTTAATCGTTCAACAGCACAACCTTATTAACCCTTTAAAGAGAGAATAAATTTAACACAAAAATCTTTATGCTTGTTCTTGATCAACAATAAAATTTATTTTCGCTTTAATCCCTTCTAACCCCATCTGTTGTTTTCTTTTTCTTTGCAGGTAAAAACCAAACGTGAATGATTGTGATAGCGTGATGGTGGTAAAGTATTAAGTTCTACTTCACATACATAATGTTCTGAAATTATTAAAAAAAAATTAACTTAGTTTTGTAAAATGATATTGATTAGCGATGATTTAACAGGTAAAGAAAATCAATCTGTACGCCCTATCTGTAATATACGGATTTGGTTACAGAATAAAATATTTCGAGCCTATGGGAAAGGTTAGATTAGGTGGCATGGTACGAAAGTTAATTTTACTCGGGGGTAAACCATTCCCTAGACAACAACATAACGAGTCCAAAATAAATCTTGCCATTGCAGCAATCTTTATATTAGTGGGCTCAGTCAAAGAAGTGAGAATGTGAGAGATCCAAAACCAAGTGCAAGGCACTGACACCTGAGGTGAAAGACAGTCTCTTCCTTAGATCCATAGCTCCTGCTGAAGTCAGTAGTCGAAATGCCGAGTTTTACGGCATGCCTACCTAAAGTGAGGAATCTGTGCCATCGAAAGATGTGTTTTATCCAATATGAGAGAGCAATACTATCTGACAGTCAGATCGCCATCCAAGCAATCGGCTCTAATGAGGTTAAATCGACGATAGTATGGAACTGTTTTAAGAATCTGAATCAGTTTGGTAGGCAGGCATAATAAGATTGAGCCCTTTGCTGGATCCCAGGTCTTGTGTGAACTCCTGGCAATAGACAATCAGAAGAGCCTGAAAGGAGGGGGCCAGAACCCGTTTGTTGGGTGGGAGCGGATATATGAAAAGGAAAGATAAAGAAAGAAGGTAAAGCGAAGATAAGGAAAGGCACGGGCTCTTCTCAAACCAAGTCGGTTGGAGGCAATCAAAAATTTTAAGTCATGCATCAGACTATCAAGAAATAAACTTCGTATGATAACTAGTCTTGTGACAGGGGATTGTAGACTCAGAGCATATTTATTTAAACCGGCTGATTCTGTGGCAATTAGAATCATCGAAACACATTCTTGAACATACCAACGACATAATTAAAACGCAACATATCCAGAGGAGTAGAAATGTAAAGAGCGCAGATGATGTTTTAATTACAATCTTGTGACAAATTCACCACAATGTTGTTGTCTTAATGCAACGCAGTATTAGTCAAAACTGCCTGCTTGTGAGAGATTACTTACAGGCCATACTGTCCAATTATTCAAGTACATCACCACCATAAATGATTAACTGACAATTCACAAAAAAATCATAACAAAACCTTTCTAATCTGGTGTTTGAAACGACAGATTTTTTACCTGCTTCTAGAATATCCCGAAATTTAAGTTTAATGACCTCAGGGCTTTTCGAGTCTTGTAAACCTAACATTGCATTCAAGGGTAGAGTGGGTATCGTATTTACATAGACACTCTTCAACAATGTTAACTTTCAACTCGTTCTTATGAAATTTCTTTTTAAAAAACAAAGTTGTTTCAAAAAAAAAAAAAAAAAGTTTCTTAAGTTTTTTCAATC
>QOCX01000138.1:326545-354059 GCA_005959815.1 Sarcophaga bullata | reverse complement strand
ACCCTTAAAGGGTTAATATTTTGAAAAAGGAAACACACACAATCGCTCACGTTTATGACAGAGCAAAAGAGAAGAAGAAAGAAAGGCATCTTTGCTTTTTTTTCTTTCAAGAGATAATATAAACAAAAACAACAACTAAGGAATTCTACTATACCCTACACCGTTTGTTCGGTTACTTTTTACACCGACTATAGGTTTTCGTATGTTCGGATTTGACCAGTGTTTGTTTGTTTGTTTGTTTGTTGCTGTTTTATTAGCTTTTGTTTGTGTTTTCCTTAATAAATTATTTTTCTCTTCATGTTTTTCATTCTTTTCTTGTTTTTCACTCAGCAGTTTAGTTCAATGTGTGTGTGTGTGTGTGTATGAGTGTGAGTGAGTGAGTAAGTGAGTGAATTGTGAAAACAAAAACTTTTAATTGAGGTCATCACATGCATGCAATGCAATTGCAATTGCAATGCAAAGCAAAGCAAAGCAAAGCAAAGCAAAATAAAACAATTCGATGGCAATGTAAGGCAATTGCACTTTGTGTATGCATTTGTATGTGTGTATGTGTCAGCTTGTATGCGTATAAGTGTTTTTGTTATTATTTTTGCTGTCACTGCACTCTACAGCAATAATGACGATATAAATAATCTTGTTGTTGTTGTTGTTATTATTATTATTGTTATTATTATTGATCATAATGATCATAATGACGATGATGATGATGACGGTAATCACATACATACTCTCGCCATACTTTACTTTGGTGTAAACGTGCGTGTGCACATTAAGGCAAGTCTATATAATAGATGACAATTTATTATTGCTGTTGCTGTTGTTGTTGTTGTTGTTGTTTTCTTTTTATACGATAATAGTGTTGAGCTTTAATAAACAACTTGCAACAACAACAATAAGACAATAACTACAGTAACAACAACTGCAATAATAAACGGCGAAAGCACCAGCCAATTTATAAAACAAAAGGAAATCAACAATACGAAACGAACAGAAGAGTAGAGAAAAACAAAATTAAGTGAAACCAACAACAAATTCACAAAAAAACAAAACAAAAAAAAAAAGCAAGGATGGAAAGTTGAAATCTCTACAAATGAAGAAAGCATGTCTGTAAAGGGCAATCTATGCATAATGGCTATGCCACTACAGCCTCTTGTAAACTGAAAGTGTTTTTTTTTAATGAAAATAAACACACTTTTTCAATGGAAATTTATCTTCCAAAACAGTTTGCTTTACGGTCTGGTAACCCTTGGAACCAGAGATATAGCCGACGAGGCTAATTTTTTCTTCAAATTAGCAAAAAAAAGGAAGTTCTCTGTATAAATCGTGAAAAATTCAATAAAATTTGAAAAGGTGCAGTTTTCAGATCTAGTGGGCTGGATAGCTATTGGATCAAGAAATCCAAAACAGTTTTCGTTGCGGTCTGGTAACCCTTAGGACCGGAAACATAGCCGAAAAAGCTAATTTTCTTTTGCAAATGAGCAAAAAAAGTGCTCTGCATAAATCTAAATCGGGCTAAATCGGACAAAAAAAATTGACTTGCAGGAGACTTAGTCTCGGACCTAGTTGGCTGGATAGACATGGTGTCAAGGATTCCAAAACTGGTTTCCTTAGGATCAGGCTTTACTTGGGACCGGAGATATAACTTGTCCAATTTGGAAAAAAAAATAAAATTGTGTTCATTTAACTTGAAAATTTTAATAATTCTCATTGAGTTAATATGCATTTATATACATATATTCTTTCTGTTTTCCATTGTTTTCCATAGTGTAGTTTTGTTATTGTAATTTTTTTACCTGCTGTGTTATTGTTTGCTTTTCGTGTTGTCTTTCAAATATAAACACTCATTCGGTCATTTCACAACAACGTTTAAGTCCAGGTATTTAAAATTTTAAAAACTATATTAAAAGACAAAATTTTAACCCCCCTGTTTAACATTTAATGGCATATCAACTTTAATTGAAATTTTTGTTTTGTATTGTCGCTGTAAAAGTGCGAAGTGCGTAAAATAATACTTGAATACTGGGTTGTCCATCCCTGGCCAAAAATCAAATACCAGTGCAAATATAAGAAGAAGAAATTACAAGAGAGTAAAAGATAAAAAAGGCAAATATTTTTTTTTTTTTTTTTTTTTTTTGGTGAATTTTTCTTTCTTTCTTTGTGTTTTCATTTCATTTTTGTGACAGTGTTGTAGTCGCTCGCTATAAATATCATATTTTTTAAGCAAATGGGCATTACTGATGGCGCCTGTTAGCCAGACATTTGCCTTTTTGGTTTTTTTGGTGTTGCATTTTTTATTTTTTCGTATTTCTTTCACCTAAGGAAACTTAACAAACAATATATCTTTAACAAAAAGGTCTCATTTAAAGAAAAATTTCTAGAAAGTATTTAACAAAAATCAGTTTTGCCACTTAGAAGTGAAGCTACTCACTCCATTGTGTTCCTTTTTTGTGTTTTAGGAGTATACCTCCAACAGGGATTTCCATTTAAACACATGTTCTAGAGACGACATGGTTTTCGAATTCGAAAGAATATTTGCCAGACTCTATGGTATTGACCTTAAGTTTGAATTCACTTCGAGGTCTGCTTTAATATTTACAGTTTTTCCTTATTTTAAACAAATAAAACAAAAGTTTTTGTTTTTTAATCACAAAAAAACAATATTTTTCTCTTGTATTGAATTCAGTAACAATAAAGGGATTTTTTTTAAATTCTTGATAACTTATGGTAGCGTAATCTGATCAGTTTATGAAACGTAACGCCAACGTACGTTCGCTTATAGCATACGAAAATAAGGCGAAGGCTTTCCGAAATTCTATTACGGTTGGATAATCGTTCTCAATATCTTTTACATGCTAGAAGCGAACATACGTGCCGTTACATTACATCTTGGCAATTGCAACCCCTTAGTCGAGACTACAACCTAGCTTCTTACACCATCAGTTTTTTGAAAAAAACTCGGTGAGGAAACAAAATTGACATGAAAAGTTTCACAAAAAATCTCTCGTTAGAAGTCGACTTTAAACTATAGGCCCCCGTCACTCAAGGATAAAATTAATACACAGAACATGGGTGTACTGTGAGAAGCTAGGTCGTTATTCTAGCTAAATGGTTGTAATCGAAAATTAAGTAAGTAGGCCACTTACAGTGTATTTATTGGTCTGGGGGTCTACAAGCTAGCTTCTTACATCATCGGCTTCTTGCAAAAACTCTGAGAAGAAACAAAATTGCCATGAAAAGTTTCGCAATAAAATCTCTCGTTAGAAGTCGACTTTAAACCGTTGATCCCCAACACTCATGGATAAAATTAATACACAGGACATGGATGTACTGTGAGAAGCTCGGTCGTTATCCTAGCTAAATGGTTGTAACCGCAAATTAAGTAAGTAAGTGTATTTATTGGTCTGGGGGTCTACAAGCTAGGTTGTTATCCTAGCTAAATTGCTGTAAACAAACCTAGTTTCTTACATCACCTGCTTCGTGCAAAAACTCTGAGAATCAAAAAAATTGCCTTGGAAAGTTTCTCAAAAAATCTGTCGTCCGAAGTCGACTTTAAACTGTAGGTTTCAACACACACATGGATAAAATTAACATACACAACACGGGTGGTGTGGTATGGTCCTGACCAAATGATGGTTGTAACTACAAATAAAATACGTAAGTACTCAAGCCACTGACAGTGTATTGTTGGTCTGTCGATGCTTATGTTACTTTATGAATCTTCTTGTGCAGGAAAACGAATGCAAACACCGATCAATACCGTACTATAGAGAGTTCATTGTTCTCACCCTTAAGGTTTGTGTTGTATCGGGAATATTTTGAATATTTCGTTTATGTTTGCCTAAAAAAAAAAAAATTCCCAAATCGAATTGAAGCATAAAATTTTTACATAAAAATTTAAACTTTAAACAATAAAAAGAGAGAACAAAACAATTTAACGGCTTTAACATGCTTTAATTTGACCATCATTTTATGTTTTAACTTTAAAATCCACTGTGAAACATTGCTTTAATAACAGTTCTTTAAAGGAATGTTATCATTACCATTTCCACCAGCATATTTTTTGTTTTTTCATTTCATTTTCAATTAATTAAACATTGAAATTCTATCGTATTTATTTTAATATCACGTAATGAAATCCCATATCATGTTTTCATAATAAATTGAAAATAAAAAAATAAAAAAAAAATAAAAAAATAAAATAAAAGCAAATAACAATTCTTCTTCACAGTAAAACCAATTAATTTTCTAATAATAAGTATAAAAATATGAACGTTTGCTATGATAAGGGCGGCCGATAGAGAGAGAGAGGAAGTGTGGGGGTGAGGGTGTTGTGGTGTTTATTGACCATTTCTTGTTTATTTCTCGAAATAAAAGCCAGTTTGTTTGCTTCAGTTCAGTTCAATTCCATTATCAATAATTTATTTTTCTTGTTGTTGTTGTTGTTGTTGTTCTTTTTAATCGATTGCATTAAATATACAATGGAAATTGATTATATTGTTTTCAATAAAAATAAAAAAAATAAAAAAATAAAAAATAACAATCAATACGATACGACGACCACAACCATCCCATCATCCATATGTTTAAAGTGTGTATGTGTCTACATCAAAAGTTTATCAACAATATGTCTTGAATTGTTTATGAAATTCTTGTTTTTTTTTTGTCTTTCTTTCTTCTTAAATTATTTAAAAAAAAAGTATTGTTTATGGATTTAAATTCATTTGAAAAATATTAATTTAAAGAATATTTGTATACAAATCGATATTGTGTGCTTCAAACACTAATGATATGCCAGTAGTGACAGTGACAGTGAGACGAGATATGAATGTGAGTCTAAATTGGATACAAAAATATTTGAATTAAAAAAAATCTGTTCAAACAAGGCGAATAAAATCTTAACGAGGAACAATTTTAATTTTTTTTTACTTATTTCTCGTAGGAACACAGGACATTAACAATACTTTTGTCATATTTTACGCTTTCCATTACCTTAAGTCGACAATCGTCATAGTTTTTAGTAGCCAGTGTGTTGGCTTATCAGACACGAATTCTTCGTTCAAACCCCAGGCTTAAACATATGGAACAAACCAAAAATCAAAAAAAAAAAAAAAATTGGGAAACTTCCCCATCAGCAGTCTACTGCATAAAATTTCTGAAAATTAAAAAAAATTCTCATGAAAAATTTCTCAAAAAATCTGTCGTTTGGAATCGTCTTCTAAATACAGGTTCCGCCACTTCCTGGATAAAAATTAACACACACAACATGGGTGGTGTAAGAAGAAGGGTTGTAATAACCAATTAAGTAGTTACCTTAAAAGTCTTCTTGAAGTGTACTCCTGTACGTAGTCTTAGGACAACATAGGCGGACATTGCCTTGCAAATTCCGTTTCTCAAGCAGTCGCCTTCTAAGCTTATGACCTCTAAACATCAATTTTTCTCTTTTTAACTGTCTTACCGTTGCCTATCTATTCCTAATATGATTTGTGTTGAAATCAGTTGGAAAACTGCTTCGCAACTTCAATATATTTGGAGTATTGGACGCATACCCACTGCATCCCGGACAATTTGGTCAGTAAAGGGCGTGTAGATTTGCGGAGAAAACTCTTGTAGCTATGATGGAATTCCTTAGATGATAAGGAGGTTGCAATATGCGCTTTCGCAATTTAGATAAAACTCTCCACGAGATTACGTCAACTTAGGCGAATTGGATCACTGTTTAAACAGTCCGGGCATACTTAACCCTTTTGTCATCAGAACCGGACTTAGCCGGCATACACTAAACGTCCCGTGTGTACTAGCGCCGGATTTAGCCGGCATAATTGGTAATTGTTCTCATTGCCTTTCCTTTACGTTACGTTTTAACGTAAGGAATAAGGAATTTGCTAAAAGATTGAGAAGGAAGATGAATGGAGTAGTTTGGAAGCTTTATACTCTTTTAAAAGAAGAACAGACCATCATGTAGTATATGAATAACTCGAAATTAATGGGAGTTTTTGCTAGAAGAACTAAATATTCGGAATCAAAGGAGAATTTGCCAAGTGAAAGTAAGGAAGGCGACAACATTCCCAGAAGAAAAGCTTTGAAATTTCTTATGAGTCAAGATATTTTCTGTGGAGTGGGAATAAGAGTTTGGAGAGATATAAACAACGAAGGGTAAAATAGAGAGAGAGTGAGGGAGAGAGGGAAAATCTTCTCAGGAAAAACTCACCAAAGCAAGCTGAAAATAATAACTGCCTACTAACTGAGCATTGTAGAACCAAAGAACATTTGGTTGGAATGGGAGTCGCTTTAAGCTCAATGTGTAGATTCTGTGTTAAGTAAAACGAGTCACAAGAAAACATACTTGCAACCTATGCCCATATTTTGATAACAGTATCGAAGGAAACATTCGATTCAAATACCGGGCAGAGTATTATACTTGCTGACTGAATGGTTGCGGTAGACATTAGTAATGCTACACAGTAAATAAATACTAATGAAAGGATATGTTTTGTTTTGCTCTTTGATAAGGAAAATTTCTTCTCATTCGTTTAAATATCTGAGGCTGAATGAAATTCATTGCAAATAAAAAAGCCTTTTTTTCCTCTAATAACTTTTATTTCTTTTTTTTTTTTTTGCTGTCAGCAACTGTTGCAGGCTGTTGTTTGTTTGTTGGCTGATTGCTGTTTCCCCTGTTGATGCTATTGTAGTTGTTGTTTATTCCATACAATGATGATGATAATAATTTTGTTGTTGCCTTTAACACAGTTGCAGCGTCAAATGTTATTGCACCCAACAATTAAAAGAAAACAAGAAACATTTTTTTTTTAAATCAAATGAAACAACAAAATTTACAACAATAACATGTTATTTCTTTAATATTGTTTTGTTGTTGTTGCGTTTAATAAAATTTATTTTATGCGTTTTAAAATTAAATACAAACACACACACACACACACATTATTATTATTGCACGAAAAATTCACTTTTTTTTTGTAATTTTACGAAATTCATTTCCACTTGTTTGTTGTATTTTAAATTTAATACAACACAACATCCTCTTTTACCAATAACAACCTTTACTGTGTTTAAATTTAATGTTGTTTGGTGGTAGCACTCTGATTTTCTGATTTTTTTTTCCGCAATGAATTTTTTTTACTTAACTTTTGGCGGATCTACGCCATAATGATTTTAACAAATAAAACAACAAATATTTGTTAATAATTATAAACGAAATAAAATTAAAAACGCGCTTTATTTTTAATAAAAATTCGAAAGTAATCAATTGGGAAATATTTTTTAAGGAACAAGTATTGTCAAGAACACGCGATTGTTTTACAGAGAAATTCAATATCGATTGTTGTAAGAGATATTAAAGGCTTTCAAAAATAATACAGTGGTGTATGTAATAATAGCAACTCCCCCGTAGAAATATTTTTATTTTATTGTTTCAATATTTGGTCGTAGTTCTCTATCATTTTTATAAGCTCCTGGTGGCATAGCCAAGCTCATATATATTATTAGTTTGAAAAATACTTCCCGGGTGGCTGGTAGAATATCAAACTTTCTGTATTTGGTTGTACATTTTCCCGATACAATGATTTTATAGTTCAAGGGTTATCAAGTTGTCTTAAAGGAATTTCGTCCTAGGCTAAGGGAAGTGTAATGCTCTGCAGAATATTCAAACGATAAACAGAATATTCAGATTTCTGAAATGAGACAATTGGATCTATGCCAGATGAACAGAAGCATGTCTTAATCATTAACGAACTGCCGTGCCACCGACTTTAAATACCTTTTTTATCCTAATCCAAGGGAATTGATCTTCTTTTCGTAAGACTGTTGCATGTCGTTTAAAAAACACGTAGTCTAGTGGGTAGTGCATCGGCTTACCATGCTGCTAGCCTGTGACTCAAACTGTAGCTCAGACAAAAACCAAATATAAAAAAAAACTATTTTTTGGCTACTTCCTCTCAGTAGTTTTGTGGCTAAAACTCAGAGGGTAAACAAAACTATCATGAAAATTTTCTCCCGTTCTCATGCATAAAATTAAAACGCACATGACATGGATGGCGTTAGAAGGTATGTAGGTTGCTAGCCAGACTAAATGGTTGTAATGACCATTTTCATGTATTACGATGCAAGTAATTTTGTGTACTTATGGTCATGATATTTACATTTGTAGCCCACTTTCGTTTCGCCTGATCATAGCTCATAGCACCTGTTATTACGCTGTCGATATCTATCCAATCCTTGCCAAGATTTTCGACGTTATCTTTCCATAAGTCCAGGTACTTTAAGTCTCTTTCTTTTTATTGTGTGACTTGAAATAATAATCATATAAATTTTGCAATTGAAAATTAAACTTCCGCTGCAGCAATTATTCTTAAAGTTTTGCTTTCCAAATTGAATTCTTATTTTTCACTTGCATTCTATGGGATTTACTATTGAATTCCTTATAAAGCTTGATTTTTTATGTTTGGTGTTTCAGTGTAAATTTTTTTTAATTATAAAATTCGTGACATGTGACAATGCTAAAAAATGCTCTGAAAGACTTGGCCATATCACCATCAATAGACTAAGAAACGAGCAACGCTTGCAAATTTTTAAATTATATTTTCAAAAGTCGTGCTTTGTAAGAGAAATAGTGGGAATTGTGAATTTGTGAGGTTATGTGGTGTAATTGCACTCTAAGAAAGCCACTCTTTGGTTAGGTTTGCCGAACGGCAAATATTATACGACCATCATACTTTTTGAATAACAATGCATATCGCAACCTTACTGTCTGTGGAGTCAAAGTACCGACCGTGCAATGATTTTTAACTTTTTTTCTTTTCTTCAAAATTAAAAGGTTTTAACGTAGTTGACATGTAGTTTCACATAACAATAGCCGCACTATATACATTGATACATAATTGGTCATTACATCCCTTCAATTAGGATTACAACCTACCTTCTCACACTATGGACGTATTTAGAGAAGAATTTGTTTAGCAAAATATCCCATATTTTGGGATATTAAACATCAATATCATGCTATTTGACCTCATAAAATTATTATTTGTGGGGGATACGTGTACACGGACAATCTGGCCACAATGCCAAACTTGCCTTATTATTTTATTGATGCAGCATTTTATTATTTTACTCAGCTTTGCAAATTGTTTGTGTTTTTTTCCTTATAATTTTCAATAATTTTGCGACTAAACAAATCAACTTTTTAAAATCATGTTTTTGCAGTACCTAGTATTAATTTAAATATGAATTTTAATAAAATACTCAATTCATTATTATTTTAAAACTAATAAATATTTTTTCTTTTCTTTTTTTTTCAGGTAAAATACGAAATTGATTAAAAATTTTTATTAAAAAAAAAAAAAAAAAAAATGTTGGTAAGAATAAAATTCAGAATTTGATTTTCTTTTTCAAAAAATTTACTAGTGGGTCTTGAAGTTCGATCAGTGCTTTCTTTTATTGGGACTATAAAGTTTCTCGACGACTATAGATATGATACAGCACCATCAGATAAGCATATTTTTAGATTATTTACCCTAACTTGTCTTCATTCAACAACGTTTATTGAACGATGTATGATGACTACACTCAAAGAGAGCTTACCAATTTAATAAAAACAAAATCAAATCGACTGTGAATATATTATGAAACTCGTGTATTAACACATTTCTCAAGTTTTCATTAAAAAAATATGTAATTAAGCCTCCAATAGGGCATTGGTACAGCTTTAGCAATGTCATAAACCATAAAGTGTTATCCTTACTTTTTTTTTATACAAAACCGCAAACTGACCAATCATCAATATCATCGCACACACCTCTTCGCATTGGAAAATTAGCCACTGTATGACTCAAGGCTGTCTTAAGTAAATTAATCGTTCGTGGTAAACCGTACTTTCATAAACTGTCTGCAATTGAAAGTGGTTTGTGCCTTGGTCCATTTGACTTGAGTCCTTAGTTCAAACCCCAGCTCAAACATCTCAAACAAAATGAGATGTCTTAAGTAAATCAATTGTTCGTGGTAAACCATACTTTCATAAACTGTCTGCAATTGAATGTGGTTTGTGCCTTGGTTCATTTGACTTGAGTCCGTAGTTCAAACCCCAGTTCAAACATCTCAAACAAAATGAGATGTCTTAAGTAAATCAATCGTTCGTGGTAAACCATACTTTCACAAACTGTCTGCAATTGAATGTGGTTTGTGCCTTGGTTCATTTGACTTGAGTCCGTAGTTCAAACCCCAGTTCAAACATCTCAAACAAAATGAAATATAAAAAAATATTCCTTTCGGCGACTTTCTCTCAGCAGTCTTTTGGCAAAAACTCTGACAGTAGATAAAACTGTCAAGAAAAGTTTTTTTTTTTTAAATTTGTCGTAAGGCGTTGACTTTAAACTGTAGATTCGCTTCCTTCACTTATGGATAAAATTAAAACACACATCACGTGTGTGACCATAGAAGGTAGGTTGTTATCCTTACTAATGTGTTGTAACGACCATTTTCATTTACCTTTTAGGCATGCGGTATGAGATACTAGGTCGTAATCATGACAAAAGGGGGTTGTAATGACCAATTACGTAAGTAAATCTACAATTTGTAGTCTAGTGGATCTAAATCAGGACATCCAGGGTTCCAATTAATGCTGGTAAATTATTTTGAAGCTACATTTGGGTTGTTTTAGCTCTATGATCTGTTCTAGAATCCACAAACTCGTAATGTGGCAGTTTTCAAAATGATTTCTTGGTAAACGTTGTCCTATGTTTTGATCTCTTGGTCGCAGAAATGCAAGTCAATACCTTTGTCGTAAGGGATACCGTACTAGATCATGACAGGAACTGAATAATAACCTTTTTAACCTAAAAAAGCAATTCATATGCTTCCATAGACGACAGTGCATATGCCCACCTTAACATATTCCTTGTTAAACTTACCTGCATGCTGTTAGGCTCTCTTTCACTGGCCATATCTTTGGTCTGAAAATGTTAGCGAGAATTTGAAACTGTTTTCATTTAAAATTAATTTCTTTCAACTCCTGTTGCAAATGTTGCTTAACTTTCATTTAACGTCGGTGTCTTGATTGTTAAGTGTTCTGTACTGTACACCCCATTCCAATCACAAAATAAAAATATGTTTTTGAATATGATCATTCATATGTACATACATATGTTATCATATGAAAATTAAACTTGTACTTGATTTTCTTTTATTAAATCAATTTATTTTTCACACGATCCGCACGATAAATGGCGTTTAGTTTAGTTTTAGTTTGCAACAAGTTTGTCTGTCTGTCTGTCTGTGTTTATTAAATAAATTAAAGATTCAACATATTGTTATTAAATTTAAATTTAAAATAATATTTATCTGTTCTTGTTTGTTTATTCACTCACTCACTCACTCACTCGCTCAGTCATTCAGTCACTCAGTCAGTGTTTCTTTCAATCAGCAACAATTCAATCCAATCATATAAAATCCAGTATTTTTTTTCCCCCATTAATCCTCCTATTCCTCCGTATCAAATGAACCAATAATCCTACTGAGTGTAAGCAAGAGGAGCGAGAGAGAGAGAGAGAGAGAGAGAGAGAGAGAGAGGGAGAGAGAGAGAGAGAGAGGGACACTCTCAATAGAAATGTGTTCGTTCGTTCGTTAGCAAAATATGTATGATTTTCATTTCATATTCAATTATTTTTTTTTATTAAATGCAATTGAATTAAATATTGTTGTTGTTATTTGAAATGTATGCTTGCTTTGTTGTAGTGGCAATAGTGATAATAGTTTTTCAAATAATAATTCAGATATTGTCACACTCACGATATGAAAGACAAGAAAAAATGAAATGAAAAATGAAAAATGAAAAATATGGTAAGACATTGAAATGATTTTTGTTGCATTAGTTTATCCTAAGTTTGCTAATTTGTATTCTACTGTATTTATGTTTGTGCAACGTACGAAGAAAAGTCATTTTTTTGTCTTTTTTTGTAATATTTTCAATGCGAACAAGCAAATATTAAATGTTGTTGCCCCAAAAAATAAACTTTTCGAAATAAATTGAAAACTAATGAGAATTTAATGTATTTTTAAAACTTATTTTGGTAAAACATACATACATATGTATGTATATAGGTGACCAACTTAGAATTTTTAAAAAATCAAAAATAAATCACTAAAGAAGGGTAAGGGACTTTGTATGCCTTTACAATTATTTTCTATAGAACTTTGACTAGATGAAGATATGTGTGTGAAGATAAATTCGAATTTGAAAATCCAAGACGCAATCCACAAATTTTAGCAGCGCCACATTTAGCGTTAACAGAGCAAAATTTTCCCTTAACAGAGCAAAATTTGCCCTTAACAGAGCACTGTTAGAGGTTTAGCAGTAGCAGAGGTTTTGCTTAGGAGCTAATTTTAGGGCATATACTAGGTCTAGGAGTACCATATCATACTCGAAGGATGACTCCAAAGCCTTTTTATATAATCAACGAAATAGTTCCACATAAAGTCATATGGTATTGTGAAAATTGGCTTTGAAACTATCAATTTTTTATTGAAAATTCTCTAGAAGATCAGTGGCCATTTTGGAAGATATAAGAAATAGTACACCATACAGAATATATGTACATGATAGTCCAGAGTGTCCTCTTTCCAACGGTGGTAGTGGGATAGCTGAAATAATTCCGTCCTCCATCCCCACCAACCGTCCTTTTCATTTCAACATTATTGTTTACAAATAATAATGATCATAATGAGAATTAAACTTCATGTCAATAGTCTTATTTTCACTCTTAAACAGTTAACATTGCTCTGTTAAGGGTAAATTTTGGTCTGTTAAGAGCAAATTTTGCTCTGTTAATGCCAAATGTGGCGTTGCTAAAATTTATGGATTGCGTCTTGGATTTTCAAATTCGAATTTAACTTCACACACATGATGAAAATATTGTATCGAAGTGAATTTAACAATTATTTCTAATAAATCCCTTACGGAATATTCAGAGATTACTTCACCGACCCCATTTATAAAGTACAATTACCATGGCTAAGTAGGTTGATAGGATAGGATTTAACGTATTGTTTTTAAGCCGTCAAGTAGCTTTGTTGTACGACGCTCACCATTAAGTGATCGAAAAACGTACTTTCTGTATCTTGTACAAACTTACTTTAACTTCTGCCAGTTCACTTCTCACAGACGATTGATGCCTGGTATAATGTCATCTCTAAAATATTAAGATCTTTAACTTACGAAGGCGGCTGACAATAATATGAAAAATGTTCTCTATCTTTTCGATTTCCTTATCACCACATGCTCGGCCTGCATTTATCATTTTGATTGCCATTGCTAAGTGAAGCTACGCGTAGTATTCTTCTTCTTGGTATTATTAACAGTTTTTCTGTTACTCAAAGAATTACTGGTTAGAAGTTTGGTGCAAGTGGACAACACTAATTAAAAGAGATCACAATCGCGTTGCAAGCCATTTATAATTTCTTGGGCCTTACTACTTTACCAACTTATCCAGCCTAAAGAAATCTTGTTGTATCACACTTTTCGAGGATTTAATATTTGTTGTGGAACAATTTTGATTTATTGGAATCGACCTAAGATTTCGGGAAACTTTCGTGGCTTTAAATCGAATGATTTGTAAAACTCATTGCAGCCATGCATGCATGGTAAAACAGGGGAAAAATGCCTTATTTATAGGACTTCGATAGACTTAAGATTTATCCGCCATTTTAAAAGATAGTTTGACGACATGAAATTGTATGATCTCGTGTGAGACAACATTGTGAGACAATTTAGCAATAATTCATTTGTTTTATAAGCCGTGAAGCAGATGTAGTCGTCCTGCCGAATACCCATTACTTACTCACTTCATTGGTCATTAAGTTAGGATTAAGATCCAGCTTCTTACAGCACCCATGTTGGTTGTGTTAATTTTATTTCCTTAAATTGCCTGACCTACAAATTTTTAAGAAACCTTTCTTGGCAATTTTATTATTTTTTGTTTATCTCCGAGAAAAAAAAAATTTTTTTTCATATTTTGTTTAATTCGAAATGTCTGAGCCACGGTCTCTCGTTTAGTAAGCCATCACACTACCTACTAGACTATGATGACTTATGAAACCCTCATTAATCAAGTAATCAAGTCGTGCCTATTCAGTCTTAAAAATAATCATGATTTTCTTCTGATTGGGATCGTCGTAACGTTAAAATTCTTGCTATAATGTTAATAACGATGTGACGGATGTTACCCGCCACTTTCTCAGTTTAGTTTCCAACTCACTGAAACGCAATGGTTTATCTTTCATGGTATGAAAGGCTCTGTTTTTTTCTTTAGCGAGTATAGTCGCTTCCTCTTTTCCAAACACTCCTTAATGACTAATAATGGCAGGTAATGAGGTTAAACGCATATTAACATTCCGGGATAGTCTTCTTCTATTATCATAAAACATCCTCCTGAACATAAACAATTACATACTGCGGGCGAAGCCTTTTCAAAAGTTCTCCTTACAGTGGCGTCCAAAAATATTCACAATTTTGATTGATTAAGAGTTTGAATTATTCTCATGTCATTTTGAGTAGAATTTAACTCACTCTAGTGTAAATTACTATTTAGGATCTAATTAAAGCGAATAATTTTTTAAATAAAAAAAAAAAAAAAAAATTCATATGAGCTTTCGCTTTCCCTATCTCACACAAATTAAATTACAATCTATTCATATGTGAATTAGAATGTTCGCATTTGTTTAATAATAATTAAACAGTTATAATTGAGGAATAGAAAACAAAAGCAATTATAACAACACAGCCCAGCCAGCCATTTCTGATAAAAACGCTCCAACGCTGACAGTTCAATGTATTCTCGTGATCACATTTACTCTGGAAAGTATGTGGGGATGCATTATTGTTCCTTTCATTAGTCTTTAGAATAATTTTAAAATAACCCGGTCGGTATATGTAAAACAGGCACATTTAAATGCACACAGAAAAAGCTGTATGTGAACCAGAGTCGTCTAACACACACTATAGCTGTGTGACTGACAATAAATTGATAACAAAGAACAAAACGATGAAATACAAAAATTCTCTACGACTTTCTGCGGAGTCTATGAATATGATGAGTATGAGAGTTTCAGGCATCATCATCAGCAGCAGCATATTGCTGTTGTTGCTGCATCCCAATGTAAAATAGATCAACAAAAAAACATCAGACATTATCACCATCACCATCCACCAGGTCCAACAAACTGCTGGCCTAACAACGAAATCAGCTAAACTAGCTAGTCCAATAGACAGCCAGCAGTCAATCTCTATCTTAATCGCACACATGGTACAGTGTATGGTCATAGAAATGGAAACGATTGAGAGAAAATGGGAAATTAGAAAAAAAAAAGTTTATCAGTCAGTCAGTCAATCTATTTATTAATTACACTAGAGCATGATGTATTGTGTGTCTATATATGTATGGACGTTTTCCATTCCTTTCCTTTCCTTATTACTGCGTCCTTTACTGTTACAATTCATTTTCTGACCGTTGCGGAAAAACAAAAGCGCGTAGACTCCTCGCGTGTTGTGTTGTGTTGCCTTGCGTTGCGTTGTGTTGTATTGTGTGATTGGGCTATTTGACTTAATTTTCTTTGTTGTTTGTTTAAAGAAAAAATTTTCTTTTTTCTAAAATTGTGGAAATATTTTGTATTTTTATAAATTTAACACCATCGTCGTCATTGTATATTGCAATACGGAATCTTGTAAAAATATTTAAAAAAAAAAAAAAAAGAAAAAAAGCATGCTCTAGTGTATTTAAAGAACAACAAAAAAAAAGTCTTATGTACATATATAAAGACATATGTATATATATATAAGAAGAAGCAGAAGAAATGAAAGGCATTACAAATAAAATTTATTTTTCCTGCTTCTTCTTGAGGCTCTTTTCTTTTTCTGTGTTTGGCCCGGCAGCGGCAAATTGTTAATTTATTTTAAAGAAGAGACATTTACGAGAATTCTGCACCTTTATGTACCATAAAGTATAACAAAGCATGGCATGGCATACGCCGTTCCATTCATTTCAGTTCCTTGTTAAGCGCTTTACATATGTACAATAAGCAATAGGCCTGTCGCCTAGTATGCGACACTCTTAAAAAAATGTTTTCATAAAATAATTTTCATTACACCCGAGCACTTTATTCGAAAAGTTCACCTAACAAAACCACACGTTTTAGTTTCGAAATAAATTGTTGTTGTTGTCGATTTTTTTCCTTTTTTTTTTTTAACAGTACATATAACGAAATATTTGTGAAATTGTGGAACAAATTATTGAAATTTGTTTGAAAATGCTTTTTCAGAATATTCTAAGAAATGTTTATAAAATAGCCAAAAGTTATGATAAAGGTTGGAAGGCTTTTGTTTAAATTTTTTTTCTTTCTTTCTTTTCAATAAATTTTGTTTTGAAAAATATTCTCTCTCATATTATTTTACAGAGTGTGATTGCGGTTGCTTGGATTCATACAATTCATCATCATCGTCATCAGCAATAGTTACAGCAGGTCATTTTACTGGCAACAATCATAATAAAAATAACAACGAGTCTTCGTCTTCGGCAATTGGTGTCGGTGGCAACACTGTTGGAGGAGCTGGCAACGATATTAGTGTTGGTGGTGGTGTCATAAGCAGCAACAGCACAAACGTGGCGTCCTCAGCGGCCATTGTTGCAAATAACAGCATCAAAACGGCTCATACGAAAGTTGCCACATCTGGGGGGCACGCTAATACGCAGCCCCCCAGTAAACGTTCCAGTAGCGGCGCCGATGGCGATTATCAATTAGTTCAACATGAGGTTCTTTATTCCCTATCAGCTGAATACGAGGTAAGCATTTCACAATTTCACAATTTCACACACGAAACAACATACTCACCTAACTAACTATGTATGTATGTGTGTGTTATTTTTCTTTTTCTTAGGTTTTGGAATTTTTGGGACGTGGTACATTCGGTCAAGTTGTAAAATGTTGGAAACGTGGCACATCAGAAATTGTTGCTATAAAAATTTTAAAAAATCATCCCTCATATGCACGGCAGGGTCAAATTGAAGTATCGATATTGTCGCGTTTAAGCCAAGAAAATGCCGATGAATTTAATTTTGTGCGCGCATTTGAGTGTTTTCAACACAAAAATCACACGTGTTTGGTATTCGAGATGCTCGAACAAAACTTATACGATTTTTTGAAACAAAACAAATTTTCGCCATTGCCTCTCAAGTACATAAGACCAATATTAGAACAGGTAAACACTCTATCTGGTTAACTCCAATCAAAATTTTTCTTAAAACACAATTTTTTATTGTTGCAGGTTTTAACGGCATTATTAAAACTTAAACAATTGGGTTTAATACACGCTGACTTAAAGCCAGAAAACATTATGTTGGTCGATCCCGTAAGACAACCATACAGGTATGTTGCCAAATACAATAACTTCATATGCTATACAATACCAGTGTATGTATATGTACATAGATTTAATTTAAAAATTTTATCTCTTTTTTTTTAAAGAGTAAAAGTGATTGATTTTGGTAGTGCATCACATGTCAGTAAGACTGTATGCAATACATATTTACAATCACGTTACTATCGGGCACCAGAAATCATATTGGGTTTACCGTTTTGTGAAGCAATCGATATGTGGTCATTAGGCTGTGTTGTGGCAGAACTATTTTTGGGTTGGCCACTGTATCCTGGTTCATCAGAATTTGATCAAATTAGGTATGTTTCTTTCATACACGTTTGAATAATTTCTTAATATTGGAAAAATAATTGTTATCCTCTTTAAAATTGCAGATACATATCACAAACTCAAGGTTTACCAACAGAACATGTGCTGAATAGCGCTTCAAAGACATCGAAATTCTTTTATCGTGATACGGATTCAACGTATCCATTTTGGCGTCTAAAGACCATTGAAGAACATGAGGCTGAAACGAATACTAAAAGCAAAGAGGCACGTAAATACATATTCAATTGCTTGGATGATATTGGCCAAGTAAATGTGCCCACAGATCTTGAGGGTGGCCAATTGTTGGCTGAAAAAACGGATCGTCGTGAATTTATTGATTTGCTTAAACGCATGTTAACCATTGATCAAGAAAGACGTTTAACCCCAGCGGCAGCACTTAATCATTCATTTACACGTCTCACACACTTGGTGGACTACGTGTATTGTAATAATGTTAAGGCTTCTGTACAAATGATGGAAGTTTGTCGCCGCGGAGACTATCATCCGTAAGTTATATAATCATTTAAATAATCATTGTGATCCTAAATATTAATATTCAAAACATTTCTAGAGTACAACCCACATCTACATTGGTTACGAATTTCGTACCCAGCACTACAGAGAATATGACATTTACGATAAACAATCAATTGACAAGTCAAGTACAACGTTTAGTACGCGAACGCCCATTGGCTTATGAAAATCTTTATCAAATCTATGGTGGACGCAATGTAGGACGTCAGTACGCTCAAGGTCGTACAGATACGTTTCAACATCAATTGGTTTCAAATATTTTATGTCCACCATCGTATCAAGCAATGCCCAGTCCCACCAAACATGTTGTTGTTGGCAGTACAATGCAACCACCATTGCAAGTAAGTACCCAATTTCATTATCATTTTAACGATTAAAATATTTTCAATTTTAATTTCATTTTTAAACGCTCGCCTACCACATAGAAAAAATATCTTTAGTTTGTAGCTAAGAATTAATAGAATTATTCATCATACTTCTGTCTGGGAGTGTAAAGAAGTCCTTTTGAAACCTGATTGTGATATTAAATAGATTTCGAGAACTATACTTAATACTTAGTATTATAAGCATAAATTTGTATTAAAAAAAAATTTATTTTAAATTTGTATTATTTTTCTCAGAAACAAATTTCTTTAAGAAAATTAAATTCTTAAAAAGAAATAAAAAACTACAATTAGTTTTAAGTGTCTTTTTTATAAAGATTAAGAATTAATTGCTTATTATTCTACAAATTATTTTTACTATGCGGCGAATGCTCAGTGAATGCCCTGTTTTCATGCAGCGTAGAGACAGGAGATGTTGGAGGGTGGAATATTAAAAATATAAAGATTCCTTGTTCTGTTCTTTATTCTATTCTATTCGTTTCTTTGTTACACTTATTTCAAACAGAGGAAATTTATGCAAGTTAAACTCACTTTCTTTATGATTGGGATTAACAGATTACTGCGTTGATCACTAGCCACCACACATTGTCTAAAGTGCATGTGTTGTTCGTATTTATATTTCCTATTAATTAAGCATAAACAAAGTAAAACAAAAACAAAATGGCTATATAAGCTTGAGGAAGCAATATATCATAAATAGAGCCGACACTTCTCCAACCCTCTAAACTTTATCTCATTCGTTGCTACACAAAGAGAGTAATTAATTAAAAAATCTTAAAAAGAGTAAAGAATTTCTTAGGAATTATGATACAAAATATATACACTACCACAGTTTTTGTCTGCGGTATTAGGAACAAATAAAAAAAATTGTCACAATCAGTTTCACTGCAATGCATTACTATCCTCTATAGTACAAAAAGATCTTTTACCATGAATAAAATATGTATTATCCATAGACGACGTTAATAACCCATATTTATTTATGCTATTTTTTTAGGTGCCACCCCAGCAATATGTTAATGTCCCAGTACCCGTTTCAATGGTTGAACCAACCTCGGGACAACGTATGCTTTTAACAAACCGCGTACAGGCAAGCGGTGTAGCTTGGCCACAAACTGGACGCCAAATGGCTTTGGTACCATCATGGCCTCAACAAGCACCCGCCCATTCACTCATTGTTGATCCTGCACCTTTCTTAAATGTCGAAGAAATCTATCCAAAGCATTTAAATATACCACGTAATGATATTAAAAAGGAATCACCCGTTCACCATTTGGTGTAAGTATTAAAGGATTGTTTCGTTTTATTCTTTTGTTTTTTTTTTTTTTTTTCTTATCAAAACTTTCTATTTGTTTAGTAGCAAAGGCAATTCGTATCGGGTGCCACGTCATGAGAAGAAAGAAAATCAACAGTTGTCACCGGTTAAGAAACGTGTCAAGGAAAGTTCACCACCTCATCAGCATCGTTATAATCGCACATCACACGTATCACCAAAGTGCTATTGTGCTCAACACAATGGCTATAACGGGCAAAATGGAGGTGCCATTGTTAGTTCTGCTTCATCTAGTAGCAAATGCTATTGTGGCCACCATAGTGGTTACAATAGCCAGAACGGTGGTGTCAATGGCGGTTCTATTGTTACTTCATCGTCCTCTAACAGTAAGTATCAGTTACATTTTTACATTAACTTGATTTTTTTCTTCATTGCTTTTTTTTTTTTTTTGTAGACATAGCCAATGCCAGTGGTAATCATCATCATAGGGTACGTCCTCTTCGAATCAACAGCATGTTATCAGCAGTAATAAGGATATGACAGCAGCGGTAATCATCATATTGTCAATAATTGTGGTGCTGTTAACGGTTCGACGAATAGTAGCAGCGTCTATCATCATAATTCTTCGTCATCATCCTCTGTGGTCAAACATCATATTTCATCACATCATAACCAAACCAACATGCTCATCAGACGCCACAACAACATCATGGCGCTATTGTTAAACAACAGACAATTACTATCACGATACCCCATCGCCATCGCTGTAATAACAGTTCGGATAGCGAGGATGAGGTAATGATGGCCCAGCATTATCAATAATGTCGCACGATGAAGCAAAGAGCTCATGCCCAATCACAGACAACATCATCGAATGCTGCAACACTCAGCTCTTCTTCGTCATTGTAGTTGTCGCAATAACGGACATCAACATGGTCACACTCGCACCAACAGAATCAAACTCACAACAACGCACCACAGAACACCACAGCATCATCAGCAGCAGCAGCACCACACAAATGCATCATCAGCACAGCAAACTTATGGTAAATAACATTTTTCTTTTTTCCTATAACACCTTTAGTTTTAATAGCAACACCCGTCGAAAAAATGATGATTCGGAAGAAATTAGTAAAAAAAAAATTTTTTAAATCATTCCACTTTGAGAGGGACGGGACTTGTGTTAAAAGTAAAGTTCCTCGATCCACGTGCTCATTTACTTAAAACAAAAGAATGTGCAAATAGATAGTTTTATAGTGTGATGAAACTTTTATGTCTATTTATATCCGTTTAAAGCTTGTGGTTAGCCTGGATCATATGCTGATGTCTTGTTATTTATAGTGATCTGATATATTAGTGTAACTAATATGTTTACAGTTATGTAGGTTAAGCTGATGGTAAAACATCATAACAAAACATAATTGATTCTAGACTTAACTATAGCATTCATGTCTAAGCTCTCTCATATGATTAATAAAGTAAATTTCTTTACGAATTTTCGGATCGACAACAATCCTTATACATTTTAATGCACGCATATAGTATATTTCTATAGCTTTCGTTTTCCTTCTATTTAATCGAATTAAATGCTTTCCAATATTTGCATCTTTTTCTATTAAATGCAAATTGTGGGGGCATTCTCATATGCTTCTATAAAAACAATTTTCATTATTTTACCCTTAAAATTCAAAAACAGCCAACTGGCAACATCCGTCAAAAAATAGTCAACAATAATCACATCAGCAGCAACAACCACCGCAACCCGCGCAACAGCAACAACACATGCAAACGATGATGTTAGTCATACATTCATCGCATCATTCAGAATCACCCAATCTCAACAACAGAGCAACATCAACAACACCAGCAACAACCACACATCAGTTTGCAGCTAGCGGCAACAACAGCACAGCAATTCCCACACAGCTTGCTGACAAAAAATTCAGTTCAAGAATAATTTAAAATCCTCTCCTCCTATTCCACCTCCACTACTATACTCATCTTTACCATTCTCATATAAAATCAAATATAAACTATAAAACAATAAAACAAAATACAAAATCAACAATAATATCGAATAGCAATACTCTCAATACATAGCGTTAGCAATAGTAATTGTCCGATATTTGTGAGAGCATATAGCAAGTGTTAGCGATAGCATAAAACAGCGTTAATACACTTCACAACTACCACCACCATTACCAAAATATAAATAGCAATATGACAAATACAAAAATCATTTTCTTCTGGGCCTCCTCCTCCATACGCTATAAAGACATCATCTACAACACAAACGTCTACAAATAGTAAATAGATAGAGCACGAATAACAATGAAACATGGGTTGGAAGGTGAAGGTTGGAATTTTATTGAATGCCAATGTCGAATTACTAAATAATCAGCAACAGCATCAACATCCATCGAACAACAACATCAGTCATCACAATAACAGCAACAGCAGCACACAACAACAATCAACTAGACAGTCTTTGGTTCTTTACATTCTTCCTCTTCCAATCCAAATCTATTTCCACTTTTCCATACAACACCAACAAACACACAATCATAACAAAATTCCACACACAACACAACAACAAACAACAACAACAAATCATCATCATCATCACAACATTCAACTTCAAATCTATTATATGGCTTTGGTGGTGGTGGTGTTGGCGGTGGTGTTAGTAGTAGCAATCATAATATTGTTGCTTCCTCCTCCTCTTCCTGCTCTGCGGCAACATCTAACATTGTCCCTTCATCATCCCATTCTTCCTCTAATACAAATTTTTCAATATCATCTAATCTGTTTGCCACATCCTCACATAATCATCACATTCAAAACAATTCCTCATCCACTACCAATAATAATCCAACAACCACCACAACATCATCTTCTTCTTCATTATCAGCAAATAATTCATCCAATTCTATAACCCACCATCGTTCAAAACATGTACAACTAGTAATACCATGCGTTACCGTAGGTGACAATGACCATGAAGAGATGCGACGACGCAATCCCAATGGTAGCAGTAACTCTCATACTGTCAGCAATAGTCCTAAACAACAACAGCAACATCATCAACAACCAACAGCTCAGGCATATCCACAGGCAAATGTTAAGTATGAACCTGGTCAGTCACAGAAGAAGCGTATTTTAGCCATGGCACAAAATGAGTGCTACATGCCGTCGTCGCACCCGAGCAGCACTAATAGCAGTTCACAAACATCATCCAGTTTACCACATTTACCCACCAAACAGGAACCAACCGAATTCTATGATTATCCCTCACAACAACAACAACAACAACAACAACAACAGCAGCAGCAACACCAACCAACCAATATTGAAAGCAAGCGTTCATCATGGGCTGCATCATCTGGCTCTGGCAGTCAACAACAGCCACCACCTTTAGTTTTACACAAGCGTGAAGCTCCATCGGTGGCTCTTTCGTCGGCCGGCGGTTATGTTCAACAACCGAGTTCATCGAGTACCTCGGCTAATGTTCATCCCCCTATGGCCCATTCAAAGAGTTCATCATCATCGTCATCGGCAGCTGTAGCAGCTGCTGCCGCTGTGGGTCCACCCTCTTGGGGTGCTCCACAAGTATATCGTCAACCATCGCATACCTCTCAATTGCCACAACAACAACAACAACAACAGTCCTCCGGTATTTCACAAACTCAACACCAGACCAACACTACACCCATGGGTAATTCGCCTTCGTCAGCTGCTGCAGCCGCTGCCATGTTGCAACAGGATATTTATGCCGCTGCAGTACAAAATGATATCTATCGACGTCCTACGGTATTTGTCTCGCAAGCAGCACCAACTTACACCTACAACAGCGCTGTCGTAGCACCACCTCCGGCTCACAATAGTTCAAGTCGTCAGGTAAGTCGTTTCCGTTGTTAGCATAACTTTTAAAGAAGAAGTTTTTTGTTCCTTCAATATAAGTAAGACAGACGTTTGATTAGAGTACTGCTCTATTACCAATATCCTATTAAAATGAATGCTTAGCTTAAAGAAAAAAAAAAAAGAATATGAAGAATATTTGATAATATATACCTACAGGTTATACCATCCCATCCATTGCCTGCGCACATACAATTTCCGACGCAGTACAGCCAATTTGGTCCCCTAAGTCCAGCCCAGGTAGCCGCCAGCAAACATGCACATTACGCACCGACAAATATATGGTATGGGGGCGAATAAACACAGATTTAAACATAACGAGTGAGTCATGGCTACAACATAAAAGCCAATAATTATCGTATTACAAAACATGCAAAATAAAGTTTTTTTGAATTTGAAAATGAAAAGCAAATTTTAAAATAAATTTTCATTTAATTTATAGATCGTTAATGCATGATTGCAATAAGCAGCTAAAAACAAAAAAAATACAACAAGACAACTCAGTTAATCCTGACAATTATACGCATACGACGACTAATAATTATAATCCTAAACAACATAACCACAACAACCACCACAACAATAATAAACGTAATAAAGATAAAAATGACAACAACAACAATAACCGCTGTAATAGCCCAAATGACTTGCAACAATTGATTGAAGATACTGGTTTCTTGGGATTTAGTGGTGGTGGTACGGATGCAGTTGATGGTCTTGACAAACAAACATCAACAATGGCATCTGCCACAGCTGCTACTACTACTGCTACTGCTACAGCCACAAGGGTACAAAATATGCAAAATCTACAATTAACACAATGGTGGTTTCTAATGATGCAGCAGACCATATTTAATTATAATATAACTTTTCAACAGCAGCAACAGCAACAGCAACAACAGTTGGCGAATGATATTTTTTGTAATACGGAGACTAATGTTGCAGCAACTTTAGCAAGGAGCAAATCTATACAGAATTTAAATATTTTTGATTCTATCAATGAAATTAATAACAATTATAATGGATTAGCTTTGAGCAATAATAGTATAAAAACTCTTACTCCTACTTCTACTTCTACTTCAACAACCTTATCATCATCAGTTTTAGCAATAGACCATCAACAAAAACCACAGCTACAACAGCAAACAATTAACAACAATTTAGATTATTTAAGCAATTTGTGTAATTTATATAAAATGTCTACAACAGCAGATCACAATGAAACTTAACAACAGCAACAACAGCAACCAAATGTTAAACGTACACGCATGTAATTGATTTATTTCTAAAAAAATTTTTTTATTTTTTATTTTTTTAATTATATTTTTTATATTGTATTTATTTTTATTTGTTTATAATTTTCAATTTTCTATTATTATTATATTAATTAATTAATTAATTAATTAATTTTTTTAATTAGTAAGTAAGCAAGCAAGCATTGATTATATTGTTTATTATATATAATTTTACTCTCTCATTATATTAAAATTATCTATGAATACTAAAAAAAAAAAATACATATTCAAGCATATAATATGTCTTATACTTATAGAATTCTATGTATATTTCAATATATACACATGCATACATACAATATATATATATATCTATATACATATATAAATAAGCTAGACTTGGATTATTTATATCCCTATACTATCCTCTGCCTTTTTCCTTATTTATTTTTAAGTTTCTTTGAAAAAAACAAAACAAAAATTAAGAATTATTTTTATCTTTTTTTTTATATTATTTTTTATTGCTACAAATCTGTAAATTTTTTTAAATAATTTGTAAATATTTATATTTTATATGCTATCTTATTATCTATATAATGAAGGATTTAAAAAAGAAAAAAAAATGAAAATGAATATTAAATTCGTTTACAAGCGAAGTTCAAACACACACAATAATCAACTTTTGTTCTACTCTACTCTTATATACCATATGTTGTTATATGTCCACAAAAGGAGGGTTTACATCATAATATAATGTTATTTAAATTGCGTTTTGTTTTTTTTTATTAAATCTTTAATTAATTATTTTTTTAAGGTTATGTAATTGAAAGGGATTTCAAAGGAATTTAAAAACGATAATTTTGGTATTAATTAAGCTAATGAATATTTAAACAATGTTAATACGTACTAATACTTGCTAATTCAAACAAATTTTATTGAATAATGTTTTATTAATACAATCTATTCATTGTTTAACGACTTACACTAAACCGTTAACGAAATTTCGAGTTTAAAAATATCAAACGAATTAGTAAGTAAGTAAATTTAGAATAATACAGCAAAATGATTAATAAATACATTAGCTTCGAAGCATTTTAATGTTGGCCTTCTAACCATGAATCATGATGTCATATATTTGCTTAGTTAAAATTCCATTTACTTGCTTAAATTGTTTGCAGATTCTTTGTATCTTATATCCCTTTCAAGTAGTGATAGTTTTTTTTTCTTCTTTTTCTCTTAATATTTACGGCAACTTTTTTTTGAAATACTTTAACAATTAAAATTTAAAAAAAAAAAAGAATTACTAAGTGTTGCTGTGCAAGAAGACAAAATATGATATAATAATGGTTTAATAACAAAACTAATATCAAAAGCCGATATATATGAATATGAAACATTTTTTTTTTAACAATTTCTTTATGAAATCAACAAAGAATTTGTAAAAAACAAAAATTTAACAATTAATTTTAGAATTTAGAGTACCTAAACACAATAAAAACGAAAACTAAATACTAAAACAACTAACAATTAAAAGTTTTACAAACAAATAAGTTACAAACAAAACAAAAATATAATAATAGAAGCAAAGAATAGCTCGTAAATAAATTAAACAAACAGAAAAAAAAAAATAAAATAAATAAATTCAAATAAATCGTTTAGATGTCTAATTACTAAAAAAAAAAACAAACATCTTTTTATATGTATTTTTACAACAACAAAATACCTACTACATTAAGTATACATGCATACCATAACTATAATAAAATAATATTAGAATCCCTTTTGCTCCTCGCGTTTGTTCCTGGTTTTTCAAACACTCTTAGTACACTTAATACCTAAATAATAAAACTGTCGTTTTTTCTTTCCTTCAAAAGTTGCACATTGTACTGAAAATTGTAAATATTACATATACTGCATACTATATATATAAATAAATACCTATAATATTATATATTTATATATAAAAGATAAATACTCTGAGAGATAGAATCAGATATCAAAACCAAATCAAATGATGAAATTTCCTTTTTTTTACAAACACATAAATATTAATTGTATACCAATCAATTAACAAACATATATAAATAATAATAATAGTAAATACATATATATATATATATATATAAAACTAAATGTATATATAAATATATATACACATACATACACTAAATGTAGTTTGTACCTTATGAATGCAAAATTATTATTACATACTAACAAAAAAAAATTTATGAAAACAAAGTAGTTTTAATAAATCCTATTTTTTCATACATGCATACATACATATTAAATAAAATGCAACTACAAAACGATTTTTAAAAATTTATATATAAATATCGTATCTAAATAACAATTGTATTGCAGTTTAACAACTAATTTTTTTAAAGTTTTTTTTTTTTTTTTAACCTTGCAATCTCCACCACCACCA
>QOCX01000138.1:286560-313860 GCA_005959815.1 Sarcophaga bullata | reverse complement strand
ATTGAAGGAGCACAATTAACTTATATACGAAAAAAGTTTATTAATTAAAAGCCGTGTAGAAAAAAGAAACAAAACAAACAAACCAAAAAAAAAATAAATAAATAAATAATAAATTAATTAACTAATCATTAATTAATTATGCATTAAACCGTTATTTATATATAAACTAAACATACTTATTTAATAAAAAAAACACAGAAAAAAAGCAACAAAAATACAACAAAAAATTATGCAATAATCATAAACAAATGATAAACAAAGAAAACCTTAATGCATTTCATTAAATAAAATAAAATAAAAATAAAATATTTAATCCGGTAACAACAATTTTACTATATTAGTAGAAAGAAAAAAGCAAAAACAAAAACAAAAAAAAAAGAAAGAAAACTTTATTAAATTTATTCAAAACAAACTTGATCATAAAAATAGCACAGTATTAGCAAAATAAGGCAATAAAAAAATTTTAAAAAGCTCGTTTAAAATTTGTTAATCATAAAAAAATTCATTTGAAATAATTATTTTCGTTTTTTTTTTTATTAAAAACTAAAAAAAATTATGTTCAAAAAAATTTATTTTAAAATAGTTATTAAAATAGCGAATTAAAGCACTTTTTCATTTTATTTTATTGAAATGCTTTAATTTAATTTTATATAAAGATAAAGGATTACAATTTAGCTCTCACATCACCCATTATTATTATTGTTGTGAAGAGGTGCCATAGTACTGCGATCATAAACTTTATAGGGTATCCATATGATATATTCTACTAGCCTATTACCAGGACTAGTTTTAGTATGCTATTCGGTGTCAAACTATAACAATTCCCTGCCTAGTACATGATATAAAAAAGCATTACATTCTGGGATGCATTAATGCACAATGATTTAGAAAATTGATTCTGATGACTCATTATCATGGCAGCAGAATTTACATGTTGCAATGCATACAATTCTTTAGCCTACGGTACCATATCTAAAGATCTTATAACAACCTCAGCTTATTTACAATAATCTACTGCATGGCTCAGATTATCTCTCAGTAGAGAGACTAACACTAAAAGTGCAGAGGTACAATGTTCTGTAATTTTTGCAATTGGTGATCATGCAGAATTTTGGGTGCCTTCCTTCTTGATTTCTTGAGATCTTATTACTTGCCACAACTGTTGTTCTTATTAGACTATTCTACTTGTTTAGATCGGTATTATTATTACAGTTATTATTATTAAAAGTTTTATTTTTAATTATTATTTTGTATGGAACTATTAAATTTAATTGTAAACGAATCTCCAGTTCTGTATTAATGAAATAGAAGAGCAAAAAAAAAATAATTATTGCTATTTTTATGATCAACTCTGTGTAACAATAGTGACAAAAAATATATAATAAATAAATAAAATAAATACTTACATTTAAAAGAAGAACAACAACAATATTACAATTAAGAAATCTTGAAATATAGAAAAAAAAAAAATAAAATAAAGCAAAACAAAACAAATAAACGATATTAAAATAAAATAATAAAAAAATGAAAAAAAAATTATGAAATAAAATAAACTTTTTATGAAATTCAGTGTCTTTTTAAACACATAAATACAACAAATAAATAAAGAAAAAATTTAAAGATTATATAGATATTAAATATATTATATAGAGAGTAATACAACAACAAAAAACAACAACAACAACAACAACAAATCTATGTAAATTTAAGAATTACAACCCAAAGCAACAACAAAATTTATAATTAAGTATTGATTGAAGCTATTTAATAATGTGCAATAAATACATTAGTTTATTTGTATGTGTATGTGTATTAAAAGAAAAAATAAAATAAAATAAAAATTTAAAACAATTTTTAATGTATTTATAAATAAGTAATATATACAATATATAATAGAATTATTATACATATATATACATATGTATGTAATTATGTAACATTAATAAAGTAATAATTAACTCTATCTCTCTCTCTCTCTCTGTATGTAATTGGATATTAGTATATCACAGATATATTTAGTATATAATAAATATTATTAAAACGACAACAACAAATACAAAAACAAATACAAAGTAACAAAAATTATGTACAATACAACAAACAAACAAAATATTTATGAATTAAAATTAAGTTGAAAACTGATTATTGAGAATACAAACCTTACTTACGTTACGTAGTGTAAAAGAAAAAGAATATTAATAAGACAGGAAGGATATCCATTAATTTTATATGTATGTGTGTGTATAAATAAAAAAATAATTTACTTTAATTGATTAATTAATTAATTAATCCCATTAACTGTTTAATAATTACATAAATTATTATACAAGTATACCCGGTCAGGCTCTATATGTTTAATGATTGATTAACAACATTTTAACCACCCCCCCTTCCCCTATTAACTATTATGGTGTGTAACATATTCTTAAAAAAGAAAAAAAAATAAACAAAAACAAAAACTTTTATTTCTTATACGTATTAAATTTAAATATCTGTGTATGCATTAGTGTGCATGTTTTTTAGCTTTCTGTCCCCTTACTCTCACTCTCTAACTCTCTCACTCGGTCTCCTTAACTGTTTGTTTCAAAAAAAATTTTATTTTTATTTCCGGCCGCATTCATACACCGATGCCTACATATAAGCAAAACAAAGCAAAACAAAACAAAACAAAACAAAACAAAATAGATTTAATAGAGGAAATCCGTAAATATATCTTCTTCATATGTCTGTATGTAAATGTAATTTAAGAATTTAAAACAGCAACAATAATGAAAAAAACAAAAACAAAAACAAAGTAGATAAAAAAAAAACAAAACAAACAACATGTTATTGTCAATTAAAAATTTTGTGACAATTAAACATGGAAGGAAAACAAAACAAAAAGAAAAACAAAACAAAAAAAGAAAAAAGAAAGAGAAAGAAAGAAAGAAAGAAAAAAATGAAATAAAAATTGTAAAAATTATTAACAACCAAAAATATATTGTATTATTAAATAAAAACAAAAACAAAAAAAAAAAAGAAAAAGAAAATAAAAATAAAAATAATAAAATAAGACAAATACAACAACAACAAAAACAACAACAAAAAAACAAATAAACACTAAACAAAAGAAAATCAAAGGCATATAATAAACCAAAAAAGAAAACAAAATAAATATTGAAAAATTGAAAAAAAAAATCATAATCTTCTGTGTTTTAATTGAAAATAATTTCTTCAAATATGGTGGTGTATTGCAATGGTTAAAGTGGCCGTCAATAAGTCCGAATAATTCCAGTTTAAATCTCGAAGAAGTTGAAAAAGGTTCCTGTGTCCTCCCGCTATCCGAAAATCAGCGTAGCTGGCCTGGTTATTTATACAGACTGCCATGAAGGCACTAACAAGCCATTTTGTCATCCTGAAGCTGATTTTAATCTGTAGGAAGGCCCCACACAAGGATAGCTGCTAGTTCGGAATGAATTGGAATCGAGAACATCGTGACGTAGGGTTCAATGAGATGACCTGACATCTCATTCCAAGTGGAATCTGGAAGAAAGGCTTCTTACGACACTTTTTTCTGACTGATAAATCGAGTGTGTGTCGGAGAGATTCTGGGAATATCCAGGCAATTACAGGCCACATTCAACCGTACATACATAACATAATTGGCCATTACAACCCTTCAGTCGGGATTACGGCCTAGCTTCTCACACCACTTATGTTGTGTGTGTTAATTTTATACATGAGTTGCGGGACATACACTTTAAAGCCGACTCTGATCGATAGAGTTTAAAGAAACTTTATCATGGCAATTTTATTTACTATCAGAGTTTCCAAGACTCTGGCGCATAAGTCTGACCGAATTTGACCCATGACATGGGTTATATTGGCTTTGAGGACCGTTTTGGTTTGAAGAATCTCTGCATACACTTCCGATTTGATTAAAACGTGCGATCATAGGGGCCATGTCCTTAAATAGCCTGTGCAGAATATTCAGTGTGGCGTGAGTTGTGTGATACATAACACCCTCCTGTTGAAACCGCATGTCGTTGGTAGTTAAATCATCCAAATCTGGACAAAAGAATTTGAAAATCATTGACCTATAGCGCTCGCCGTTGACTGTGATAGCCTGGCCAATGTCGTTCTCAAAGAAATATGAACAGATAACGCCGTCATCCCAAAATTTACATCAAACAGAGACTCCTTTTGGATCGATTGTATGCTTTTGTATCTTATGTGGGTTGGTATCTTGCCAAAGAAAACAATTTTCTTTGTTCATGTACCGACGGGAAAAGTCGATGAAAATCAATTGACAACTTCTCCAGAACAAACTATCGTCGTTGTCTATGGTCGGCCATGGTAACTTGGCGAAACAGACTAAATAAATGAGAACTAATATGACAGATGAAGCGTCAACAAAATGACCCTTATTGACTGGTAAAGTTCGTAAGTAACTGATACAGAATTTATTCTTTGTGATGATATACACACAACGCTTCAGTCGGGATTACAACATAGCTTTTTACATCACTTATGTTGTGTGCGTTAATTTTATACATGAGTGGTGGCTGAGCCTACAGTTTAAAGTCGACTCTTATTGAGAGATTTTTGAGAAACTTGTTCATGACAATTTTTTTTAGCTACTCTCAGAATTAGGTGAGAGGAAGTCGCTTAAGAAATATTTTTTCATATTTTGTTTTGCTGGAGATTGTGTGATTTGGGGTTTGAACCATGGCCTCACATCTAATAAGTCAATGCAGTATCTACTATACTACGGCGACTCTCTGAATGGAACAAATTCGGAATATCAAATTTTCTATGACTCTGGCGCATAAATCAGGCTGAATTTAGTAAATGGTATGGTTTGTCTCGATTTTGTGGACTACTGCTTTAGTTTACAGGAGATTTGCACACACTTGGGAGTTAAGAAAACACCACAAGAAAATATCTAACTTGACACTGCCTCCATGTGAGATGACCATGCCCTCTCCAATCGTCAGTGCAGAGAATCAAATGTGGCATAAGTTGGCTGGCACGTAGCGTTGTTCTGTATCCATATCATCCAATTCAATTCCGAAAGATGTTGAAAGATTATCAATTTATAGTGCTTGCTAGTGATAATGATAGTTAACTTATTAGGTTGTTTGGAAAGTAATTTCGTTTTTTCCCGACAGAGGATTTAATTGTATTTCTTTGCATCCAACTTCACACTTAAGCCGTATAATTTTTATATGATTTGAGAGCTCATATAGTATGCAAAGAAATATACAAAGAAATATGGACCGATGACGTTACTAGCCAAAATCCACACCAAACAGTGACTTTTTTGGAATTCATTGAATGCTTTTGGATCACTTGTGAATTGGTGTCATCCTATATTTGACAATTTTGTTTGTTCACGTACACATTCATCGGGTCAAACGGGTCTCATATGAAGGTAAAAATTAGGAACACTTGCCAATTGCTTTAGAACCCATTCAACGAACACACTTCGTTGTCTATGATCGTGCATGATGATTTGGCAAAACCGATGGCATAAATGACAACTAATTTGACAGATGTTGCTTCAATAAGATGACGGTTATTTTATGTCAAAGTTCGGAAGCCTCTATTAGAAGGCGAGTTATAATTAACTATCAAATCGATAATGATAGATAGGAAGTCATTCCAATATGAGCTTGAAAATGCAATAAATGTGAAGAGAAGGTAATTTTATTAATTATTTTATTTGTTTTATTTTCTTTTTATTTTATTATTGTATTATGTAAATTATTATTATTATTATTGTTAGTTAGAGTAGTAAATTAAGTAGTAGAACAAAAAAAAGTATATTTTCTTTATATGTACATACATACATACATACATACATACATACATATTCATACAATTAATAAATCGGGCAGTGATAATTTTCATTTGCATACGAGAATATTAAAATTATTGGCTTTGAAACTAAAATTAAAAATATTTCTAACAAAAGAAAAATACAAAAAAAAACTTTTTTAAATATTCTTTCTATAAAAAAAAAATTACAATACAAATACAATGCATGGTTAGAAATTGTGGCACAGTGTAGCAGCTATGGACTTAATAAACTCTTACTTAATGTAACTTATTGTTATCGATTTAGGGTAGGGAGTTACAATTGAATTTTTTTTTTTTTTTGGTTTTATTTACTGAATGATGATAGAAAATGTGTTCGTAATCGTTATAAAAAAAAGAGAGAAACTTAAAACATAAAATGGCGGTCATTGCTTAATCCTAGCATTTACCGTTGGCGGGTGCTTTAGGGCGACAGATCTTACTACGACCATTGGCGCCATAGACAATGTTACAGGAGAAGGTGAAATAGCCGCAGGTTGATGATTTAGTGTAATAGGTGGACTGGAAGTTCTTGTTATCATGTGGAGGATTTTTCGAATTATCCATACTGCCCGTAACGGATTTTGTAACGGTAACATAACTATCGGGTGTTAGAGGCTTACTATGTTCAGATTTCTCATCAGCCGTTATGTTCAGTTTGTTTTCAGACTTATGCGGTTCTAATGATTTCGTATGGAATTTCTTTTCAACATTCACAGTGCCACGGAAACCACTCGGCACAATTTCCGTAGTTGTTCGATGCGGATACGATTGTACACGACCATTTTGATTCTGTACGACACTGTATTTCTTTGTGGGATCAGCTACAGCCGCCTGTTGTGTTTGTGTGGGTGATGTTTGGGTATGAGTGCGATATAATGATTGTGATTCAAGCTTTTTGTCATTGCCGCTCTTTGAATCCATTTTCACAGGATTTTCATTGTAATAGTCTTCTTCATCTTCATAATCGTCATAGGGTTCTTCATCATCATCCTCGTCAAGTAATTTCGAATCATCGTTATCGAGTTTATTTGAGTTGGCCACTGAAAAAAACATGTTTATTACATACATATGTAAACATATATACACACACACACATACCTTCTTTATTCGTTTTGGAAGCTTTCAATTGCAAATCGGGTATATCAGATTCAGATGTCAGTGATGGATTGTATACAGTGTCAACACGATCAGTTACCCTGTATGTATGTATGTAAAAACACTTTAATTAGTTTTATGTTCAAAATCTTAAAAAATATGGCAATATTACGCATCAGTGTTTCCGAATTGACTGATTGTGTTGAAAAGATCTCTGTTTTGTTCACGATATGTGGCCACCTGTTCTTTGGTACCGGAAGCTGATTGGGCAGCACCATGATATGATACGCCATATCTAAAGTGTACATAAAATTGTTAGAATCTTATTTGAAACTTCATCTAAGCCTTTGCTTACTTGGATGTGCCTTGTATTTGTGATTGACTGTTACCCGAGTGTATACCTGATTGAGCGGATGCTTGACCACCGCCAACAGATCTTACAATTTCACCATCTTGACCCGGTCTAAAGCCTATTTGTGCTTGAGAAGATGTCTGTCCGGGACCACTGGATTGAGCATCAGCCAAGCCACCCTTGTCGTTTGCTTGAACCTAAAAAAGAATCAAAAATAAATCAAAACTTTGCCAACGGTTTCTTAAGCTTCTTACAACTCTCACTCACCTCACTCTGACTCTGATGTATTATGCCGCCGCTTTGAGAGGAGGCCTTTGTGCCACCAGTTTTTTCATTTACTTGCACTTGAGCCTGTGATTGAGCAGCACCACCTTGACCTTGTGACTGACTCATAGCGCCCTCTGTTCCTCCTGTTACTTGCGCGCTAGCTGAGCGATCATTGTCAGATGTCATGGCACTAGCACTGAATGAGCCACTAGAGCTGTATGTTCCTTGAACTTGTGTCTTTGCGGTACCGCCATTCTTTTTGCCTTGAGCACTTGCCGATGCCTGACCATTTCCAATTGACGATTCGGCTTGAGAGAAGGCATCATCAGCACCACCAACGCCAGCACCTAGAATTGAACGTTCCCTCTTTAATATTGCAAAATAATTAAGCATTTAACGAGGTCCCTACCTACAACACCAGTTCCACTCACACCAGGTTGTACAGCTGAACCTTGAACACCACCAGGCAAGAATGTTGATCCTGGCTGAACGATTTGTTGTGGACCCTGACCATATTGTGTAACACCTGCGCCTGAAGGTTGACCATAACCTACTTGCGATCCTGTGCCACCGGCTCCTGGTTGACCAAGTTGAGTGCCTGGTTGAAGCCCAGTTGCTTGCGGGCCATAGCCAGCTTGTCCATATTGTGGTACAACTCCGGTTTGGCCATAACCAGCGCCAGGTAGACTACCGCTTGGTGGTTGACCGTAATTGGCATCGTAACCCGCTCCATATCCAGCGCCTTGTTGCACACCTCCACCTATAGGTTGTACACCTCCACTAGGTTGTTGAGCTCCACTAGGTTGTTGACCAGCAGTGGTAGAAGGCTTATAGCCAATGCCAGCACCAGGCTGAGCATAACCGCCACCGGGTTGTTGTCCACTAACACCACCTGGTTGACCAATTCCCGATCCCGGTAAATAACCTTGTTGTCCACCGGATGAAGTGCCTGGGTATACACCTGTACCAGGCTGACCGTAACCAGGTTGATAACCTTGTCCATCTTGGACACCGGTAGGTGCCTGTTGTGTTCCAGCTCCAGGTTGATAACCGGTTCCACCTCTAGGTCCCAGACCTGCTCCTGGTTGAAGACCTCCTTGTTGAGATAATGTTCCTTGTTGATCAATTCCACCGCTTTGTTGTACATATCCACTGCCTGGTCGGACGCCAGCGCCTGGTCCTAGTGGAGCGTAACCAGTACCTGGTTGACCACCAGCACCGGGTTGAATGCCTGCTCCTGGTCCAAGTGGAGCGTAGCCAGTACCTAGTTGACCACCAGCACCGGGTTGAATGCCTGCTCCTGGCTGAACATAACCTGTGCCTGGTTGACCGCCAGCACCGGCTTGAGTGCCTGCTCCTGGCTGACCGTAACCTGTGCCTGGTTGAACAACACCACCACTGGGTTGAACTCCTGCTCCTGGCTGACCGTAACCTGTGCCTGGTTGAACACCACCACCGGGTTGAACTCCTGCTCCTGGCTGACCGTAAACTGTGCCGGGTTGAACACCACCACCGGGTTGAACTCCTGCGCCAGGCTGACCGTAACCAGTGCCGGGTTGAACACCACGACCGGGTTGAACTCCTGCGCCTGGCTGACCGTAAACTGTGCCGGGTTGAACACCACCACCGGGTTGAACTCCTGCTCCTGGCTGACCGTATCCTGTGCCGGGTTGAATACCGCCTCCGGGTTGTACTCCTGTTCCTGGCTGACCGTATCCTGCGCCAGGTTGAACACCTACACCGGGTTGAACTCCTGCTCCTGGTTGAACACCTCCACCGGGTTGAATTCTTGATCCTGGCTGAACGTAACCTGAACCAGGCTGAACAGTAGTAACGGGTTGCGCTCCAGTACCTGGCTGAACATAACCTGTACCGGGTTGACCTCCTACACCTGGCTGCACATAGCCTGTGCCGGGTTGACCAAAACCACTACCAGGCTGAACATGTCCTTGTTGTACTCCGGCTCCTGGTTGTACATATCCACCAGAGGGTGGTACACCATAACCAGGTTGGCCACGACCTACGCCAGGCAGAGCACCACCACCTGGTTGAGCTACTGATCCAGGCTGTACAAAGCCACCGCTTGGTTGACCATAACCGGGTTGTGCTTCACCACTTGGAACACCTCTTCCTGGTTGAGATCCCATTCCTGGTTGTACAAAACCTCCAGGTTGACCTGAATATCCCGGCTGAACTGCACCAATGGGCTGCTGTCCAATGCCAGTTCCCGGTGTAAGTCTTGTTCCAGGCTGTTGTAGAATTTGTTGTGGGCCAGTACCAGCACCCGGTTGTAAAGCTCCACTTGTTTGCCGTCCAGCTTCTCCTATTTGACCTCCATATCCATGTGTATAACCCGGCTGTTGAGGGAAACCAGTACCACGTTGACCAGGGCCATATGTTGGAATTTGTTGTTGACCTGGAGCATAACCGGCGCCTACAAATGTATATCAATTGGAGAGAAAGGACATTAAATATTTCTTGATTTTATATTGATCTGTCGAGTACCTGGTCTATATTGTCCACCAGGTTGTGAGACACTTTGTTGACCGGGCTGTCCGGGTATATACGTTGGTACTGGTTGAACACCACCTACGCCTGTTGGCGAGCGACCACCGGCACCATATTGAGGTAACTGTTGACCACCAGGTAGAATTTGTTGTCCAGCACCAGGTTGAACGTGACCAGTTTGAATCGGTTGACCAGCACCAGGACCATAAGTGGGTATTTGGGGACCATAACCAGCTCCCGGTTGTAGTCCAGCAACTTTTTTAAAACGAAATTTATTAAAATCATTAAATTCTCAATTGTTTTTTGTACAAAAGAATATAAAACCTCAGAAAAGTGGTAAAAATGTGTAAAGACATTAACGGTTTTGCTCTGGGACATGTGACGTATATATCAGATATCGATTAAGTTAACTTAATCGGTTTGAACTGAATGTCGTTTAAACACCTACAGTTACAGACAAGAAAATAGCTTGGCCTAAAACTTTCATTGCATTATTCGAAAACAGAAGAGAGAGTTCAGATCAGTTACGAAGTAAAAAATTTTGAAATTAATGAAGCTTGTTGAACCCCTGATCCTGATGTATAGTATTGGACCATACGATTTTTTATAAAATTTCTAAGTCCGGTTCAAAATCCGAATTGTATTTCTAATCATTGTTTTCCCGAAATTGCTATTTTAAGATTATGGCGCATACAGCAAAAAGGTAGCATCATTTCATGTGATATGTGGCAGTAAAGTTTGTAGTTCATAAGCACATTAAAACGTTTAAATTGGCCCTACGCAATGTTGTGACAAGCATTTTCAAATCATATTATTGGCCCCTATAATTCTAGGGTTTTTTTTGAAGCTTGTTGACCTTTTTCCAACAAAATTAGTATTTAAGTGGCCCGATCACAGCATGTGCGTTGATGACGTCTTTGCAGTTTCATTGTGTTTTAGCAAACCGTACACAATTTTGTTGTTGTTGTTCTGAAGATTCTTTAAAAAGCCTTTCCCTTCCATTCCATTCTACTTACTGTCCTTGTAGAAACTTCAACTTGTTGGTTAGTTGCACATCTTTATCATTAAAATCCTTTAGTCAGGACTACAACTTAGCTTCTCCCAACACTTATGTTGAGTGTGTTGATGTTATACATGAGTGGCGGTACCTTTAATTTAAATTCGTCTGCGAACGACAGATTTTTGGGAAACTTTTTATGGCAGTTTTGATTTATTCTCCCAGTTTTTTCCAGAAGACTGCTGAGAGGAAGTTGTCGTTTTATTTGAAATAACTTAGCTTAGATTGGAACCGATTCTCGCAGCTAATAAGCCAACACACACGTAGCTACTAAACTACGGCGACTTCAGTTTTATAGGCTGAAACTTTTGATTTTTTTTTACAAATGACCGAATTTTTTTGTCCTTCACTGTATATTTCCGTATTATGAAATTTCATAAGAATGCCGAAGTAGTCATCTTAACATTTTTAAAAGGGGTTTTAAACATGCTTTTATCATTTATTTGGACTCAAGTTTGCTTGTTTTATACGACTTATGTCGTGTGTACATAGGTCGTCTACAATTTAGTTTTCTTAGTGGTAATGGTTTACCTGGAGATTGGCCAGGAATAGCAGCAGGTGGTGCAATCAATTGTGGACGTTGGGGTCTAGGGCCCGTTTCACCCATGCCGCCTGGTCTTCTAACACCTATAAGATTCAAAATGTAATAAATTTACGTTTAAATTCCAATTTCTTCTACTGAGAAATACCTGAAGGTTGCATACCAGCACCGGGACCATATTGAGTACCTTAAAATAATAATGTTTTGTTGAATAATATTGAATACCCAAAGAATTATATCGTATTACCTGGAGCTCCCTGTTGACCTAAATCACCAGTGCCGGGACGGAATTGTGTGCCTAGGAATATGTCTTTCGTTAATATTGCTTTGAAATCTTGTTTAATTTAGTAGACTTACCAGGAGCACCTTGTTGTCCTATTACAGTGCCTGGAGCAAATTGAGAGCCTGGTTGTCCAATGCCTCCAACACCCGCACCTGGAGCATATCGTGAATCTGAGAAATATTTTGTATTAGCACTTGGTATGCGTTTTTAGGTACATCGTAATTACCTGGTACTCTTTGTTGCCCGACATCACCGACACCAGTTCCTGGACCAAATTGTGAGCCTAGAATAAATGAAATTAAATTATGAACTACCGGAAGCATCAAGTCAATATAGGGTCATGAAAACTAAGATTAACTTATCGCCTATAGAGTCTAATAGATCTTAATTACCTGGAGCACCTGGTCGTCCCATACCAGCTCCTGGTCCATATTGGGAGCCTAGAAGTATGTACGCATGTAAATACGTATTGAAAACTTAACAGAAAATATTAAAATTACCTGGAACACCACGTTGCCCAAGACCACCAACACCAGCTCCCGGAGCTAATGCCGTTCCTATCATAAAATAAAAAAATAAAATTAAGAGAGTAACAGATTATAAAATAATTTTAAGTACCTGGTTGAGCATATCCACCAGTTCCTGCGCCGGGACCATAACCAGGGGCCAAAGGTCCTCCTACAAATAAAATATTGGATTGATTTTAAACTATTCGAGCACAGATTGCACCGCACAAAATAAATAAACATACCTGGAGCACCTCCAACTTGTCCTGTACCGCCTACACCGGGTGCATAAGCTCCGCCGGCTCCTGGACGTCCAGTGCCAGAAGGAACACCAGTTCCAGGAGCAAAACGTCCACCAATACCAGGTTGACCGGGCTGACCAGCTTGACCTAATCTTCCACCGTCTGGACCAAAAACGCCACTGCCGCCCGGAGCATATTGTCCACCAGTGCCAGGACCATAAGTAGAACCAGGAGCATAAGCACCACCAATTCCAGGTCCATAGCCAGCACCACTACCAGGTGCAAAGGCCCCACCAGCAGCAGTACCAGGTAAACCAATTATTGAGGAAGGCTTAGAAGTATCCGAATACGAGATAACATTGCCAGTCAATGTTAAAGGATCAGGTGAACCACTTGGATACTCTTAAAATATGCAAAAAAATAATTTTTTGGTTTTAATTTTTCCAAACAAACATTCAAAATCAATTACCATAAATGGGACTACCACAGCCACTGCAGTCACCGCTTGAAAATTGACTTTGCGCTTGGCCCATGCCATGGGATCCGGCTACAAAAAAATAATAATTTTGTTCAAGTACTTCTCATACTCACAGTGTTAAAATTAATGTTTAGGCTTCACTTACATACTGTAGATCTGGAACCACTTTCAGTTGCTTCTGCTTCAGCTTTGCCGTCTAATTCTGGTTGTCCAAAGTTTAAGTACTGCGACTGTGTTTGACCACGTTTCCTGCAATTAAATTCAATTGATATTCGAAATTTCTACGTGAAAGCAAAAAAATAGGCTATTGCTGATACGAGGGATTAAATTGATTGTCCTGTTTGCAGCTCTATGTTCTATGTTCACGCCTACAAGAGATGTGTTCTCAATATGTGTTCTGCTTCATCTTTTCAGTAGCAATTGCAGTTGCCTTGGTGATTGTGGTAATCATGGAGAAAGAAAGATGTTACAAAAACAACTGCGATATCCCAGTTATCAAGTGACAAAACTAGGATCTTAGATGGAAACATAATTAGACCACTTCAGCAAAGGGAAGAAGGGTCTACGGACACCTACTGAGATTGATGAACAGAATGCTTTATAAGTATGAAGACGACATGCACGAAGCGTGTACAGAAAGCCTAATTAAAAGGGAATCGTTGTCTTTAATTGCCCGCGAAATGTTTACTCACGAAGCTTAGTGAAAAGAACAATCCAAACAGCCTGCTGCTAATTACTCGCTTAATTTGTCATATAACTCTCTAGTTAGGATGTCTACCTAGCTTCTTACACCACCCATGTATGTTAATTTTAACCATGAGAAGCGGGAAGTACAGTTTAGTTCCCGAGCGACAGATTTATTTTTCAAAACTTTTCAGAAGTTACAGAGAGTAAAGTCGCCGAAGAATATTTTTTCATAATTCGTTTTGTTGGAAGTGTCTGATCTGGATTGGAGCTACAGACTCACGCTTAATATGCTAACACATTACCTACTACACTGCGGCGACTATAATTTGAAGCGAAAACTAGAGCGCAAGATGTGTTTGCAGAAAGGAAATCCTAGCATAGAGGGGAAATACAAAAAGAACAAGATCTGCAGAGTTGTAAATCAGTATTCACTCTCAGTCACAATAATTGGATGGAAGAATGATGAACGAGTTTGGATTTAGTACTAAAGGGGCTTAGTAAGTCTAGAGGGCTAAGAAACTTGAAGCGTATCCTGAGCTATAAATATGTTTGGAAAATTGCATTTTAAATCCTTTTAATGTAAAAAGAATAATACTCACATGCTTCTTTTTGTTCGCTCAACATCATCGGCATTGTATTGTATTGTATTGTCATCATTGGCGACTGAATTCTAGAAATGTAAGAAAGATAAGAGAAAAATTCAGTTCAAAAAAATTTTTTTTTTTTGTAAAAATCAATTTCTTGTAATCTGTTAAAGGACCTTGCAAAAAAAGAAAAAAAAAAGAATAACAACAACAAATTGTTCTATTATTGTTGTATTAAATTTAAAATCAAATAGAAACCAAAAAAAAAAAAAAAAAAAAACAAGTTTCTTAAGAGATTTCGATTTCTTAGTTTTAGTTGAGTTGAGAATCTAAACGAGCGATTAAGCATTTGAAACAGTTGAGTTCATTTCAAATGTCAACCTTATCAACTAGAAGACCTACTTTTCAGCGGATTAATTACACGCATCACTTGTTCATTCACTCTGTTCAGTTTCCATTGCCTTTTCAGTTTTAAATTGCCTTTTTTTTTCTACTCTTTTTTCGTTTTTTCGTTTTTTATTTTTTTTTTTATTTTTGTTCTTCAGATGAATTCGTTCTAAATAATAATAATATTTTCAAAATATTAATGACCTTGGAATTATTCTAAGCGAATTATTTTTTTAAAAGCTTATCATCCATCTTTGTAATTTCCTGTTCAATTTAACTAACACGAACGGAAGTATGAAAAAAGAATTTGTTCGTAAATTATTAAAAATAAAAAAATTTTTTTAAATATTTTCTGCACATGGATTATTTCATTAAAATTATAATGAAAACCAAAATTTTGTTAAGCGATCTATTACAATAAGATTGAATAAGTTAAGACGTTTTTATCTAAACTATCGCTTTACATAAATCTGTTTGATATCCTTACCGATTAAAATAAAATCGTACATACTTTTGCATGTTGTACTACCATACTTACATATATTAAATACAAAGACAAATGTTAATTGTCAAACCGTTACATTAGTAATAAAAATTTAAAAAAGAAAAAAGTTTTCTACATTGAAACCTGGTTAATAACCATTATATTCCAGGACAATATATGTTACGATACTTTAACGACCTCAGCTTAAAAACCAACGTCAATCATGTCTGATCTTTTAACATGGACTTTCGAACTTTAACAGTAGATAACGACCATTTTGTTAAACTACATCTGTTAAACTGTTTGCCAATTCTTTCAGTCTGTTTTGCCAAATTACATACATAATTGGCCACTACAACCCTTCAGTCAGGATTACGGCCTAGCTTCTCAAACCACGTATGTTATATGTGTTAATTTTCATACATGATTGGCGGGACCTGTCGACTTCGAACGACAGTTTTTGAGAAACTTTTCATAGCAATTTTATTTACTCTCAGGGCTTTTTGCCGGAAATCTGCTGAGAGGAAGCCGCCGAAGAAATATTTTTTCATATTTCATTATTTATGTCTGACCGGGGATTCGAACCCTGGCCTTTTGTCTAATAAGCCAACACACTACCTAGTAGACTACGGCTACTTCAGTTTTGCCAAATTACAATGACGTATATTCGCGGAACGGATTCCAGAACCTTTGGTATTTGACTCTAATTTCAATCGAAAAATCATCTTTAGCTAAGAGGCCTATTTATCGATGAATGCGTGAACAAAAATAAAATTGTAAAATATGGTACGATACCAATCTACATATGATCTAAGAGTTATCATAACGAAAAAATCACTGTTTGAGTATGGATTTTAGGCTGGCACAGTTATCGGTCCATATTTCATGGATAACGACATTGGCAGGCCATCACAGACAATGGTGAGCATTAAAGATTGATGATAACCAAATTCTAAGTTGGATGATCTGCCCACTAAGATTATGTTGTTTCAATGGAATGGTGCTACGTGCCACGGAGCTCATGCCATATTAGATATTCTGCATGAATGATTTGACTTCGTTAGACTTTTTCGTAGTTTAAAATATTATTTCTTAGCAAATTTATTTTATTATTGTACGTACATATCTTATTCCAAGTTTTTAAGAGAGCTATAAAATATTTAATTTCGATTAAGCTACCAAACAGTCGATAATTGATCAAATTGTAATAATTTTTCATGTCTTTCGGCAAAAAGTTTCATTGATTCGGGCAAAATTATTTCTCATAGGTGCTCTCTTAGTCTAGTGGATAGTGTGTTAGACTATTAACGTGAGGGTCGTGGGTTCGATTCCCACCAGAGACTGTGGTCTGTTACACTACACAGAGAATATGGTCAAAGTTACTCAGCTCGTAAACAAGTAAAATATAATTTGTAATTGTGTTGTGAGGTTGTACCTCCTAAAGTCACTAACGATAGCAGTGCCCGAATAGTACTTAGTCCTTTGTGCGCCTAAGCCTATCGCTAATGGACGACTAATTTTTCAAGTGTGTTTAAGAGTGATTTTAATAGAACGCAAGATGCATATTACTAAAGACAACATAGACAACAAGACATCTAGAGATCGTATTATATTAGTCGGCATATGTTCCTTTATGGTCAATTAATCTTGTTAAACCTGTGCAGATGAATATTTTCTTTTGACTGTGTATTTAATGCTATTGCTAGGCTAACTTTTGCAACGATTTTACAATTTATCTTTTCCGTACAGCTAAAGTATGAGTGTATAACGTTTGGGAATGCGCTCATGTTAAAAAAAGTCTTTAACACTTAACCGATGAATCGAATCTATTCTGACATTTTTCAAAAGAACTAAATACACTTTAATAAATGGACTTAAAGCGCTATAACACATACGAATGAGTAATTTTTATTTGGGTATTCTTATAACCACTATAAAAGGTTTTTATTCACTAAGATGTTCAATTACAAAAAGTACCAAAATTTTGAAAACTTCAATATATAGCTTCTAATAAGCCCAATACCCCAGGAGATAGCCTCTATACATACTCTATTCATACTTACTGTTGGAAATAATGGAAGAACTGACAAATTTGACAAATCGACAATGTGGAAAGTTCAAGTTGAATTATTTTGTTTTGCTAATAATCGGATTTACTTCAAAGTTTCTATTCAGTTTTTGGTGAATTGTACCGCCCACAAACAAGTCTCGAGGAATTTTGCACATGATACTAAAATATTCAAACTTCATTGAAGTTAAAAACAATTTATTTTGGTTGCCAAAAAATAATTAAAAAAAATTAAATAATTTCATCTGCAAATAGTATAAAATCTGTGTGTTTAATAATTGAATATAATTTTGTTATGCAAAATATCCATTTTTTTTCTTAAGAAACCTAGGGTCCATTTCAATTTTTTATTTCCATTATCTTTAATGATTTAGTTTTCAATTTAATTTGTCAACAATTTAATTTTTCATAAAATTTTTTTTAAAGGATTTTTCACTTACAATTGATGCACCATGGCTTAAAGCGATTATAAACGCCACACCAAGCAGGCCCCAACGAAAGGGCAACATTTTTTATATTGAGCCAAAAAAAAAAAGTATTACAAATGAATTCACTTTTTAAATGATAACAACTCTTGGTTAAATTCTAATTATTAAAATAATTGTATGCAGCCGTTGTCAAGACACGACTAAATTCCACTTTAAATTACAGCGAACTATAAAGCAGAGAGAGAGAAAAAAAAAACAAAATTATCACTTATTTAGCACGATCATGAAAACTCTTGGTTTATTATTTAAATTTAATTCTTTTATTCGTTTTTTCTCGTTCAATTTTTTAATTTTTATTTTTTTTCAATTTTTTTTTTAATTTCCATTTAATCTGTTGATAGACAACAGCTCTGAGATGATTAAATTTATGCATGTTTAATTAATTTTTTTCTTGTTTTTTTATAACGGGTGTTTACTATTTAAGGTTTTTAATAATTTATGCACAAAATATCCTTTTTTTTTTAATATATTTTATCCTTTTTTTTTTTTTTTTTTTTTTTTTTTTTTTTTTTTTTTTTTTTTTTTTTTTTTTTTTTTTTTTTTTTTTTTTTTTTTTTTTTTTTTTTTTTTTTTTCTTTTTTTTTTTTTTTTTTTTTTTTTTTTTTTTTCTTTTTTTTTTTTTTTTTTTCTTTTTTTTTTTTTTTTTCTTTTTTTTTTTTTCTTTTTTTTTTTTGTTTTTTTTTTTTTTTTTCTTTTTTCCTTTTTTCTTTTTTTTTTTTTTTCTCTCTTTTTTTTTCTTTCTTTTCTTTTTTTTTTTTTTTTTTCTTTCTTTTTTTTTTTTTTTTTTTTTTTTTTTTTTTTTTTTTTTTTTTTTTTTTTTTTTTTCTTTTTTTTTTTTTTTTTTTTTTTTTTTTTTTTTTTTCTTTTTTTTTTTTTTTTTTTTTTTTTTTTTTTTTTTTTTTTTTTTTTTTTTTTTTTTTTTTTTTTTTTTTCTTTTTTTTTCTTTTTTTCTCTTCTTTTTTTTCTTTTTCTTTTTTTTTTCTCTCTTTTTTTTTTTTTCGTTTTTTTTTTTTTTTCTTTTTTTTTTTTTTTCTTTAAAACAATCATTTCATAATCCTTTTTTCTTTCTTTTTTTGTGTGTAATAATATGATCCGATCTAATCTCGATACCACATCTGTGGATCATTGATTGATCTCTTGTGTTAATTCCCTAAAATTAAATGTTAATTCCTTTATTTAATTTAATTTAATTTTTTCTTTAAAACGTAATTATTTTTTCCTAAAATATTTAAAAATAAAAAAAAATCAGCTTAATAAAAATTAAAAAATTTTTACGTTTTCAAGTCCAGGAATTACGATTTTAAATGCTTCCGATCGCGACAACTGCCCTGGTTCCACAAATAACGGCATGATTTACCCCAACGAACAAGACCCATCTTGAAAAAATATTGAAATTTATTCAGAAAATAAATTAAAACTACAAAAACAAAAACTAAAACCAAACATAAAAAAAAACAAGAACAAGAACAAGAAAAACAAATGAGACAATTGCGCACAGATATGTACATTTTCTTGATCGATCGAGCCTGAATGGGTTGGGATGGACGGATGAATGATCGCTTCGTTGAAATGCAATACAGAGACACATTGAAATATTCTGCTGTAATAATATTTGTGCGAGACTTTTACTGATGATGATAATGACGATCATCATCATCATCATGATATTGTTACAATATTCTGGAGATTCTGGTGGTAAAACAAAAAATTTAATTTTACTCACACATACATGCAAGCCTTAATGTTAGCATGTGAAGTTATTCATAATTTTCTCATCTTCGCATGCATTATCGCAAACATCTGTAACAACATTATCGGCAATGCAATGCCTTTATGTTCCATTCATTACAGATTGTCAGATGCTGATCATGTTAATGGAAAATGTAAAATTGAAATGGAGGGTGCGAATATGATGAGCCAGATCAAAACACTTTGATTTATTCTACAGGATGAAGTTAAATAGACGTAATGGCTATTATAAGTGCTTTTTAAACGTCAAGAAGTCTGTTTTTCTCTCTTTTGGAAATTTAAAAGGAGGTTAAAAACGATTGTATTTTGGTTTTGTTATAGTAACGCCTTACAACGAAGATACCGATACATCCTTTTATGATAATGGAGAATGATGGATCCAGATCACGCAACAAAATGATGAGTCCAGCAACAAAGTGAGATGTTGCATCTTTTCAGAACAGCTGAATATTAGATCGTCCCTTGTTCTACCATATTTTTGTATTATTTTTCATGCGAATTCGGTATTTGAGTTCATCATACGGTTACATACGCATATTAACTGACAGTGAAGCTACCATTAGATCGCAAGGGAATGTGTTCGCCACATTTAAGATTGTTCAACAATGTCAGGTACCTCTGCAGGAGATAACTAGACGTGTGACCGTTAACCTTATTTTTGATCCTGGTCAAAAGGACGTCGAATGTAACAATAAAGCTGACGCACTTGATAAAGCTGGCAATAATTGAGATTGACTTTCCGCTGCAACAACAAGCAAGAAGAGGAAACTTCGGAACACCTCCTCTTTTACTGTACGGTTCTTGGAACCTTAGAAGAAAAATTCTTATTCAGAAATTAGTGCTAAAACAGGTCTAGCCCAAGGAGATTTAAAAAAAATGGAATGGTTGAGAGATGCTAACAAGGAGCTGTAATTGTATAACGGCATAGTTAATATCGATGTTCAATGGGGGCGCCTCTAGGATCCAAGTAAATTGCACCCATTGAGGCGACTGGTGTAACATAATGCCATAAATATTGATCGACTACGGAATCAACATCGTTCCAATAATACGTACGAGATAAGTATAACGATTCTTCCCAAATCATGTTCTATTTGTTGATTAAATTCTTATCGGTCTTGGCTTTGAAATGTTTGTTTTCAGTGTAAGCCTTCGCCCATTTGCATAAAGTCTATCAAGTTTATTCTGTAGGTCTTCGAGCATGTGTGCGCATCAGATAAATATCGTCGATATTCTGTTAAAGTCCGTTGATTGCTCTGTAATTATTCACAGTCTCTTGATAAGGTCTACGCATGAGTATTCTAGTCTTAATATCGCTGCTTTTATTGTGAAGACCTAACTTGATGATGTGAAATATTCGATCCAATATAAATAGGCTTCTTTTTTAAGTTGGGGCTGAGTTAATCAGATACAAAATGTTAAACGTTCATTGATTCGAATATAAATTTGCGATTTTTTAAACATTCTTGAAATCTACAAATTGATAACATTGTTCAGAAGACGAAGTTTAACTCGATTGAATTGATTCCATTTTTACACAATTTTCATTCAAGTTCTTGAGGGGTCCACATTTGCCACTTGGCAGGCAATTTGTGGCATGTGTGAATTTGAATGTTTTACAAACAAAACAATTCTTAAATTTTGTTTTCATCATCAGCAGTCTTCTGGTGTTTATTCATTTTAATTCATTAACTTGTCATAGACTTTTGACCCATTTTAAGTAAATATTGACATCCATTATGTATGTATTTGACTACATATGGACATATGGTATGTTGTGGCATTTAAAATTGCCTTGTTGCGTATTGCAATAACATAACAACATCAATTTTATTTAAGTATGTAAATTTTACATACGTACATACAGACATACATAAAGTATATTACAAGCAACATGAAATTTAAATGTTAATAGGCATGTAATACGACTGCCTAAAGAGATGTCAACTTTTTCATATAAAGTACGAAAACAATATTTTTTTAATATTTTTTATAATTTTAATATTAATTAAAGCCTTAATGTTGTATTATTAACAAATGATCCTTCCTTAAGCGCTTCCTATCTTTAAATTTAAATAATTCAAGAACATAGTGCGCGTCAGATATTATTGAAATTTTTTATTCGTTCCACCCGAAACGTTCAATTTTCCATTTTTCAAACGCATAAATCAGGCTGAATTTTCCCAATCACATCGGTTATACTGTCACCTGCGATTTCTGTAAACCCCATAAGCAAAAATCTAACGGAGCCATATCACACGATCTCGGTGGGCCTCTTCACAGCGCCTCTATCTCAAATGATAAACCTTCTGCACAAGCGAACAGAATATTCAATGTAGCATGATCTGCATGGCTCTTAGCGCTGTTCTATTGAAATCACATTTCGTTAGAGTCCAGATCATCCAATAAAGGCCAAAAGAGGTATACATTCAACGACCTATAGTGCTCGCCGTTGACAGTGATTGCCTGATCAACATCGTCTTAAAAGAAAGATATGCCGTTGACTCGGACAGTCCAAAATCCACAACAAACAGTGACTTTTTCGAGATATCTATTAGGCTTTTGGTTGCCATATGGATTGGCATCGTATTAAACGCTACAATTTTGTCATTTGTCCACGCACCCATTCATCCAGCAATAGGCCTCATTGCTGAAGTTGGTTTTTCGATGACAATTATGATCAGCTGCCAACCCCCTCCTAGAGCCCATGCAGCGAACATACTTCAACGTTTATGGTCGTAAATGGTGATTTGGCAAAATCGAGTGAATAAATGACAACAAATTTGACAGACGTAGCTTCAGCAAAATGGCCTTTATCGAATGTCAAAGTTCGGAATTTTGTGGTGGAATTCTAGTCTGTTGTATCCTACTGATTGATGGACACTCTATGTCATCACAATCAAATTTAAAATTATTTGTGTCCCCTTTTAAACCGGGCAAAAATAATTATAATCAGTGATGAATTAAAGTCTCCGTAGTCTAGTAGGTAGTGTGTTGACTTATTAGACGCAAGGCCACGGTTCAAACCTTAGATCAGACTTCAAAACGAAAATATGAAAATATTTCTTCGGCGACTTTCTCTCAGCAGATTTCTGGCAAAAACTCTGAGAGCAAATAAAATTACCATAAAAAATGTCTCAAAAATCTATTGTTCGGAGTCAACTCTAACCTATAAGTCCCGCCACTCATGTACAAAATTAATGCACACAACATAAGTGGTGTAAGAAACTAGGTCCATAATCCTGACTTGAAGGGTTATTATGACCAATTATGTATGTATGTATGATGTAACAGTGATACAACATTGCAAGCACCAATCCGTACTCAGTTTGTTTGTCTGACATTGATCCTGTTAACAACTTTATTGACAGTAAAAGAAATAGAAACTGAAAGATATTCAGATTATTATACGTTATGCTACAGTTTCAAAGTTTCTTAAGTGGAAATAAAGTATTTCACGGATAGGTATTTAAGGTTAAAAGAGTTTTCGTGTGATATTATCGATTTAATTTCTTCTATTAATACATAAAAAAAATCCTAAACCTAAGAATAGGAAATCAGTATTTCTATTCAAATGTGAAAAAAAAAACTATTCAAAATTAAAATAAAAAAAATAGAAAAAATAACAAAAAAAAAAAAAAAATTAATCATTTGCATACATTGTACGACAAGGAAACTATGAGACAAACTTTATAAATAAATGTTGCGTGAATTTCAATTTTTTTTTTGTCTTTAATGTTTAAAGGTTATCAAGGGAAAGAGTAATTGATGTTCGAATATTCACAATTCTAGACTGTAATCACATAACATTGGTTTTTGTTAAATGCCCTTCACATTTTTTTTTAATTTTTAATTTTTAATTTATTTATGCTCGGTACTGTCATACTGTAAAGAAAGGCTTTACTTAGTACTGAATATGACTCTTAATTATTTACAAATCGATGTTTAAGTATGATCAAATAAAGTACAAAACTGAATATGTTCTTATTATGTCAATACATTTTGTTTTATAGAAGCGTTTTAGCGTTCAGTAAAGCAATTAAATACTTGCGTTAAATTTTTTGGAATTTTTTTTTACTTCTTTCTGGTCATAGAACATTATGACATAAGTTAAGACGAACTGGCAGCTTCATTACAGTTTGCTTGACCCATACGTGTCCATTTAGGTATCCGTTTAAGTTACGATCTACAGTTAACTAACAAACGGTCTGCGTCAGTCCCTTAGTGTCAAGCTCAAAACCTGCTTGACAGTTTAATAAATTTAGTAACCCTTTTGTACCAAGTAATGGTAGCTCCGTTAAACTATGGGAAAAGGATGAGCCAAATGAGAAAAGTATTTATCAATCCAAAGATGGGCATCGACAAATATAGAAGCCAATACTTTCATCGTCTTCATTTCCCTATGAGCATTCATACAGTGACGAAGATGTTTTTAAGTTTCATGGTCATCACAACATTACTGTAATTTCTGTATGTTGTTCACCATATTTCCTCTCAGTCTCTAAGAATTCCATATTGTAGAGGCTTTGATCTTTGCTCGGACTACACACTTATATTGTTATCGTTATAAGATTCAGTACGGAAAATAGAGGAAACCCATATTTATCTACAGTCTCCCAACAGGCACTCTGAGCCTTTACAATAGAGGCCGATCATCTTTTGTATACTAAGGGCCGTTATTACAACTTGCCGTTAACTAAAGAGAGGATTTCAACGGGCAAATAAATTGGTTTTCATTATTATAAATAGACGCTAAGGTAGAAGTGAGCGTTAAACTGAAGGGAGAGATCATGCTGCCGGTAACTTTTAAAGTGAAGTTTATCTTTGAACTTGTCATATTATATGTTATTTTTAAAGGGCAACTTCAAATTAAAACAAAATGAAGTCCGTTCTTACCAATGCATTTAAAAAAACAACTTGTTTAATTGAGCAGTCTTATCGATATTACACTGGCACTGCCATATTTTTGAAAAAGTTAACTTTATTTTATCATTAGGTTGTAATAATGAAAGGAAGTTAAAGCTGACTTTAAAATTCACTTTAGATAAAGTTACCTTTAACTAAACCCAACAATAATTGTGTTAAATTAGTTATCATTTATTTAGTCTGTTTTGGCAAATCACCATGAACAATCAAAGACAACGACGTGTGTACGCTGTATGGGCTCAGAAGCAGTTGGCAATTGACCCTTATTTTTATCGCAAATGATGAGGCCAATTTCTAGATGAATATGTAGGTGCATAGACAAAATTTGAAAATTTGGGACGATACCAATTCAATGCGTACCGAAACGGTGTGTTTTTGGTGTGCATTTTATGCTGGCATAAAGAGAACATTGTTTGACAGGCCATCACTGTCAACGGCGAGCACTATAGGTCGTTGAATACCAACTTTGGCCTGTATTGCATGATCTAGACACCAATGACATGTGGTTTCAACAAGTCGGCGACACATGCCACATAGCTTATGCCACATTGGATATTCTGCAAGAGCATGGTCATCGATCGTGAAGGTGATGTAAACTGGCCAGAAGAGATTGTTGCAATTTGATCCTGTTAGAATTTTTCCCGTGAGATTTTCTTCAGTCACAGTTGCATGCAAATAAGTTAGAACACACAGTGTGATATCTCACACAGACTTTGTTTTATTTACATTAAAAGATAGCAGTATTTAAAGACTTAATGTAAGCTAGTAGATAGTGTGTTGACTTATTAGAATCGAGCCCGTAGTTCAAGCCCCAGTTCTGAAGAAAAAAATATTTTTCGTGAGCTTTCTTCTGGCAAAAACTCTGATTGTAATTAAACTGCCATTAAAAGCTACCCAAAAATCTATCGTTCAGAAGCTAAAGTACGATTTCTAGTTAAAAAATTTAATTATTCTTACCTTTTAAAAATTAATTAAAAATGAGAAGAAAAAAAATACTTTATTATGGCTTTCTTGAGGAGTTCTAAGTTTATTTAAATTAAAAAAATAAAGTCTATAAGGTTACTACAATTAAAAATATGTATTACAAGTAATTGTTTTTTTTTTTGTTTTAATTTTATTAATTATATATTAATTACAAACAATAATTTCTTTGGTATAATTAGCTGTATGTGCTGTAATTGCATGTAAAATTATTACTAAAATTGTACATACAAAAATAAAATATTTTTTAATAATAATAATATAAAAATAAAGAAATTAAAATTAAAATTAAAATTAAAATTAAAAAAATTTATTACAAAAATAATAAAATGCTTGATTTTTCTTACTAATAAAATAAATGTTTTTTTGTTTTGTTTAATAAAACAACTTTTGTTCTGACAATAAAGGCTTAAGAAAATTAAATTTATTTTGTTTACATAAAAATTAATAAAAAAAAAACGTGTGTGTATATTGCACCAACAACGGCCAGATTTATAACAATTTTGGAGGGTGTCTAGATCGACTTAAAATTTAAATTTTTGTTTTTCTTCGTTTTTTTTTTATTAAATTAACAAAAAAAATTGATAATAATTAAACGAATCAATTGATATGTTCATATGGCGATTCGTTTACGTTTTTTTTTTTCAACTAATTTTAAAGACTAGATCATCTCGTCTACGAGTAATTTATAGCTTCGATTCATGATACAAAGTGTAATAGACTCATAACTTATAATTAATAAATTAAATTATTAATTAATTATAAAAAATAATAATTTTTTTTTTTGTTTTCTATTTTGGAATCTCTAACTCTACATTATTAAATACGAGTTACATAAATTTGTAAATTACGTTTAAGAAATTTTTTTATTTGAAATACTGTAACGTTTTGTTTTATTTGCCTACGTTTTCTTTTTTTTTTTTTTGTTTTTTATATCATACATACTCTAGGCTAATAAATGAAATAAAAAAAAAATAATATTCTCTTGCATTTTAGGCAGTCCTTTAGAAACACCAAAAAAATGTGAAGAGAATATTGTAAAATTATTAAAGAAATCTATGGAAAACACACTAAATACGTTTATAAATAAATAATCGTAAGCCTATGTGAATATAATTTTAGAGTGCAGTGTAAACATCAAATAAATATAATAAAAATAATATGCATTTGGGAATACAATATGATTATTGGTTGTTTAATTGTTTATGATGTTTCTATTACTGTTTATATATGTGTTAGTAGTAGTAGTAGTAGTACATATGTATTAATAAGTATATACTGGTTAAAATAAATTTACTATCACATGTGTTTTCTTTTCTTTTTTTTGTCGTTCTTACTGCTGCAAACAGAATCCATGCTTAATACGATTCTGCGTAATAAAAAATTTGGCAATTTGTTGCAATGCTTTTAAAATGTTACAATGTGGTAGAGAGAGGGCTTAAAAAGTCGGTAAAGGATATCGTTTGAAAACATTTCATAAGCAAAAAAAGAATTTCATTTTGATTTCTAAAACCTGACGTTTTAGTGGCGTAAAAGCGTGTTTACCTCTTATCCACCAGATGCTCAATAAAGATGGAGTAATGGATCGATGAAAAATAGGCTCTTTCAAAATCTTTACATCACTCTAATATAAACAAAAACTCAGGCTTTCAACCTTTCAGGTTAGGCCATGGTAAATTAATTGTAAATAAAGCTGTTTATCACCACTAGTGCTACCAATACTACTACTGCTGCTGCCGCTGCTATTGCCACTACAGCAGAACGAATGCTTATCGT